>OY856412.1:1343273193-1343780693 GCA_963693085.1 Alisma plantago-aquatica | reverse complement strand
AACTCTGAGATTAAAAAAGTAACTGCGCAGAAAATATACAGTTAGTAAATATATGGACGGATTTTTTGATTTTGGGGGGGGGGGGGGGCAAATGATATTATTTTTGGATGAAATTTTTTGAGGAGCTAGATAAAATGCTCCTCTACAATTACAAAAAAAATTAAAAAAATACCAGGAAGGATGCGCGGGTATTAAATATAATCCATATATATATATATATATATGCATGTATATGTATATAGTCAGGCTAGAATACACTCGAGTGTACAGATCACACGAATACATTCAAGTGTGTTTGCATATCAAGGCTATTTTTTGCAAAATATAAACCATTGATCTTCACTGTCATATTATAACTAGGCTACATACAAATTTTGAGCCCATTTGGATGAGTGTAAGTCACTCATCCCATGGCAACAAAATTAACTCGCGAAACTAATTTGAAATGCATAATTTTTGCAGTCTTTATAACATGACCTATAAATGTCCAAATGTGCTCAAATTTTGCGTATGAGCTATTCACAAGATGTTTAAGAAGATAAACATATTAGATTTTTGAAAAAAAATATTACATCATGAAAAACTACTCGAGTGTATTCTGCTCTGAATATACTCGAGTGTATTCTAGCCTAACTATATATGAGTCAGGCTAGGATACACTCGAGTGTACAGATCGCACGGATACACTCAAGTGTGTTTGCATATCAAGACTATTTTTTGCAAAATGTAAACGATTGATCTTCATTGTCATATTATAATTAGGCTACATACAAATTTTGAGCCCATTTGAATGAGTATAAGTCATTCATCCAAGGGCAACAAAATCGACGCGCGAAACAAATTTGAAATGTATACTTTTTGCGATCTTTATAACATGACCTATAAATGTCCAAATGTGCTCAAATTTTGCGTATGAGCTATTCAAAACGTGTTTAAGAAGATCAGCGGATTAGATTTTTGAAAAAAAAAATATTGCATGATGATCTTCTTAAACATGTTTTGAATAGCTCATACGTAAAATTTGAGCACATTGGAACATTTAAAGGTCATGTTATAAAGACTGCAAAAAGTATACATTTGCGTCGATTTTGTTGCCCTTGGATCTTACACTCATCCAAATGGGCTCAAAATTTTTATGTAGCCTAATTACAGTAGGGCGATGAAGATCAATGGTTTACATCTTGTAAAAAAATAGTCTTGATATGTAAACACACTTGAGTATATCTGTGCACTCAAGTGTATTCTAGCCTGACTATATATATATATATATATATATATATATATATATATATATATATATATATATATATATATATATATATATATATATATATAGAGAGAGAGAGAGAGAGAGAGAGAGAGTGTGTGTGTGTGTGTCAGGCTAGAATACACTCAAGTGTACAGATCACGACGTACACCCCAATGGTGTTTGCCTATCTAGACCATGTTTTTCCCAAATCTAATCCATTGATCTTCATGGTTACAATAATAATAGGTCACATACAAAATTTGAACACATTTGGATGAGTGTAAGTCACTCATCCAAGGATAACAAAATCGACGCACAAAACTAATTTGAAATACATGATTTTTGCCTCCTTTAGATGCATGACCTAGAAGTGTCCAAATGAGCTAAAATTTATTATATAGTATGTTCTTATGATAATTAAGAAGATCAACGGTTTAGATTTTTCAAAAATGACTGAGGTGTACGGTGCCTCCGGTACACTCGAGTGTACACTAGCCTGACTCTCTCTCTCTCTCTCTCTCTCTCTCTCTCTATATATATATATATATATATATATATATATATATATATATGATAGGACGTTGGAAATGTTGGTTGGGATTTGGGACAAAAATATTCTTAGCGCCAAGCATGTTATGGGTGTCTCTACCCTGTGGATGAATGGGATCAATCATTTTACTACCTAAACTAAAAGTTTAATTTTATGAATGGTTCATTCATTCGTTTCTTCCCAACATCTAAATATAGATTAAGTAGATCCCTATTGACCATTACTTGTACACATAGCCAAAACGTCCCTACCAGACTAGTCGAGTGAGTAATCCATAATGGACTTTTTTGAAGGGGAAAACCCCGACAAGGGCAAACAAGATGGGTGTTCTTCATTTTGTCAAATGGTGCAAAAAAAATGAAGCCGGGCAAAAAAACTAATGAATTAATCATAAAGACATCAGTTCAGATCGTCCAGTTGAGGATCCTAGTCAGAAATAACTTGGTTATACAAGCTACAATGCCAAATTGTGCCACGTCTACGAGAAAATTGAATCACAAGTTACAACATTACTTATGTCCTGCATAACATCCATAGCTACAACCATTCCCTTTCGATCCTAGAGCTTATTTAGAATGACAGGTAGCAAACTGGCTAAAGATAATAGCATCCCCGACAGCCCCAAAAAAATCTGATATTACATCCGCAGAAAACCTTAAATGAGATTTGTTACTTGTTAACATCTTCGGTTATCATCTATGGTGAGAATCAGCGACTTACCTCTCATATAGGAAACTGGGACAGATATAGATCATCCTCAAGGTTTTGGTGAACCCAATCTCAAATCCAGAAGGTTTAGGTCACGCCCACTAGAAAGACCTACCCCTAATGTAGCACGATGCATGCCTGGCCTAGAAAATATGCGTAGTACTAAAGTCTACCGGTACCCGGATGACCTGATCATCTTACTCTGGTTTATTTTTGCACGCTTGATGCTTGGTATTCCACTGATGGGTGTCATCGTAAATACCTTTATGCAGACGGTTTATCTTTTCTAGTTGTAATGTATTTTACGCACTAAAAGAATGTAAGTAGAAAGTCAATAGATCGTATCACAAGTCACCCTGGGGACCCCACAGATAAACCTTATCCCGATAGGAATATTCACCGTAAGCAAACTGCCGGCAAAAGAACTACAAGCAGACAGCTCCTGTCAGATAAAAAAGTATACTGCTAAAAATATTTGATCACATTCGAAGCAATCAAAATCTCATTAAACTAAATCAATTTAAACAAGCGGACTTAACGGCAAGAAAAACATCTATGCACGTCAATCAGAAGTTTGTTTCAGACATGGGCAAATAAAAGCACATTCTTCCTCAATTCATGTTTCAGCAGCTTGTTTTCTAACAATGAGATAAACAGGCAAGCAATCCAAAGGGGCAAACTGATTCCAATGTCACAGGGAATGTTTCTAAGCCAGACACTCCCCATGCAATTCCAGTCCAGAAGCAGATATTTGTTCCAAGGCCAAAGCTTAGGCGTAGTTTAGACGAAAGATGTCATTCAACACGTAGAAGCTCCCCTGAGGGGTTGGAATCAAATGGAACATCTGCAAAAAAAAATCACAAAGACGATCAATTAGAAAACATAACAACGTATGGATACACATCAGCCAGAAATATTATAGAAGGAAAAACGGTTACTGAATAAAAAACAGAAAAAAAAAAAATAAGAGCTACAACAAAAGGAAAAAAAATATAGTTGAGTACGATAACCAGAAGAACCATGTGCCTAAAGTCATTTTTTTTTCATATCCGTAGCCAACCAACAAACCAACTAAGATATTGCTATAGAAGGTGGAGGATGAAATTTTTACTTGCCCGCTCCTGAAGCTTCAAGTTCACGCTCTACGCTACTCGCATAGAAGCTAAGGAACACAGCCGAATTGTTTACTAGTTGACCTATCCCTTAAGCCTCAATTCATGAGCATAACATAACACCACGTAAGTTACAACCAACTATCCAAATGGTTATGTTTAGCAAGACAACCAATTCAGAAAAACAAAGGGGAATAGATATAACATATAAGTGAAAGTTTATTGATTGGCTACCCTCCACCCTGGCTATACTAAAACCCACCATAGCTATCTTACCTCATTGGGAATCAGGAAACTAGCAACAATAATTTTGCAATTGTTCAGAATCACGAGGTAGATTCGTATTCTAGAAGCATCTGGTTCAAAAACAAATCGTAATACAACAAGCAAACATTTACCCCCGTTGCGCCAGTTGCATGCCTGTGCTGTTGAAGTTTCACCAAATAAACACAAATATACACATGTCAAAGTGGACCGCATACAGATATCTTGTCAGTTGTTGCAAGTCAACCTAACGAAAAGAAATCAGAGAAATCCATGCCCAGTCAAATCCTAAAGCACGAGCGGAATGAATTCTGTGCGGTGGCTAAATGATAACGTTTGAAGGCGTATGAGAACGCTATCTCATAAATACATGTTGAAAGGAGATGTTTAACAAGATTAAAGGATGCTTATTTTCTATTCAAGTGGAGAACAGTTGCACTGTAAGATGTTGTTGTTTAGGTTATTCTGTTGTGGACAGATTGTAACTGGAGGGCACAGCTTTATAGCCACCAAAACTAGTGGTAGCATCAGCAAGTTCCTTCTGATATGCGTCTCCAAGCTTGCCTAAGATATATAAAGTCCAGAAGCGCCAGAAAACACAATTTGGATTGGAATTTAAATAATGTTTCACCCGGAACATGCTTATTCTGGAAAATAAAAAGGGAGACTAATGGGAAACTTTCTTATTGATTGATGGCAACACTGCTCTCCTATATATAGGAAATGAGGCAAGTACAAGGGAAGCAAACTTAAACCTAATGGGCCAAGATAAATAAGCCCACATGACATAATAAACCTCAGTCAGATCATTGAGGTGTTAAAGGAGACTTGCACTACTTGCAAACATGACACTTACAACATCTGCAACCCAGGTCAAAAATGAAAAAAATGCAACATCAATGATGACTCCTTGGCCCTAGGCATAGTTGTTATGGCACTAAGATCGGGCACCCTACATTAATTGTCTGATTAATTTTCGATTCGTGTACATACATCATATCATTATTAGAAGTATTTATCCCCCTATATATGTATATGTACGTTTTAAAATCTGACATATAAATATAAGTAATGGTTATATACACAGATATGTACACACATTGCTATAGCTAATCCTAAAGGTGAGTCCTAAACCACTTGGGTAGCCTAAATGCATATTTAAGGTTAATATTGGGTATTTTAGGACCCTACAATAGGCCAGAGAGACTCCTGTATAGATACTGTAATCTTTTATATTGCAATTTAGCCCTAATTGAGATGGCATAATACGTATCAGCCATGGGTAGTCATTACATTCGGTTCGAAATTATTTTCAACATTTACAAGTTTGATAGACATATTCTACAGTTAATTGGCAAGAGGGACTCCAGTATACAGACATTATAATCATATATATTGATCCTTGATGCCTAACAGGGATAATACGATCTTAATCTAGTATGAGCAATCATTTTATCAAAGAGTTCAGGTTTCTTTCACCCTTACAACTTACAACTTTGATATACATATTTCAATAAATATGGCTACTTGAGGTTCCTATGATAAGCAAGAGGGTCTGTAGTCTGTTTATTTGCTTTGCAACCAAAGCCCTTATAATAATTAAAAAGCTTCGTGAAAAATTTAATACAAAGCAAACTATGACAAATCAGAAAATTCCCTTTTAATAAGGGTTTATAGACGCGGCATGGGAAAAAATATTTAATTTGACTATTAGAACAAATATCATGACGTTGATGCATGCTTATAGGCCTAAAAGCCAACAAAATCAACCTAATATGGAAAATGGGTCATGGCAGAGATCAAGATGCACCCCTTGAGCACCTTGACAAGTATGGTCCTAGGAAGCGAAACATAGCCTACCTTGGCACCTCACCAACCCTTTGCCAAATAGCCATTGACTCCCCATCCTTAATCAATTGTAGGTTAAACAAGAAAAGATTAGCCTCTAATCAACCTATCATGTAGGACTTACCCCTTGAAGCTCCCAAGCCTCTTGTAAGTCTAGTCCACAGCTTCCATTGCCCTAAAGAGGGGATCAAAAACCTCTTAGGATTAGCCACCACACCATTGAGCGCTGAAACGTTTTCCTTGATAGCCTCGCATGACGTTTTTGTCCCTTCCAAAGCCTCGTTTTCCACGAATGTAGAACAAATGCACAATAATCTCTAAAGAGTTGTCATTCACCACTAAGTTAGTAGACACCCTGTGTGGATATTACCAATATTCTTAGACTGAAGTCAATCCATTCTCCCTTATGAATGCCTTCAAGTTGCAATGCTCTAAAGAGAACACTTTAATCCGTGGACCATCTGGTGTGGTTGCCAATGTATTAATATCCTACGCGTATTTCTAATTGTAGAATTGTCTAAATATTACAGCCCACTGAACAGAAGAAAAATAGAAATCTTAAATTGCTTCCAACGGATGGTTGTCAAGGAAGTCAGGCAGTAGGGCTGTCAATGGGGAGGGTATGGGGAGGGTAAGGTCTTACCCTTACCCTTACCCACCAAGTCTGGCGGGTAAGGGTATGGGTAATTCCCCACTCCACCAATATCCTTACCCTCTCCTTACCCTTACCCTCTTACCCACAGGGTAAATGGGGAGGGTAAGGGTTAAGTGGAGAATTTATATGTCATCTTCAAATTTGTGGTAATATTAACAATAATGGTCTAGCTAGTACATTCATTTATTTGAGTGAAATATCAAGATGTTCCATAGTGGATTTTAAATATCCAAAATGTTTCTAAGTAATATTCTACAATTGTTGTATTGAATGCATGTACAAATGGTAGTACCCTAATATTGGTGTGTGAAAAAATAAATTATTCCTAGTAGATTAAGACTTCTACGTTAAAATGATATTAAAGGACAAAATGTCATAGAGAGTTATTCTTAGAAACATGCATATCTTATACCCTCTAAAATGTTGTAGCATCCAAAAAAATAAAGCACAAATAAAATAGATAATACTACCTCACATATGTATTAAATGATACATTAAAGATTAAATCTTGTTATTATATACATGTTTTCCTTACACCACAAATAATTTAATGGAACATAGACTACATATATACATCTGTCTTGCACCTCCAAAATTGTGTTGCATACACAACCAAGTTAACTATATAAGAAGTAGAAAAGAATATCATGTATTATTTAAAATGATGACCCAATAAAATTAAATATTACATAGATTCAAACAACATATGACCATACATTCAATATATTATACATAAATATTGGTGGGTAGCGGGTTAGAGGGTATGGGTAATGGCTTACCCTTACCCTTACCCACTAAGGTAGTGGGTTAGAGGGTAGCGGGTAGGCGGGTAAAGGGTAAGAAAATCCTTTACCCTTACCCTTCCCCTACAGGGTATGGGTAAAGGGTAAACGGGTTTACCCTTACCCATTGACAACCCTATCAAGCAGGGCAAGAACGACAGCCGTAACTATAACGGTCCGTCGGTAGCGAAATTCCTTATCGGGTCAGTTCCGACCTGCGCAAAAGGCGTAGCAAACCCGTGTTTTCCAAAAAGAAGGATTTGGCTCAGGATTGCCCATCTCTATATATGGTTGGCAAGCGATTCTTTCTTCGCGCAGGAAGAGAGAAAGAGTCGAAGAGTTCGATCTCTTTCCGTCACGGAGGAATCCGAGAGAAGAAGGTTGCATCAAGGGAAGATGATGGCAGAACACCACAGACGCTAAGCACCTAGGTGCAGGGTCAACTCTTTATTTCTACATGTTTTATATAAATTAGTTAGATAAGGTGCTTCGTGTGTGTATTTAATGTTGCACACTATAAATAGACATGTAAGAGGGAATTAAATGCCCAAAAATGCATGGAAAGCACTTAAACATGTCAAATATATGTTAAAATGGCATACAATATATTGAAAAATCTGGAAGAAAAAAAATTGTTCAACCGTCGAAGCAATCCTAGATGTCCACTTTCCATTTTAGTTAGGCAGCAGTCCTAGACATCCACTTTTCATTTTGGTTAGGCGGCAGGCCTAGAAATCCACCTTTTTAGTCAGGCGGCGGTCATTGACGTCCATTTTCCATTTTAGTTAGGCGGAGGAAATGTCAGCCAAACTATTAATTATTAGTTTAAAGTCTTTATTTCTTTTTTTTACTTTCCATTTCACACTTTGCATTCTAGCCAAAGAAGCCCTAATATGAGTGTTTAGTAGCGTCTAGTGCATTTAACTTCAAAAGGCACAACCCAACACTAACAACATAAATACAAGTGATATATAACCAACTACAAATATAAGAGGCAACAAACAACTCAAATACACTCCATTGTCATCAGGCCAATCATTGCACTGCTGCTCCAGATGCCACCTGCTTCTCTTATTTCAACTCAGTATTCTTCACATGAAGCCACAGATGCGACCAAATATGTGGTTTGGCACCTCTCTGAAACACGTATAGAACGCAATCCATTATGTGGTCAGCATTTTATATAGAGAATGTGTGTGCATTTTATTGTCAAGTATCTTGTTTAATTATCCATTAAACTACTTGTACACTAACACAAACACATATATACATATATGCATTGCATGCACATACATACATGTATTTTCATTTGTTTACGTATTAATATGTATAAGTGTAGTACTATCAAGGTTATAAAGTGTGTGAGGCGTAAGGACTAAGGAGACGCTTCTGAATTAGTGAGGCGAGGTGTAAGCCTTGAGATGCTTGACGCGTAAGCCTCAAAATATCCATGAGGTGGTCTTAAAAAGTAAAATTATACATGTATATATGTATTTGTATATAAATTGATATATATTTATATGTATTATTGTATACATAGTAACAAAAGTCTCCGAATTTTACGAAAAATCGGCGATTTTTCACGATGTTATAGGCTCCCAAATATTCATCACGATTAACACGCCAATCGCCGATTTTTCACGACTTTTCACGATTAATTCCGCTTTTTCGCGATTTATACGATTTTTTACGATTCTTCATGACTTTTCACGATTTTTCTCTTTTAAGTCGCTTACTCTTTTTTTTTTACCAAACCATGTACACAAAATTCCTAATACACACTAAACCTCAAACCCTCCACTCCTCTGGACAGTTCATGTTATTACTCAACTATTTTTTACTTTTTTTCCTACTTTTTCACTCACTAAGATTGCATCTCTTGTGGCCGTAGCAGTTACATGCATCATATATGTATGTACATACATACATTTATCTATATATATACACATACATACATAGATACATACATACATATATATACATACATATATATACATATATATACATATATATACTTATATTGCCGACTTATTCTCGATTATTTGCGAATAGCTGACCGAACTTTGACCGAAATTTATCGATCTTTTCACGACTTTTCTCGATTTTTTCCGAATTCCGATTTTTTCCAGCCAGCCGAAAAGTTGTCGAATCCCGAACTTGTTACTATGTTTGTATATGCATGTGTGTAACATAGATATGTATATGCAAAACAAAACTAAAATGAAATAAAATTAATTATGAAACTTAATAAGGATAAAAGAGATTAAGACCAACACAATATAAAATAATATACATAGAAAATATTAAGATATCAATCAATCATAGTTTAGAACAAAATAAGTAATTAACAAAGAAAAAGTAAGCGAGATAGAACTTGGAATTAGTAGGAACAAGGATCTAAAATGAGTTAACAATGAGATGATATTCACCGACATAGTAAAAAATGATAGCAACCAAAGATAAATTTAGCAACGAAGATTGAAAGACGTCGCTCAAAGAATAATAATTAAAGATTTCAATAATAATAAAATATTATAATTAACTAAAACAACTCTAAATATTATTTTCTGAATAAAGTGTTTGTAATAATTTTGTTAGTAGAAAATTCAGTGGTTAACATAATAGATTATCATCCAGAATTGAGGATTGCGCCTCAGCTAAGCCTCATAGCCTTAGTACTTTGAGGCAAGCCTCAGACATTGTGAGGCATAAGCCTCAGTCCACGGCGTAAGCCTAGAGCAAATAGGATAATAGCCTACGTGAGGATTTTTAATACCATGAGTATTATACATTTTGAATATACAATTTATGCTCATACATAATTAATTATTAAAAAATCCAAAACTGCATATGCTCCCGTATCCGCATATACTCTATGTGACGCATACATCGTGTCGTTTTTCATAAGATTGGTTCTACATCACCTTTTCTCCCCAAATTGTACCCCTCTCAATAACTATAGCACTACTTGTTATTGCCTTTGTTGTGTATGGTGAGAAAGGGAAATTGTCATGGCATGATAGGAAGCAGAAAGACTACTGTGATAGGGAACTAGTAAATACAGAGACAAAGCAAATAAATAAGGTGATTGCTGCAAGCAATTTAGCTGCTAGCATAAAGCAAGAAAAGAAATGAAGATAGAGGAAAAAAGAAGGAAGAAAACAAACAAAACAGATAAAGAATGGAGCTGAGGAAAAAGGATGAATTAGAAAGATAACAAATATGGATCTTATTTATTGTTTGGTGGATGAGATGCATTAGCAAGTACTGCTGGTTACTGAAAAGTGCAACAGCCTGAATCACAAAAACAGAAATATGGAAAGTTAAAAGGAAGGACGTATGATAACCACACAAAGCACCTATGCGCCCATGTTTGAGTCTGCATGTTTATGAGGGGGGTTTTCAACCTAATCCACATCAAATCAATAGGACAAGTGTACATTTGAGCTTAATTTGAACAAATGATATAAAAACATTTGCATCCAGAATCAAGCATTCCTAGTCAAACTTTGGTTCCTATCAATTCAAGTTTCTAGAGAAGAATCTCAAGATATATGCAGTCACCGTACTTTTAAGGCATGTTTGGTACGCAGTGAATGGAGGGGAGGGGAAGGGAGGGGAAGAGGCTTGGGCTGTTTGGTTTACAAAGTGATGGGGAATGGAGGGCTTTGCAGCCACTTCTCTCCCATTCGCTCCCCACTGAATCGGAGTAGAGACAAGGGGAAGGGGAAAGACTTAGCGGAAAATGTATAAGAAAGCTCAAAGGTAAATATAAAATAGAGAGAGAAAATATAAATAATATTGTGGGGAAAATCTATATAACACAGAACAAATAAAATCATATGTTACCTTCATCTACATTTTATAATTTTATTTTTAGATCTATAGGCTTTGCCATCCAGAAAGGATTGATAGACTTATTTGTTGTCAGCACCTCTATGAAGGTGTTTTTGTGAAATAATGTATGTGAATAAATATATATATGTAAAAGTATTTTATATCACCAACGTCACTATATTTTCTTTTATATTTACATTATTTTTCATGTTTTCTTTCCCTTCCCCTCCCCATGCTAACCACACACACTAACATAAATGTCCCCTCCCCTCCCTTCCCCTTCATTCATCGCATACCAAGCATAGAGTTAACTGATGGGGTTAAATATGAAAGATAAATAAATATAATACAGGGTTTGATATGAGAGTATGATCTTATTGTTTCAGTATTATTAGTCACTGCAATACTTTTCCTTAATAAGCACGTTAACTGGAAGACCCTATCCATCACCGTGGAAACATGTATGTTAACATATTAAGTAATCATGCTTTAGAAACAGAGTCATCTACTCTCATAGTGGACATGGAGCTGTCATCACACCTACATAGCACTAGAATCCACACTGATTTAAACTTACATCGAACAAGACCTTTGTTTTGTTAAGTACAAGCCTACGAATAGATCAGATACTTGCAAATTTGCAGTCTCAATAAGCACTTGTCTTATGGATAAACTTTCAAACACTGAGGACTTTCAAATGCCCAAGTTCTAGTTGATAAAGGGATTGTTGCCACTGAGTGTCTCCTTGTCAGTGATGTAAGTAAAACCACAAAATGGGAGGAAGAGCATGTAGAACTGCCCATATGAGAGGCTACCATCGGATCGTTTAACCGTGTAACATAGCTATACTTCGTGGTGTAAGGAAAAAACGTGAAATGCACAAATCTGCCTTTTTATTCATTAGATCTGAAAGTAAGAAAAATTATCCCTAACATGGCTGCAAATAAAGCACTGATATCAAAAGATCCGGGATATAATATGAATACCACACAAGGGGGGCCCAGAGATCGACCACTAAAAACCCTACTAAGCCCCAGCCAGTTAACATAAACATAAAGTCAAACCAAATCCAGGGCGGGAGGGCCGCAGGATCAGACAAAGATCGGGAGGTCCCCGGGAGATCGATACTGACCTGGCTGAACTTGAGCGCGTGCTGCTCCCCGGCGAGCTGGAGGGACCCACTGACGAAGACGAGGACGCCGCCGGAAGGGCCGGACGGCTGGCAGTCGACGGTGGAGATGTTGTGCTGGCACTGCTGGAACGGGAGCCCGACGAGCTTGGCGGTGATGGCCTGTGCGCCCTGGGTCTTTGCGCCCTCGAACGTGAGCATCGAGTTGTCCTGGTACAGCCCCGCCAGCGCCGCGCGGTTGCTGTCGAACGTGCGGTAGTAGTGCTCCACGAATGCCTTGGCCACGGCGTCGGGATCCATCGTTCTTGCGGCAACAGCAGAAGACAAGGCAGCACCGGCAGCGCACACGAGGGTGGTGGATTCGATCTCCGCCGCCGGGGCTTTATAACGCGTCTGCAGGCAGGTCCCCGAATCCCCCGATCTCGGTGGCGGCAAAGTGACGCGATACAGGACTGGGGGGTAAGGAATTAATTAGGCAGGGAAGGAGAGGAGAGAAGAAGATGCCTCTTCGTTTACTGTATTTTCTGAAGGTGTAGTGTGGGTGCGGATCATGTTTCGAGGGCAATGTCGCGTGAGACTCACGCCGATGGATCTATATCTGGCGGACAGATTGCTAACATTGGGAGTGAGATACCCTAGGGTGCTGGAAATGTCGTGTGGTCGTGAGGAATATTTTAACTTTGGCGGAGAGATGGAGCAGGTTTGCTTGGATCGGACGCTAGAAGCTAGAAGGTGCAGCGCATTACACAAGCCAGACAAGATTTATCCGGGGACCCAGGCAGGAAAGAAAAATATTATCCCCAAATCCATCCAACGGTACCATTTGCATGTGCGGCTCAATATCGGCGGCCACGAAACAGATCAATTCACAAGTTTCTGTTTAATTCTACTTTATTTTTTACTGTCGGATGTTTTTTTACCAATCGTGTCTAATACCATACTAGTCATAAGTCATAACTCATGCGACGCATGAATTTGAGATCAAAGAAAAATAAGAAATTCTAATTGTATTTATGAGTCATTTCATATCCAGTTTTTTTTAAATAGAAAACATCTACTATTCAATATCAGATTAGCAATTACAATAAGATCATTGTCAAAAGGACCTTAGGGTACCCTTCTGGTAATCTATTCACAAGCATCTTTTGCTAGGTAATATGCAACCCTATTACACTTTCGAGACCGGAAGTAAGGTTGATAGCTTCCATCCCTTCCAAGAGAAAACAGATATCTTGTATGAGTAGTTCCGCATGACCCCTACCTCTCCCTCCGTCCTTGATGGCCTGAATAATTCCCTTGCAGTCGCATACATCTGTGTTACGAGTCCATGATACATTTGTGTTCAGCTTGATTGTACCCTCTGGTGGAGCCAGCCATCCTCTATTCTCATCTACCGCCTTTACCGTGTTGTTTGTGTGGAACTTTGATTGATAAGTTTTGTATTCATTGGTCAGGTTGTAGAAACACTTGATCAAACCTGGCAGAAAGACCTTGTCCTCTTCGAATATATGTTTGTTGTCAACCGTCCAAGCGATTCACATCATGGCGATACCTTGCTCCACCTCGTTTTCATCCTTGTGTTGTCACAATACTTTGCAAAGTGCCCGAATAGGCGTCCCTTCCCATATCCAGTAGTGTAACTTGAAATCAGTAAGCACCCAAATCTGTATCGCCTTTTGACAACCCACCAAGCATGGTGGTCGTCTTCTGGCGCCAGCCTGCACCTGGGGCAGGTGTCGTCGTCAATGATGTGAAGTCGCTTCAATCTCGCTTTTGTTGGTAGGATCCCCTTAAAGACTTGCCAGGTTAAGTGAGCAAGTTTTGGCGGCCATCACTTCTTCCACAATCTCGACCGTGTTCATTCCTCCATCTCCCCCTCCCCATCCACAAAGTTGCTCAGGAATAGTAATGCATCAAACAATCTGAGAAGAACTCCTCTTCACCCCAAAAAAAAAGTCCTTCTCGTCCGTCTCCCACACCATGTGATCCTCCATGCCCCTGCTATAGAGAGGGATGCTAGGAACTTTTGTGGCTATGTGAGCACGCATGTGTTTGTGGATCGCCTATTGATTCCAGCTACAGAGGTATGTATCCATAAGTTCACACACCCTACTGTCCTCACTTTCTTCTGAGACTCCATATCTCCCTAGCAAGCCCACCGATCTCGGGATCCATCGATCTTTCAAAATACGTACTCGAGTTCCATTTCCAATCTGTAATAGCATTCTGTTCTTACATTTTTGACCCCCCCTAGATACTTCGTCGTGAGTAACTCGGTCCAAACCCCAACTTTGCATCCAGGATATTTCCCTTACTAAAATATTTAGTGCCAAGACTTGAACCACATGTGACTCCGAATTGTGTATATGTAAGGACCCTGGCCTGGATTTTGGACTAATCATATTTGTTTTTCCTAAGTAAGTTGTTTATAACTTTAATTTAATCATTTTAGGTGTTTTTTTTATCATGTGATACACTTATGTTTCAAATTTGGTTCCATTTGGATAATGTTTGAGCAATGTTTGCTTGTATTGGACCAGAGTTCAATTTACCCAAGATGAGGGGTTATCTTGCAATATGTCACATGTTGAACGAGACCATAGTGATTTAGCATCATGAAAGATAGGATGATGCTATGGGGTGCCTTATGGAGAGCTTAAGTTTCAAGTTGAGCCTGTGTGGATGATGCTTGTTCTTTGTGTGCTAGTTTTGGTGTAAATTGCAATTTACCCAAAGTAAAGGGTTAGCATGCAATTTACCATATCTAGAGTGTTCTTTCTCTTGTTTGACATCATCTAGAATATATATAAAGAGGTGGGCGCCTAGTTTGGATCTCAGTCAAGAAGTGGCATCATCATAGTAATAATGGTCTATGGACAATGTGTGTTTTGACCTTGGAATGTAGTGTATCAGTTTGGTGTAGCATAGTATATCAGTTTGAAGAAGTGGTGACCTTGGTAGGATTCTAAGAGACTGATACTCTGCCTAGAGTATATCACCATAATCTTGCATGTTAAGCTAAAGTGGTTACATGTGGCCTTTGCACATGGACAAGTGTCACCTAGACTCTTAAAAAAGGTGATGACACCTCTCTTTTGATCTCTCTTTCTTCCCCCAAGTATTTAACCCCCACCCTCTTCACACAAGTGAACCTTTTTCATCCATACATGTTCTTCTCTTCTTGGTGGACGAGCTTGGAAGCTTAAGGAGCTAGAGGAAGTCCCCATGGAGCTTGTGAGGTCGAGTTCCTTGCTAATGGTGATTCTTTGTTTAACTTCCATCTTGGTGAGTTATGTTTCTTGGTGATGATTTCTTTGAGCTCTCTTCTTCATCTTCTTCTTCCCCTCTCAGCCATGGATCATACCTTGAATAAAGGTTGATTAGGTCGTGGTTCTCTCTTTCCTTCTTTCCTCCTTGAGCTATCATAACCTTGGCATCTTCTTCTTTCTTGGAGATAATGTTGAGGTCGAGTTTGGGACTCTTGATGGATCATCTTCAACTTGAGAAATGTATACTTAGAGTTTGGATCATGGAGCCTGAACCCCTAATGGAGACCTTATTGAGGTGAGTTATATAACTCTTAGCCTTCTTTATTATTTTCACTCTTTCTTGTGCTTATATTGATCCTCATCTCTAAATCATTTATGTCATATATGCTAGTAGTTAATGATGGTCTTGAGAACCGGTTTAATGAAGGAACCTCATTTAGTTTGTTGTCCATAGCATGTACTTTCTTGCCATGATAATATTTGAACTAGTGGCCAATATCCTAAGGTTGAAGATGACAAGTCGACACAAACACTAGGTTGTGACTAGTCGACATGCCTTGTGGTGCCAGACTGATATGTTATGCTTAGTATTTAAGCCATCATTGCTTTGGACAATCAAAACCGACACACTTTGATCTAGACGATACTCCAAGCTAGTTAAAACCCGACTATAGAGGGGTTAAACCAAGATGTAATTGGTGCCAAACCAATATGTGAGGTGGTGTCAAACCGTCACAGATATGGAGAGTTAGCCCGACATTCTAAATCAGTGCTAAGTTGACATATCATGGAGAGATGGAATGGATATCCTTTACAAGTGTTAAACCAATATTGTTTGCTAGTACCTATCTGACACCTTATATTAGTGTCAAATCGATATAGCTTGAGGGTGCCAACCCAATATTATGAGCCAGCACCAAGTCGACATGCCCTAGCTATGACAAACTGACATACTGGGTTAGCACTTGTACTGATATACCTTGGAGAGGTTAACCCTCATGCTTTGTTTGTGAGTAGTCGACATTTCATGAGAATGATAGGTCAACACTCAATACTACGTCAACCCGACACACCTTGATTGCGAGGGTGACACGACCTAGTAAAGCTAAGCTGAGATACTACCTTGTTGAGTGAGAAGCCGACACACTTTCAAGTAAGATTAAACTAACACCCATGAAGAAGATGAAATTGAGATCTCACTTGTAGGCGTTGAAACTGATATATCCAAGGTCGACCCAATATGTTACAAACTGAGACACACCTTGATGAGGTAAACCGATATACCTAGTGGGAGTTAAAACTGTGATGCAATGTGGATGTCAAGCCGACAACCTTAGAAGAGATGAAATTGATACCTAGGGTTGATGATAAACCAATATCCTATGCTAATGCCAACCCGACATCTTGAGAAGGTGGTGAAACTGATATCACATGATGAGTGTGAAATCGATATCTTAAGTTGAAAGTGAAACTGACATCTAGGGTTAGGGGATAGACTGAGATGTTGATGAATCCAAATTCATCATGATTTTCAGTCACCATTTTGGGCCCAATTCGACTAAATACATTCGATTTCATCTCCTAAAACTTACAATGTGCAATTTTTCCTAATTAGTTGAATTATCGAGTTATTGACTAAATTCCATATTGATTTCATGCAGGTCGCGATTGAGGTCCAACCATCAACTAGAACTCACCTTCACTCAAGATCCTCTCAGCCTCGGTGTTGACCAAACAGTCTTGATCCATTCGGTTTTGACCTCATTCGGTCTTGGGCTTTCTCCTCACCACACGATCAAAGATTGATGGCCCCTATCCATCTAACCAAATGATCTTGGTCCTTTCGGGTTGCATCCATACGGTCTCCCCCTCCATACAGTCTCAAGACCGCATGGAGCATAGCAGTCTCAAGACTGCATGGCCCTCCCGCTTCCTTCCTTCCGCTTCCACTGATTGTAGCGCTTGTGTCTTCCACCTCCATTGCCCTGACCACCATCTCCACCTACTGCATCTCGCTTCACCACTCCACACCACCTACATCACTTGCCACGGGCATCGCTCCTTCGATCAACCTACAACCTGCTGATGTCATCGCCCGCCTCCACAACAACACCTCCATCCGCTCCTATCACCTGCTCGACGCACCTTCTCGCGTTTGGCTCATCGAGACCGCGCAAGCCCTAACGGTCTGCAAGACCATGTGGCGGTGCTCAGTCCTTAAGACCGTTAGGCTAGCTGAGGGTGCAAGACCATTCGGATCACTGGGATACCCAGTCCATTTGGATCACTAGAGTAGCAAACCGATAGGCTGCAGACCGTGTGGCGGAAAATGGTCTTCAAGACCGTTTGGACGATCATTACTCACCAGCAAGTGAAGACCCCATGACCGATTGGAGAAGGAACTGTGAGCACATGAGACCGTTTGAATGTAGCAAACTGATAGAAGCCAGAACTGTTTGGAGGAAAGTTAATATAAGACCGTTTGGCCATTAAACGGTCTCCAAGACTATTTGGACAAGAGTCCTAGACCGTTAAGAAGACTAAACGGTCTCCAAAACCATTAAAGCAAAACTGTAAAAATTACAATGGGGTCCAAATCATGAAGACCCCATCCAAGCCTATAAATAGGACCAGCAGGGTCCTCATTTGAGGCATCAGACCCAGGACGTCGACAGGCTGCCTGAACACAGGTCCGATCCCGATCATCCACACCATTGCCACTTCACCTGCTGCTCGTACTGCGAGCAAGGAGGTCAAGATGAGAAAGAAGGTGGAGAAGAAGACCTGCCCAGTCTGCCTTGGTGGTTCTTCCTCCTCATCCAGATCTTCTCTGACATGATGTAGAAGACCGCATCATCTTCACCGAGCTGCGACTACCTTCTGCATCATGCTCATGGCGGAACCTTCCCTCCCTCTTATTCTTCTTATTTCTTGCATCATGAGCGAGTAGTTCCTTTTTGCTGGGGTGTGGGGACTATTCCCGCTGCCCATGCAAGCATGTTCTCTTGTTAAACATTCCATGGCAATGTATATAACTTTTCATTTCGTTGTTAATCATTAATGTTTGTGGATTGATTACCTACTTGCTTTTATCTTGTTCTTCCCTATGTTGCGAGAACTTCAATATGTAGGGTAGAATGTCGATTAATGAGGTTGACTCCCAAACTAGAAATAGAATAGGATTCCTTGAGGTCGTAAGTGTATGATCCATGAGGGGACGAGCCATCTAGCCCACGGTGACGCTTCTGTGTGCCTAAACATCCCTCAAGGAGGGCCACAACTTTAGTTGGATATTTGTATCTTTGTTGTTAATCGTCGATATTTGCTTGTAGATTAATCACATGCTTGCTTGTCGATTAGCACGGTTGACTCCCTGACTAAAAATAGAAAGGGATTCCTTGAGGTCGTAAGTGTATGATCCGTGAGGGGACGAGCCATCTAGCCCATGGTGACGCTTCTGTGTGCTTAACACCTGTATAGGGGCCCCACAGCTTCAGTTGGATATCTGTGTCTTTAGAGCTGTAAGTGAGTGATCCAGATGGTGACGAGACATCTGATGCCTAAGGTGATGCTTATGCAAGCCTAACGCCCATATGGGGGGTTTTGCAGCAACTCCATTTGGATGGTTATATCTTGCCTGGATGTTTGATGTTTGGATGTGTTTGCATGTGTAGTGGTGGCGAAACCTGGTATAATCCCAGTGATTCCATATCATTAATCTAGATCAACTTTAATTCTGCTCTTTACTTTCCTGCACTTAGTTTAATTAACTACAAATCAACTCTTGTTCTAAATATTAGTCTTACTTGAACTAGACTAGACTAGCAACGATTCTTAAAAACGTTGTCCTTTGGGATTCGATCCTCAACTATACTGTGATAAGACCCGTCCGCTTGCGGGTGGTATTATTGCACAAGGTTTTGGTAAAAACTCTGGGATTTCAACCCCGAGTGAATTTGTGAGTGTGATAATAAACCACGTCAAATTTTGGCGCCATTGCCGGGGACAACGGAATCAGTTAGTCAAATCTAGTTCTTTTGAGGCTAATCTAGGTTTTTTCTTTTACTTTTGAAACAATTGATCATCTACTTGAATTCGGTTCTACTTTGTCAATATCACTTCTAAAAAATCTTTCCATCCCAGGTACCAACAAAGACTAGTGCATGCACCGCTCAAACAGTCCCGGTCTCACTGCTAGCTTTGATCCTAAGATAGATAGAACTTTTCGTCGTCAGAATAGAGAGAACCAAGCAAGGATGGCTCAAGAGGAGGAAATAGCCTGAAAGGTTGCTCAAGCCCTTACCGCACAATGAGATAGGCTTATGCAAGAAGCCAAAGCTGCAGTTGAAACAGAGATCTGAGCAGCTCAAGCAGCGACGCAAGCAGCAGAACTACAGAAGGACCTCAGGGAGTTCTCAATACCTAAAGCTACCAATGTTCATCACCCAGTACAACCTCCTCCCATCAACGCTCCAAACTTTGAGATCTTGGCACATTGGATCACCTTGCTTCAAAACAACTCATTCTATGGTAAACAAGGAGAAGATAGTCAAGAACACATTCTAAGGTTTATTGATCTATGTGTTATGATAAAGCAAAATGGAGTATCCGACGATGCCATACGACTCCATCTTTTCAAGTATTCTCTTGCTGATAGAGCTATAAGTTGGTAAAATTACTTGCAATGTGAACCCATCACCACTTGGGAATAACTTCAAAATGTCTTCCTGGAGAAATTCTACCCTCCTTCTCTCACCTACAAAATCAGGGGTCGAATAACAATGTTCGCCCAGGTTCCTGGAGAACCCCTTGCTAAAGCATGGGAAAGATAGAAAGATCTTCTACGCAAGTGTCCACACCATGGAATCCCTTAGAATAAGCTTATAGAAATCTTCTATAGGGGTGTGGACGATGATATCAAGAGGTTCTTGGACTCCTCATCCATAGGAAACTTCATGCGTCAAAGTTATGACAGTGCATGGAAGGTCATCACCCTTAGAGCTGAAAACCAAGCTAATTGGGGTAGATCTGTAGGCAAAGGAGTATTGAAGGTAGCTATGGCTGAAGCTATTCTTGAGTAAAAGTCTATTGCTGAAACCCTTAAACTCTTAGTTGACAAGCAAGACCATATTGAATCATCCCTCGCTGCCTATGAAAGAAGACACTCACTCCCACAACAACAAGAACAGATCAAGTCAGCTTCATTGTTCTGTGAAGCATGTAGAGGCACTGATCATTCTATGCTAGCCTGTAATGTTCTTTATGATGTTGTTCTAAGCAACATTTATGGCCAAGGAGATAATAGT
Source organism: Alisma plantago-aquatica (assembly GCA_963693085.1). Classification (NCBI taxonomy): domain Eukaryota; kingdom Viridiplantae; phylum Streptophyta; class Magnoliopsida; order Alismatales; family Alismataceae; genus Alisma; species Alisma plantago-aquatica. Next base: position 1,343,759,984 of record OY856412.1, on the reverse strand, counting down.
CAAATGGAAAATCTTTATTCTGTCAACACCATCCCTGGTCAAGGATATTACAATCTGAATCGGAATAGGAACCATCCTGGTTTTCAATACGGAAACCCTTCAAGAGCGGAAAACTCACAACAACTTGGTTCAAATAATCAGCAACGAGGCCCACCAGGATTCCAGTATAATCAACAAAAAAAATTCGGGAATCAAGGAAACTTTATGGGTAACTTCCATAATAGGAACTACAATAATTATCAGAACAATTCTCAGTTCCAGAATCCCAACCAAGTCCCTTACCAGCATCAACAACAAGGGTAACAAGCCAGTCCATTCTCTCCTGATGACAAGCTGTCAGCCATTGAGAAGTTGTTACAGTCGCAACATACTATGATAGCTAACCAGCAAGCCCATCAGAAGGCTATTGAATCTCAACTAGCTCAACTTGCAGCTAGCATGAAGCCACCTACTGGAGCCTTTACTGGCCAACTAGAAAACAATCCTAAGCACCCAGAACAATTGAAGGCTGTCACCATAAGATCTGTAAAAGATTATTCTGATCCTCCTGTTAAGACATATGTGGATATTACCGACAAGGATGATTCTGTGATCATCCAAGACACAACAACACCTGAGTCTCAATTAAAAGGACCAATAACTACTGATAAGACAGAAGAGCAAAGCTCTGAGAAACCAACTAATGCAGAACCAGAAACACCTGAGTCAGATGTGCCAATATACAAGCCTCACATACCTTTCCTAGCTCGATTGAGGCAAACAAAGCTTGATACTCGATTCAACAAATTCAAAGAAGCTATGAAGAAACTTCATGTCGATATACCCTTTCTAGATGCACTGGTAGAGATACCAGCCTGGACAAAGTACTTGAAGTCTGTCCTCACAAGGAAATACAGGACCGAGGAAGTTGAGACGGTTAAACTAGCAACTACTACTTCTGATATTATTCAAAGCAAGATGCCCAAGAAATAGAAAGATCCTGGATCTTTTAGTATCTCATGCCATATTGGTGATTCTACATATAAGAAGGGACTAGCTGATCTTGGTGCTAGAATTTCGATCATGCCTCTTAGCCTTTGTAAGAGGCTAGGATTTTTAGAATTTCTTCCTACTATCATAACTATACAGCTTACAGACAATTCGATAAAATGTCCGTTAGGAATCCTCGAAGATGTCCTGGTCAAGGTAGGTAAGGACGCATATGTTCCATGTGACTTTGTCATTATGGACATAAAAGAAGACGTCAAATATCCTCTCATCTTTGGATGTATGTTCCTCACCACTACAAGAGCTCTAATTGATGTTGAAGCAGGAACCTTGCTTCTTTGACTAGGAAAAGAAACTCTCAAGTTCAAAGTTTTTGAAAATATGAAAAAACCAATCATGCAAGAATAAGTCTATCTTATTGATTGCATAGAGAAGATGTCACTTCTCACTCAAGAGAATCATGAATCAGACGATCCTTTAGAAGTTTCTCTAACAGACCGATCAGCTGATGAACCTATTGACGAACAAGTAAAGGATTGCATCGAATTTTTTGACTCTACAGAAGAAGATGTTGAAGCTACTTTTGAGGAACTCAAGCCTATATAAACAATTGAAGACATTTGTGAAAAGGAGGAGACACCTCTCAACCCTGTCATGGCACATACCAAACCATTTTCAGGTGTCCATGAGCCTCCTCATCCAGAAACAACTATCCTCTAAAATGCACCAGTAGCCCAATAGACAGAGATTACTGATTTCATCTCCCCTCCGCAACAAGATTGGGATTGTGGTTTCTACAAGTAACATCCCTCAGATCCTTATTTGATAGATGTTAATGACCATCATTACTATTATGAAGGGATAGTGCATCAACAAATGAACTTTTCTTCCAAGCCTCAATATCACTACATTATTAATGATGTCATTCAGATCCCCTACAACTATTCTCCACCTCGAATTGAGCAACAGAGGACAATTCAACACAACTCAAGTTGTTTCCCTATGTGCTCTGACATTGCTCGTTCATTATGGGGAAGAATACAAGAGGCTAAAATCAAAGTGAGGGTTAATGAATGGCTGAGAAAGAAACCACCAAAAGAATATGTCAGTCTAGCTCAAGTTCCACCTAGAGCTCCACCATGGTGATAGTATCCGCGTTCAGCCATCGATGTAAAACAAAGGCACTTTTCGGGAGGCAACCCGATCAATAATTTCGTTCTTACTTTTAATTTTGAATTAGAAAATTTCCTCAATTTTGTTTTTTTTTGCACTAAATAAAAATCGCATCACGAGATGCTATCTTAAGTTTTAACTAGTCTTCATTTTTGAGATTTTCAGATGGAAGATGCACGCTGATTGGAACACAACCACATCTGGTGGTCCAACCGGCATGAATTTTCCCCTCCATCTCAGATTTAGAGTTTGCTCGGGACGAGCAAATTTCTAAGTTTGGGGTGGAGGGTGGGTGGTATGTACTTTACTTTCCACCTACACCCATCTTTTTCAAACTTAAGATTTCATCGTTGCAACTTTGATCAAAATTTTTAAGTTTTCAAAGAGATTGAACAAAAACTTGATGAAGTTTTGACGCTTTTTGTTTCAATAATAGCCATTACCTAGCTGGCTAGTTTTTCTCTCCATCCTTTTCTTTGCATCATTATACCCTCCTTATTCGAAGCAGATCCTCAAAAGGGCCATTTTCTAAAAACTAGCCTATAGATTGAAATCATTTTGTGAATCTTATGAATCCTAACATCATGATCCTGCTGCAAAAATGGCAAGTGTATGTCGAACTGATAGGGATCAAAAACATCGTGCTTCCTAACTGATAAGTGGAACAATAACATGGAATCTCCACGGGATCCTCATCAAGTCATTATTTGAGCAGAGTACGATAAAGAGAACGACCCGGTGCACGGAATTGTAAATCAAGTTACATTCTGATCTGAACTCTCTTCTACACTTCTTCTATCATCTTTGTACCCCTCCGTCCATAAAAAAGAAACAAAAATAGCCAAAGTAGTGCTAAACCCTAAGTTCACGGTGGCACACCACTTCCCTCTATATCCGCTTCTTCCATACCCCTCACAAATTAATAGGGGCGTACCACCAAGAAAAGATGCCAATGTGTACACAAAAAGAAAATGCAATCTCGAGTCGAATAGAGGAGAGATTCGCACAAAAAATGTAATCAATGAAATTGCAATCATAAAATAAAAATCTCAAGTCGAATAGAGGAGAGATTTATTTCTTCCTTCCATACCACCCTTCACTCTCTTTTCTACCGAAAGGCACAATGAATGTCTCCACTATCCTGAAATACACCAGTATCAGATCAGGTGCACACTTGTTGTTCTGTGGGTATCTCTGGACTCTTATGAAACTCTTAGAAATGCTTGTTGTTGGAAAAAGTGAGGAGGAAGTGAGATTGGAAAACAAACTCATGAATGAAGATATGGTAAGATGTGTTCAGTGATCACAATAAGTTGATATGCTTAGTTATACTGAGCAGAAAGGAAACAATCGTGATGCGAAGAGGAGGAAACCACACGAGTTGAAAGTATTCATTTGGCGACTATCCAGGTTTTGTGTTACTCAAGGATGAGCAACGTTTAAGTTTGGGGTTCTGATGAATCCAAATTCATTATGATTTTCAATCGCCATTTTGGGCCCAATTTGACTAAATACATTCGATTTCATCTCCTAAAACTTACAATGTGCAATTTTGCCTAATTAGTTGAATTATTGAGTTATTGACTAAATTCCATATTGATTTCATGCAGATCACGATTGAGTTCCAACCATCAACTGGAACTCACCTTCACTCAAGATCCTCTCGGCCTCGGTCTTGACCAAATGATCTTGATCCATTTGGTTTTGACCTCATTCGGTCTTGGGCTTTCTCCTCACCACACGATCACAGATCGATGGCCCCTATCCATCTAACCAAATGATCTTAGTCCTTTCGGTTTGCATCCATATGGTCTCCCCCTCCATACGGTCTCAAGACCGCATGGAGCGTAGCGGTCTCAAGATTGCATGGCCCTCCCGCTTCTTTCCTTCCGCTTCCACTGATCGCAGTGCTTGCGTCTTCCACCTCCATCACCCTAACCACCATCTCCACCTATTGCATCTCGCTTCACCACTCCACGCCACCTCCATCACTTGCCACAAGCATCACTCCTCCGATCAACCTACAACCTACCGACGTCATCGCCCGCTGCCACAACACCTCCATCCGCTTCTATTACCTACTCGACGCACCTAATCGTGTTTGGCTCATCGAGACCATGCAAGCCCTAATGGTCTGCAAGACCGTATGGCGGTGTTTGATCCTTAAGACCGTTAGGCCAGCTGAGGGCGCAAGACCGTTCGGGGGTAAAGACCGATAGGATCCAACTCATGAAGACCACGTGAGGCAGCGATCAACACAGACCGTTAGGACACCCAGACCATTTGGATCGCTGGGATAGCAAGACCGTTTGGATCACTGGAATACCAGACCATTTGGATCGCTGGAGTAGCAAACCGATAGGCTGCAGACCGTGTGGCGGTAAACGGTCTTCAACACCGTTAGGCCAGCGGATGCTCTCAAAGACCATTTGGACGATCGTTACTCACCAACAAGTGAAGACCCCAAGACCGATTGGAGAAGGAACCATGAGCACACGAGACCGTTTGAATGTAGCAAACCGATAGAAGCCAGAACCATTTGGAGGAAAGTTAATACAAGACCGTTTGGCCATTAAAGAGTCTCCAAGACCGTTTGGACAAGAGTCGTAGACCGTTAAGAAGACTAAACGGTCTCCAAAACCGTTAAAGCAAAACTATAAAAATTGCAACGGGTCCAAATCGTGAAGATGCCATCCAAGCCTATAAATAGGACCAGCATGGTACTCATTTGAGGCATCGGACCCAGGACGCCAACAGGCTTCCTGAACGTAGGTTCGATCCCGATCATCCACGCCATTGCCACTTCACCTGCTGCTCCTGCTACGAGCAAGGAGGTCAAGACAAGAAAGAAGGTGGAGAAGATGATCTGCCTGGTCTGCCTTGGTGGTTATTCCTCCTCGTCCAAATCTACTCCGACACTACGTAGAAGACTGCATCATCTTCACCGAGTTGCGACTACCTTCTGCATCATGCTCATGGCGGAACCTTCCCTCCCTCTTGTTCTTCTTGTTTCTCACATCATGAGTGAGTAGTTCCTTTTCACTAGGGTGTGGGGACTAGCCCCTCTGCCCATGCAAGCATGTTCTCTTGTTAAACATTCCATGGCAATGTATATAACTTTTCATTTCGTTGTTAATCGTTAATGTTTGTGGATTGATTACCTGCTTGCTTTTATCTTGTTCTTCCCTATGTTGTGAGAACTTCTATATGTAGGGTAGAATGTCGATTAATGAGGTTGACTCCCAAACTAGAAATAGAATGGGATTCCTTGAGGTTGTAAGTGTATGATCTGTGAGGGGACGAGCCATCTAGCCCACGGTGACGCTTCTGTGTGCCTAAACATCCCTCGGGAGGGCCACAACTTCAGTTGAATATCTATATCTTCATTGTTAATTGTCGATATTTGCTTGTAGATTAATCACCTGCTTGCTTGTCGATTAGCACAGTTGACTCCCTGACTAGAAATAGAAAGGGATTCCTTGAGGTCATAAGTGTATGATTCGTGAGGGGACGGGCCATCTAGCCCACGGTGACGCCTAACACCTATATAGGGGGACCACAACTTCAGTTGGATATATGTATCTTCAGAGTCGTAAGTGAGTGATCTGGATGGTGACAAGACATTTGATGCCTAAGGTGATGCTTACGCAAGCCTAACGTCTGTATGGGGTTTTTTGCAGCAACTCCATTTGGATGGTTATATCTTGCCTGGATGTTTGATGTTTGGATGTGTTTGCATTTGTAGTGGTGACAAAACCCGATACAATCCCAGCGATTCCATATCATTAATCTAGATCAACTTTAATTCTGCTCTTTACTTTCCCGCACTTAGTTTAATTAACCACAAATCAACTCTTGTTCTAAATATTAGTATTACTTGAACTAGACTAGACTAGCAATGATTCTTAAAAACGCTGTCCTTTGGGATTCGATCCTCAACTATACTGCGATAAGACCCGTTTTCTTGCGGGTGGTATTATCGCACAAGGTTTTGGTAAAAACTCTAGGATTTCAACCCTAAGTGAATTTGTTAGTGTGATAATAAACCACGTCAGATGTCATGTAATTGATTAATTGATACATGTGTAATGATGGGCCATTACACCTATACTCTTGTGTATGGATATAGTCAATACATAGTGTGATGATCTATATAAGATGTCATGACTATGAATTGTCAATCCTTAATTATGATTCTTAAGCTCTAAAATAAGGTGGAAAGTTATAGAAGTAGGGTTTAGTGGTAAAGTAACCATACGATAATCCTAATCATAAGATGGTAAGACTTATGTTCTCACCTTAGTGAAAGATTGTAACCCATGACAAGTGTCTTCTATATTCCTTTCTACATGATCATAACTTATGAGAGAGGTTAATGAGACAACTATGTGAGTTCATGATAGTGGTGATGAGCCTTATTGGAATCAAGGGGTGTTAGCTTTTGTGTAGAAATCATATGAATGAGTTTGATGATCTAATAAGTGCCTTGTGTATAATTTGAAGTAAAACCCTCTAGATATGTAATCTAAGGTTTGACATTCCTTAGTATGATAATGTGGTGGATAACTTGTGAAGGGTAATTACATATGGGTCACATAACGATGAAACATTATGTTGGTGCATAGTCAACATGTTTACTTAATGCATTGTTGTAACACACACATAACTTAATGAGATAATACACATATACATTTATGAAATGGTGATACCTAGTGTTGATGACATGATGATCTATTCATATTTAACAAATGTTGTTCAAACCTAGATCAGTTTTAAAAAAGTGGAAATTTGTGTAATTAGGGTGGGTGATGTAACCATGAGGTAAAACCCTAATCAGCTATATGTGAAGAGCACTGGCCATGATTCTAAGGACATGTCATATTATTGAATGTCTATGAATAGAAAGCATGATATTGTACTCTCTCTCTCTCTCTCTCTCTCTTATACACAACTTTAACCTTGTGGGTTAATTAGGTGCTATAACTTGTGAATACTATGAAGATGGTTAAATAATATCAAGCATTGGCTATAAGCCTTGACAAGGGAACATGGAAAGTATGAATATGTGAATGTGCATACTTGGTTATATTATTTAATTCTTATCCTCATACACTCCAACTTAGGGGAGGTAGTGAAAATCAGAGATTTGAGCTAGAATGATGCTTGAGAGCCCTATGTGGATTAAGCATGAAGCCTAATCCTAAATTAGGGAACTTATGATGCATTGATTGCTTTATTTAAAGGTGTTTAATGTGTTGAAACGCATTCTCTCTCTATTAATATAATATTAACTTTGCCACAGAGATGGATGTAATAGATAATGATTATTATGGTATGTATATGTGATGTGGCACAAGTGATGATTGGTATAAATAATGCTTATATGCCCAATGAAGTATGATGAGATATCAATGAATCACAATTGTGAAGTGATGGGTCTATGACTTGGAATAGGCTTAGTGACTAGTTGATGTGATAACCTCAAGTTTGTAATTGAGGGATTGAAATCCCATGATATTGTGTCGATGGTGATAGCTTTTTGAGTGGCAGTGACACAGTGCTATGAGATGATGGGATCAAGTTATAGTTTAATTGATTATATCTCTGTTGTGATACTATGCCCTTTCTTTTGAAGAATTTGTCTGTGGTTTGTATGTTATAACTTGATTGATGCTAAAAGACACTTTAATTAGTTTAATTAATCAAAGGGAATCTAATCATGAAGTTGCCCTATGTCATAGATCCATCTTCAACGTCAGTATTAGCTGGATGGTGAAACGAGCAATTCCTGTGGGAAACTTGGAGCGCATATTATTGAATATGTGGGGTGCAAGTTGAGGTATCTCCTTGTATTATTGATTCACAGGATTGGCTGCGGGTCATATCCTAGTAGGAGTACGGCTACGGGCCATAGCTCAGTGACTTGATGTTTATGATATTTCAGAGGATTGATTGCAGTTCATACCCTGGAAGATGTGCGGATACCAGTCAAAACTCAGTTTCACTAGCACCGTGACCTGTACCAAGGCAGGATAGGATTTTCACAACTTGATCATATGTCACTAGTTGTAGTTGATTGGTATGTCTCTGCGGTGTACTCATGTATTGACCATGAGGTTTGGCGAGGTCATGGATTCCGGTTCTTCCATAGACCTTGTATGGCACTGACTTCGACTTAACAATGATCAGTTGGATTTGGGTGGTACAACTCAAATTCTCAGGGCATAATAAACTCATAAATAGCCATGTAGCATATTTTTTTAGAATCAAATACAAGAACATTAGTTGAATCCTTGCCTTACTTTTATATTATTTAGTTTATAACAGTTATACATGTTCTTTGTATTCCTTCTTAAATTATTGATTGTTCTACTGCGCAGTGGCAAGTGCATATTACTTCTCTATTTACTTTATTCGTGAGGTATATGTCATTTAGTTGATTCTGGTCAACCTTCTCAATATGTTAATTTATCTACTAAGTTATTTGTGATAATAATAGAGTTGGTGGAGAGTTATATCTCTTGTTGGGACTTTCGTCTCAACCCATTGGTTAAATATCTTTTAGGTGGATGTGCATGTCAAACTTAAAGATCAAATAGTTGAGTATTTAATATGAAGAGGAACTACACCTTGTGGATCATGGCATATGGATAGTGTCTAGTAATAGAGTCCTATGTGTTGTCCATGTACACTCAGGTCCTTGGGGATGTTCTCGATAAGTTTTGAAGATATGATAACCAACATGTGGTTTTAGGCTTGTGTGCCCTTGGCAGTATGTACATACATGTGGAACTATTATCTCATGTAAAAAGTTGATGGTGAACAATGATGTAGCAATTTGAATATATATTATGAGATGCAAATGTTGACTTACGTGCAATAAATCTCAGTTCATGGTTTTATTGCAAAATTGATTTTAATTTCATGTGATTTTCGGTAATCTGTTGTTAATGGTTGATCGTGGTTTAAGTTTTTAGTAATCTCGCTTTGTGTGGCAAAGGGTGTCACAGTATAAGTCGCTAGCCTTGCTTGGCTAGCAGTGCCCAGTTAAAAAATTTTAGATCCTAAAAGCCCATACTGCCATAAAACTTGGGGCGCACATCAAAGCCAGTTCACTTAGTGTATTTTCCTCTCTCCCTCCTTGGACCTCCACCTGAAACAAGCTATCATTATGTTTATGTCATCAATGAATCCATTTAGCAGCTTGAAAATACTCATGTAGTATGTTGGGATTGCTTGTATCACTGTCTTGATTAGGATTTCCTTCCCGGTCTAGATAAGAGCTTCTCCTTCCACCCCTGCATCTTCTTCCAAAACACGTCTTTGATAACTGCAAACACCAATTTTTGGACCTTCTCATTGCGGTGGGAAGTCCCAAATGCTTGGCATGTTTGTCTCATTCACGTTCAACAATATTTTTATTTCATCCCTCCTCTCTACTAAAACATTGCTACTAAAAGCCCCACTTCTAATTTCTCATAACTAATTTTCTTACCCAAGGCTCTCCATATTGACTGACAATTGTATCTACATACGAGCTCTCTTCAATATTGTCTCTCATGAACATAATGTTGACTCAAGGTCTAAATTGACCAAACTCTTATTTTCATGATGAATAAATCATTCCATTCATTTGTGTCTAGTGCTTCTTCTTGAGTAATTTCAGATTAGGTATAAACACACTCCAAATGCCCTAATTCGTGCATCCTGACTTGGAGAATAGACAAGTCAAAATCAATGCAAGTGTAATTTTGTGGAATATGATGTGAATCCATTAGAATCATGTTGTAAATCACTTGTAATGATTGTATGACTTGTAATTAAGCTTAGAAAAAATCAAGAGCACTTAAATCAAATATTTAAGCACTTTAAAGGCATTTTCAAAATTTTATTATAGGGTGTTAACAAGTCGAGATACAAACTCGACTGATCCCTTGATGGATTTTGAGAATGACTAGGTTCGATCAAGTCTCCTATACATAGAACTTGACTGATCCCTTCACTCAGCAAAATTGATTTCTAGTGATCGGTCGAGTTACACACAAGACAAACTTGGCTGATGCTTCAAATTGGCTTTTTCGCATAGTGAAATCGGTAGATTACCTTTATGAAAACTCGACCGATCGCACTGTACAAAAAAGTGCAGAAAAGTGTTTCAAACCATTGAAGTGTTGCAAAACTCAAAAAAAATATTCTTCTTTGTGACACCCCAAATGGCTAGAATTCGTCCTTAAGTCCCACTGGCTACTAGGCATCCCAACTATAAATAGGACCCCTTGGGCTTCATCCCATGGTTAGACAATCACTATGAAGGTCCCTATTCTATAGTTGAGTGCATCCTACAGTCTCCTCTCTCTCTCTCTAAGCTAAATCACTTGCTACATCCATTAGAGTTAGTAGAAGATTTATAAGAGAGCTAGTCCTACATGTATATATTGTGAGGCTCTCACTTCCACCACCTCCCAATCTCTCATTTCCTCCATAAAGATGAAGATGAAGGCTCTCTCTCTCTTGGCTAAGAGAGGTGAAGAAGTTCAAGGCTGAAGACTTGGTGCAAGAAGTGGGTAAGTCCTTGGTGAAAGAAGAAGACTCCTTGCTTAAGTGGGTAAGTCCTTGGTAGAAGCTTCTCCTTAGAAAAAGTGAAGTTAAAGGTTGAAGATCCAAGAAGAGTGGGTAATTCCTCAAAGGCTAAAGACTTGTGCAAGAGTAGGTAAGTCCCTGGTGAAGGTGGGAGACTCGTTGAAAAGTGGGTAAGTCCTTGGTGAGGTACAAGACTCTTAGTTGGATATGTAAGTCCTTTTGTAGGTTGTTGGCTCCCTTCCCCTCAAAAGGAAAGTTGAGCATACTTGTCCCAGAAAAGGAAGGTCATATGTTTTAACTCTTATAAGTGAATATAAGGAGAGAGACATGGTTAAGAAATCCTAGAGGTTGACTTCTCTAGGTAGTGGACTGACAATCTCCTAGTTTGGAGATTGGAACCACTCTTTATAGCTTGTGTTCTTGTGCTTGTTTCAATCTCTCTCATCCTTTCTATGCATGTTTAATTGCACTCAAATTCCTAATTAACAACCTTATCTTATGATATATCTTGAAGGTCTAATGATTTTTAAAGTTCTCTTTATCTCTATTCACCCCACCCTCTCTTGAGAAAATTGCCCATCCTAGATCCAACACACAATGTTGTCATCTGCGAAAAAGAGGTGAGATACATGTGGCCCTTTCCTACTTGCACAGGCCCCGTGCATTTTTCCTTCATGGTTTTCCTGAATTAAAGAAGTGGAAAGTGCTTCTACATAGAAAAGAAATAAGAAAGGAGAAAGGGGGTCACCTTGGTGCAAACCTCTTGTTAGAGTTATAGATTCTATCCTCGCCCCATTGATGATGATTGAATGTGAGACACACAAAACACACTCCTAGATTTTGAACCTCCACTTTGCCAGTATCGCCAGCCCTGCCATTGCCCCATCAAGAAATCTCCATTCAATCTTGTCATAGACTTTGCTCATATCTAATTTTAGAGCCATAAAACCCTTCTTTCCATCTTTCCTCCTTTTCATCATATGGAAAAATTCATATGCTACTAACGCATTATCAGTGACCATCATCCCTTTAATACACGCACTTTGATTTTTAGAGATCATCTTCTCTAGTAGAGGCTTCACTCTATTTGCCATCACCTTTATGATCATTTTATATGAGATGTTACATAGGTTAATAGGATGAATTTTTGAAATTCTTTTCAGGTTCTGGACTTTAGGAATAAGGAATATATTGGTCTTGTCAATTTCCTTTAGTGATGCTTTACCTTCCCACAAATTTGAAATAAACTTCGTGAGTGCTCTTGGAAGTGTCCCAAAACTTCTGATAAAATATCATCTTCCTCATTCCTCCTGGACATGGTGCTTTTTCTGGATGCATGATAGATAAATCCACCCACACCTCAGCTTCACTTGGTGTTCTGTGAAGGCTATCCACATCCTTCCTGGAGACAACTCTATGCATGTGTACTAAAGCTTCCTCTTTCTCCTGAGGATTTGAGGTAGTAAAAAGCTCATTGAAATATCCAATGATGACGTCGTGTATCTCTTCAGCTTTTTCCACCATTGACTTCATGTGTTGTATAAGCTTTTGATAGTATTCCTTTTCTTCCTCTGACTGGCTCTATGGTGAAAATACTTTGTGTTATTGTCATCATCCCTCATCTCATTTGCTCTGGCCCTCGCATATAAATATATTTCCTCTAGCTTGTACATATTATGTAGTTCTCTTCCTAGTTGAGTGCATTTATTTAAGATAAAATCATTCGGTGGCAGACCTTGTGCCTCCTTCAGGCTAGCCTTTGTGACTTTAATTTTTTCCTTATAATTCTAAATTTATTTGATGCCCATGCAGTCAGTTTTTCTACACATGCCTCAGTCATGCCCTATAAACTGTGCTGCCCTGGGCCCCTCTAGGCTTCCTCAATGAATGTCCTACATTCGGTGGAAGAAAGCAAAAAAAAATCAAACTTGAACCAGTAATCATCAGGGTCCCATTCCATATTCTGTTCCACCTTTAACAATATTAGCACATGTTCTGAGAAAAGGATAAAAAACTGTATTACTTTTGTGATTGGAAAAATATAGAACCAATTTTGGTCCACCATGAATCTGTCCAGTCTTTCTATAATGACATTTCCTTCACTTCTGCCTCTTTTCCAAGTGAAATCCAAATTACTCCTGCCCAGAACCTTGAGTTGACACCTGTCATTTGCTTCTCTAACATTCCCCATCTACCATTTTTCTCTTGTGGGGTGCCACATTTCTCTGAGGCGCTAATAATTTCATTGAAGTTCCCTCTTAAAACCTTTGGAATATTAGAAGATGATCAAATATTATACATAAGGTCCCAGGTGTTTTGTCTTTCTACACTATCGCCCAACCATAGATGCGTAAGAATCCAAACTTGGAGTGGTCTTCATTACCCCAACCTCTACATAAAGAGATGTGCATAGAAATATTTTTACTTGTATTGTATCCCCCCACCACCACATACCCAAACCTCCCACTGTCCTAATATTTTTGACCCCAAACCCCTATCAAAACTATAGCTCTACCTATTTGCTCCATGTTCCCTACTATGTGACTAAATCTCCATTATGAACACCATGTTAGGCATCTCCCTTTAGAACCTAGACTTGAGGAATGGAACCAATCCAGGGGTGTTCAAACCATGGACGTTTTGGCATAATAGTTTCATTGATGTTAATGAGAGAGGTTCTCCTCATCCCCCACTACTTGCTTGAGCAAATAAGCTGTTTGATCCCTTATGTATCTGTGTTTGTTCCCTTCCTTCTCTTCATCTAGATCCATGTCTACAAGATCATGTTCCTTCTATCTATCACATTTCAAGCCTGACCCCCTACTGTATGCAACATCATATTAATCTAACGCTTGTTGAGTTCACCCCGATCTTCTTCCAACATCCTTGGTCTACCCTTCTTTGTAGAGAATCTTTTCTTCTTCTTTTCTATGTTATCATGTAATCCTTTAGAGAAAATGATTTTGGTGTCAATTTGTTTGCCTACCCCGATAGTCCACAAGGGATCTCCTTTCCTACCACATCTGTCACAAAGACATTTGATTGGATTTCGATCCCTTCTAAGGATACCCTGTGGTGAGTCGATTCCCCTAACTGCTCTTCGGATTGTGAAACATGGATCTTTAGACTTGCATCAATATGATCCCCATCTTCAGTTACCACTGACAGTGATTTAGGGATACGATAAGGGCATGTATCACCTCTACTCTCCTGAGTTGGAAGAGTATTGCCCTTATCCGTTCATAGAAATAGCTCCTCTCTGTTGTAACATTGTGCTTCATCCTTTCCTCCTAGGTATATTGTCTTTGTCTTTAACAGACCATCAGACACGTTCTGGCTCAATTGTCTTTCCACTTCCTTAGACACCTCCATATTTGTATCTCTTCCTTCACCTGATCCTCCTTGTTTAGAGTAGTGGTCTACTGCCCATGAGGCCTCACTACTCATATCAGACTTACAATTCCCCTTGATATTTTCACAGTTGTTGCGGATGGGCTTGGTAGTGAAAATTAATTTCTTTGAGATATGGTCCTTCCTGAGTAAATCCTCCCTTAGTGGCATCACCCACTTCTTTAAAGGCGAGGACTTGAGCCAAGGACCCCAGATCTGTGGTTTATCAACTAGACTGTCTTCCTCCTTGCAGTCTTTATTTGTATGCCCTATGTAACCACATACATAGCGTAGTGATGGTAATATTTCATTCTTGATTTTTATCAGTATCAGACACCCCTCCTTATTCTTGATTCTCTGCACTTGCTTGATTAGTCTGGTTATGTCGATATCCACTCTGGATCATAGTACGAGTCCCACCCTAGATTAGCTTCTTCGACATCCTTAACTTCTTCAATCTTACTTTCCACTAGCCGCACTGCCTCAGTAGAACGGTAACCCATCAGTAGATTGTAGGGTTTGATCCAGAACCATAGTGAGACAGAACGATCTCAGTGGGAATGTCCTCTTCTCCCATCTCTTTCATGACCAAGAGCCAATTATCAAAGCTCCATGGCCCTTCATATAGAACCTTTTCCTTTTCCCTCCAATGGAGAAGCTATATCACAAAAAGGTTGCCCGAGTCTACCTGAACATCGCCTCCTTTTTTAGCGCCCATGCTATATCAAGGTATGTTTCATCACAGGGAAGTTGTATGGACGCTTTGTCATAATTTTGCTAACTAACACTAGATCAATGTATTCCCAAGTGGTCAACGTTGTTTCTCTACCAAAAGTCCACTACGTCCTCCTCATCATCTATAACTCTAAGTGCCGCACATCTCACAACCAGATCATCTGCCATGAGGGGAGAGAACCTGCAACACAAACAGAGGTAAAGCCATGGGTTCCCAAGGATATTTCTTACAATCCACAAAAGCGACCGCCTAGGGAACCCTAAACCCCGCCAACATCAAGAGAGTTTTTTTCATATCCAATTTGAAGACAAAATTTTGTCTATATTGATCAATAACTTAAGTGAATACTTTCGTAAGAGTAATTTTTAGATAGAAATTACAAAACAATGTCCTTTTATATCTAATGGGTGTAGATGTTTGTTCATGAGTCTAGGGGTGTAGAAGGGCTGATGTGTATATCACTTGTTGTCGTGATCTATGGTTGGAATAAGAGATCTTGAGTTAGACTCGCCATATACCTATGAATGGGTGTATGATGAGGTCGTACTATACTTGAGTAGGCTTTGGTGCACAAATTTGCATTGTTGATGTGTGCTAATTTAGCACCCCTTCTTACAACCTTCTAAGTCTTGTTACATGGAATTTCTTATTTTTATCCACTGAAAAAGAGAAAATTGTTATCTGCTTCCTTTTATCACAATTAAACCTTATTCTCATAAAAAACATTCAATTCTTTAATAATCGTGTCATGAGCCGATTGGTTGACATTCCAACTGAGCAAATTTAGTATCCAGATGATCAGTTCACTCTCTCCAGATGATCGGTTGACACCACCCTCAGCCGATGCACCTTGTTCAAACACCTAGTTGAGTCGGCGTGCTATTCAAACACAAAATGCTCATTTGAGACTCCCAAGCAAGATTTTTCCACTTCAGCCGAGCATGTCAAAGGGTGCCACCACCTAGACCTAGGGTTGCTGACTGCTTCCTCGGCTCCTGCCCATTCCAGACCCCAACCGATTAGCTCACTCCCCCAACTGATCAACTGACAGTTCGAAATCAGTTCAAAAAGCAGCCGCCAACCTCTTTTACCCCAAAACCTAATTGTAAAGCCCCTCCTTCTCCTATAAAAGGAGGGGCACTTCCTCATCACAAGGATCATATTTTTTTTTACGAAGAATTCCCGAGCAACTGTTCTCTGTTCTTATATCTCGTTCATCAATAAAGATTATTTTTTTGCAAGCTAAGTGTTCTTTTAATTTGTTTGTTCCTTACTTCAATTGCTACTAGATCCAGACCTTCTTCTTCTTCTCCTTCTTCTTTTGTAGACCGGAGCAAGGAGTTAAGAGTCATCCATTTAATAGTCTCTAGCCTAAGGAATTGATCCTTTGATAAGTCTAGACTATGGCTAGAATGCTTTCTTCCTCCATCTCCCTTTACTCTGCAAGCATGAGTGAGTAGTTTTTCTATCGAAGCAAGGGGACTAGCCCCTTAGCCATGGTTTGAATCGTATTAAATCTTAAGAACAACTTCTATCAAATGGCTTTTGGTTTTAAGTGTTCACGGTCTATCAAACTTATTACTTGATTAGATCATTTCTTAATCCAGGTGAAAATGAACATGGAAACCCAAATTTAGAACAATAAAACCAATCACATAGAGGTCTTGAAATGACTATGGATTTATCTCTTTTCAGATGATGGACTAAGAAACATGAGCAATAAGACCAATGGGGTCATGTGGAGTTCATCTTTTGTGGATTTTAGTTAATTCACTTGCCTTCATCCATTTTGTCATTTGAAAGATTTAGTTTAATTTTTGCCTAGGCTAAGGTGGTGAAAACCCCTACAAGCCTCGATATTCCCTCGTCTGAATTCAATCATCATTTGATCTACTCTTTTTACATTCTAGTCTTTCCATTCATAATATTTTTTATTGTGCTAACAATCTCTCCTTTCCCACGTGATAGAGTAATTTTACTTCTTGTTAGTGTAACTTTACCTCTTGCATTTCATTTCTGTTATAGCATAATTCAACCCCCAAATCTGATTTTATTTTTTGTTCCAAAAATAAAAATACCAAAAAGAAATAAAAAGTTCAATAAAACTACTTGGGATTAGAGTCTACTATCTTAAGAATGTTGTCCCGTGGGATCGACCCTTCTATACTAGCCTTAATTGGACAGTAAAAAGGTTAAACTCTAGGATTAATATCTTAGTTATTGTAGTTCACTTCGACACATTATCAATTTGGCGCCGTTGTCGGGGACAATATATTGTTTTCTCAAACCCTAAAAACTGTTGAAAAACTTTTTTTCATTTTTTAATGCCTTCCGAGTAACATTCTGGAAGTTTTAATCCTCCTTCTACTGAATTTCCATTCCACTAGTTCATTTTTTCTGCACACTATTAACTACTTATTTGTGCATGCGACGCTCGAATGCCGAATTTACATCGTTTGATCCTGAGATAGATAGAACTTTTCAACATCTAAATCGTCAAAACTGAATTAGGATGGACAAGGAGGAAGTCACTCGTAGGATCAACCAGGCTCTTGCGGCTCAAAGAGAGCACATCTTAGCCGATCAAGTGACTAGAGAAGTCGCTTTTCGAGCAGCCTACATGGTTGAACAAGAAACACTAGAGGCCGGTAGGAGGGGAGCCGAAAGGCAAAAACAATTAAAAGATTTTTCTATTCCTAAAACTACCTATACACAACACCCATTCACGCTTCTTGACATTCATGCCCCTTAATTCAAAATTCGAACCTAATGGATCACCTTGATCCAAGAAAACCCTCTGGCAACAATGTAGAAAGTTGCCAAGGTCATCTTCAAAGGTTCATTGACCTTTGTTCCTTGAACAAAGTCCCATGCATCTCTGAAGATGCAATCTGCATAAGACTATTCAAATACTATGTCACTGGCCAGCCTAGTAGCTGGTACAACACCATGGAGAGTGAGGAACATGTTACAACTTGGGAGGTCCTACAAAATAAATTTCTTGAAAAATTTTACCCTCCTTCTCTCATTTATGAAATCAGGGGACAAATCACTAACTTTTCTATGTCCCTAGGAGAATTCCGAGGAGAAACCTAGAAATGGTTCAAGGACTTACTTAGAAAATTCCCTCATCATGATATCTCTCAAGCCCAACGCATAGAAATCTTTTATCGCGGTGTTGACGATGACACCAAATTTTTTCTTGATTCCTCATCTGGAGGAAATTTCATGCACCAAAGTCTAAACAATGCGTGGGAGGTTGTTAAACCTGCTTCTGAAACAAGGGCTAGATGGGGAATTGGTGGGATCCTTAAGGTAGCCAAAGCTGAAGTTGATTATGACATCCAAAGCATAGCACAAAGCCTTAAATTAATTGCTCTAAAATAATATCATTTAGAGTCATCCCTAGGCACCTATAGAGAGTTACCCTAACAAATAAAAGTTGTGGACTCTCTTTGTGGCATCTACCGAGGATATGATCACACCACCTTACACTGCCAATATCTCTACAACACCCCCATTCAGTCTGAACTAGGACAACAATTGGAGGACCTAAATTCTATTCACATAATACCTGGCTAGGGTTATTACAACCCCAATCAAACTAGAACCCATCCTAGATTCCAATACAGAAACCTTTCTGGTGCTAAAAACTCTAGCCAACTCCAATCCCAACAAAGACCTCCCTACCCTCAAAACAATAATCGACCACCACCTGGGTTCCCATACAACAATCAAAGAAATTTTGGGAACCAAGGGAACCATCGAGGCCATCACCAAAACCAACCACAATACCAATGACAACAATTTCAAAACTTGAACCTCCCTCCTCAAAATCTCAATAAACCACCTCCTAAACCACCACCAAATGTTCCTACTCCCCCTCCCTCAGCTGATGAAAGGATAGCCACCTTGAAACAAATCATCCTTGCCCAACAAGCTCATCAAAAGGCAACTGATGCCCAATTAGCTTGCCTATCTGCCCAATAGAAACCCCCTGCTGGCACCCTTGCTGGGCAGCCTGAAAACAACCCCAAACATCCCAAACAACTCAAGGTTGTGTCTACTCATTCGGGAAAGGTACACTCCCCTCCTCCTCTAGAAAAGCCTTCAACCACACCTTTAGATTTTGAAGATGAAGACATGGTAGTTGTCAAACCCAAAACTACACCTGAACCGACCATCCCTGCACCCCCACAGGTAGAAGTTGAAGAACCCATCTACAAAACATGATCTCGCTATCAAGCCCGCCTTAAACAAACAAGGCTCGACACTCATTTCATGAAATTTAGGGAAGCCATGAAAAAAATACATATTGATATCCCCTTCCTTGATGCTTTAGCAGACATGCCTGCCTGGTCCAAATACATGAAATCTCTCTTGACTAGGAAGTATACCATGAAAGAATATGAGACCGTCAAACTTGCTAGGACCACTTCAGACAAAATCCAAAGTAAGATGCCTAAAAAATAGCACCCTGGTTCTTTTGGAATAGGGTGCTACTTAGGTGACAATGTTTGTAGAAAAGGCCTAGTTGATTTGGGAGCCAGTATATCCATCATGCCTTACAGTCTTAGCAAAAGATTAGGATTAAATGACATGTTACCCACTGCCATGACCATTCAATTGGCAGACTCATCCATGACCAAACCCATGGGAATCATAGAAGACATTCCAGTTAAGGTTGGGAAAGATGCTTATGTTCCATGTTACTTTGTGATCATGGACATCAAAGAAGATTTGTGTTACCCACTCATTTTGGTCGTCCCTTCTTAGACACAGCCCGGGCCTTGATTGATGTCGAGGTTAGAACCATTCTGTTAAGATTAGGGAGGCAAACCCTAGAGTTTAGGGTGTTTGAAAGCATTAAAGGGCCTAGTTTCCAAGAAGAAGTTGATCTCCTTGACTGTATTGACAAACTATCTCAACTAAGACAAGAATGGGAGTTAGTTGATGCCCTACCCATAGCTCTCACTGGCCCTCCTGAATGTGACTTTGATAATGAGCAATTAGATCAATGTAAGGCTCATTTAGATAATTTTGAGGAGATTCCTAATGCTGAAATTGAGGACCTTAAAATGATCTCCATCATGGAAGAAAAACCTGAACCACCCAAAGTCCCAGAAATGAAGACTCTTCCCATAGGTTTGAAATATGTTTTTCTTGATGAACAACAATTGTGCCCTATCATCATAAATTCCGACCTTACTCTTGAATAAGAAAACAAACTTATGGGAGAACTTAGAAAAGAGGAACTACCTTAGGGTACACAATGACCGATCTAGCTGGGATAGATCAATCCATCCGCATTCACAAAATCCCAATGATATAAGACAACAAACCCTCCTGAGATCCACAACAAAAACTCAATCCAAACATGAAGAAAGTTTTCTGTCTAGAGTGAAAGATCTAGAGTGGGGGTGAATAGAGATTTTTGGAGTTTTAAAAATAATTAAAACTATTGAACAAGAAGTAGGAGGAAATAAGGAAGACATAAGGATATAGAGTGGTTCCTACCTTAGAAATCTATGGTAGTCAATCCACTACCCAATTGTTTCCAACTGAGATTTTGAAAGCAATTTATTTTATTACCTCTCGAGGATGTTACACAAAATACAATTGCTTCCTATCTACACCCTTGAAGTAGCCTTCACCTGAAGTAACCTCAACCTCCTTGAAGAAGCCTTTTGAAGTAACTCCAAGTCCACGGAGCAACCTTCACCACCTTGAAGTAGCTCCACCACCTTGAGTCAGCCTTCTCCACTAAGAAGTAGCTCCAAGAACCTCCTTTCAATAGCCTCCAACCTAGGAGTAGTCAAGGAGAACAATATACATAACAAGGAACAAGATTGGAAGAAAGAAATAACTTTACCAATTGAGTACAGTGCTTTGATCATATATCAAGCATATAGATCTCCTATCCACTATAGATGAACGTGGTTATGTGGTTTCTAGGAGATTCTTATCTATAGGACACGAAATTAGAGCTCAAGGAAACAAGATTGCAAGTATAACTTTTCTTGTTGCTCACTAAGATTGATTCTCAAGTAGTAATGTGTGTTTTGGGTGTCCTAAGGCATGTCCTATTTATAGGAATGGGTTGCAAGGGCTTAGTAACGTTCTAGAGTGTTTCTAGAGTGTTCTTAGTGCTCAACTAGCCATTAAGTGTCCATTAATTACATTGTAATGACTAGTTGTTTAGTGCTAAAAAGTGTGGTCCAGAACCTGTCTCGGTCGAGAAGTTTGTCGACTGAGATATGTCTCGGTCGAGAAATTCTTTGACCGAGGGTTGGTTTGGAGCATATGTATTCAACGTGTATTGTGACTTTCCAACTACCAACTACTCTCAATCTAACGGCTGTGGAACCTACTCGAATGTCTATCTCGGTCGAGAATGTAGTCGACCGAGGGATATTCTAGGGTTACATGAGTAGGTCAACAATTAGTGTCTGTGAGTTAGATTGAGGTGGTTCTCGGTCGAGGATTTTGTTGACCGAGGATGTCTCAGTTGAGAATTTTGTCGACCGAGAATGTCCCTATTTCAATATGTTGAGTTATCTACTAAGTGTGTGTATCAATGTGTAATTGTGATTCTATCTTAGGGAAAGATATATCTAAGTGTTGTGAGTGGATAGGGAATATCTAGCACTTGATATACATGATATCTATGTACTTGTACATTATATACTTGTACAAGTTTTTACATTGAGTACAATCATGAAAATAAAAACAATCTAAGCATATTGATCTCCAATTTTTTCATTGATCTTCAACTATCCACTGCCTTATATGTTTATCCCAAAATACTCAAGTATCAAGTTAGATCCACAAGAATGAAATGTTTGTCATTATCAAAACAAAGGGTTTAATAATGTCCAATTTAGCCAACAATCTCCCCCTTTTCAAGATGACAAACATTTCTAAATTATAAATCAAAAGAATTTAATTAGCATGAGTTTCATACCTGAGATTTACCTTATGTAGACATTCTCTTGTTTATTCATGGAGTGTGTTCTAGTTAATTCCCAAAGAGATGTGGAACATAGTCTCCAACTCTTTAAGGAATATAGCACCAATTTATGTGAAACCAAGAGATTATGAAACTCATTTAATTTTGAGTTATATAATTTTGTTTTTGATTTATATTACTTCTCCCCCTTTGTCATTTCAAAAAGATAACCAAGCATAGTTTTATTATTATTATTTTAGTACTCCCCCTGAATATGATGGTACCCCTCAATATGATACTCATTTTGAAAAGAAAAAGGTATACAGAAATGTCCAATTCAAGCCACAATATAAAGATTTTATTATCATGACAACAAGAACAACAAGCTCAAATATATAGATAAGATAGTTCACTAAAAGAAATTACAATCATCTCATTACATAATTCCACCTTACTAAAAAGATTTCAAAATAACATCAACTTCAGGATCCTTCCCAAGGAATGGAGTGACACCATAATATTTGACCAGCGTCAGCCAATCTAATGCACCTGTCTTGGTGAGAGCATAAGCTTCCAAGAAGGTGGGTGCTCGATCAAAGTGAAAATGGGCAACAATGTCTTGAAGTTGCATGGGTGGAAATTGTGTGTGGGAAAGATCACGAGAAGGTGGAGGTGGAACTTGAGAGTAGTTGAGAGATGGATTATAAGGGTAGAGAGTTCCAAGATAGAGTGAATAAGGATAGTTGTCTGGAACATTTAGAGAGAGAGCTTGCATTGTTTGATTTAGGTAGGTCATGTCATGATGGGTGTAGACCAATTTTCTCCCTAAGTGATAGATGGCCCCAGTGAGATAGGTAATGTTATTGGATAGGTTATCAATGGGTTGGCTAGGAGGAGCAGGAGGTGGAGGAATGTCTTGAGTGGATGGTTCCCCTTCAGTCCTAGCCCTTTTATGTCCAAAGTTGATTCTCATTTTTTCAACTATATTTTTGGTAATCTTTTGTGGTTTCCTATTACTCTCAAATCCTCGATCCTCCAGACTTTTCTTTAAGCAATGTTGGGTGATTTAGCATACAAACTTAGCATAAGAAGGGTTTCCAATAAATTCAACCATGTTTTTGAGGATAAGGCGAATGAAGTTTATGGGGATGATTTTGAGAATGGAATAAATGAGATACATTCTAAAGGTTGGTATTTTTTATTTATTAGCTCGAGGATAAATATTAGTTGAAACAATAACGTTCACTATCCTAGCTTTAGGTTTTAGGTTGATTGTGTAATATTTACTCCGTTCTTTATGGCATGAGGTGTTGGGAAGAAAGATGGTTCTCTTATGTCACTTAAGCTAATTGTGGTGTCATCTTGGGATAGTTTAGACAAGGGATTTCAATGGTTAAGTCTATAAATCCCCTATACTCCTCTACATTGATGTTTAACATTTTGAGAATATCCTCCTCGAGAAAATGAAATCCAAACCCACCAATCATAGAGGAGAAAGAGAGGGAGTGGTTAGGATTTGTGGCTAGATTTGCATAGAACTCATTCACATATTGGGTAGAGTAGAAGCGGAAGGATGGAGTAAGAAATTTGGAGAGATGTTGCACCTCAAATAGTTCATCAAGATCAACGATGGTGATGAAGTCATTGACGTCCACCAGTTGTCGAGGAAGAGCAATCTTCGAGGACAGCTACATGTAGTGGTCTCCAGCAACAACATCGTTGAAGGGGATGTCATTGATGATCGTCAGAGTTGGAGAGACTGTTCTTCCCTTCCTCAGCTCGACTTGCTTCTTTCCATGTGAAGAAGATGAAGCCATATTGAGAGTATGAATGTGGAATAGGGGCAAGGGATGGATGAGAGTAGCTGAAAATTTGCACCAAGAAACACTAGAGAGGGACTAGAGAAAGCAGCATACAAGAAAATATCTTATTAGGGGAGTAATTGATTTTGAGATAGTTAGAGCTCTTAAAATGTTATTTTTATTAATTATTTATTTAAAAAAGAATGTCAAATTTATCCACAATTTAATAACCACTATTTATTTCTCAATCATTTGCAAGGGATGCTAAGCCCTGAAATGACATGAGATCCATTTAGGCTCATGGTGAGATACATACATGTTTTCATATATTGATTTCTCAACCATTTACAAGGGATTTTAAGGTCTGAAATGATATGAGATACCTTTAAAAGCATAGTGAGATCAATAAATATATCTCTAACCAATAATAAGGGATGTTAAGCCCATATTGATAGAGAATCTGATTAAGATCAAGATCAGTTATATTGTATCCAAGATTTTTTTTGTGAGCTCCCCCTTAATCTAATAATCAAGATTATGTAAGAATTCTAAGGTCATAACAAGCTTTAAAGTTTAGTTTTAATGAATCAAATTTTATAAGGAATTTGCACTATCATCTTTATTTTGAATATGATGAACGAATTTCAGATCAATGTACTAAGATTGAATGTAAGTGAATGATTTGATTTCACAAATAAGCATTTGTCAGGCATATTTTTGGTCGACCATGACTTCGACCAGGGCGCCCCTCGGTCGAACTCTTTTTCGACCGAGAGGCATTTCTGTAGATTTCCAATATATGCATTTTCATAAGTTATCCAATGAGCCACTTCTTCTAGAATATGATTTGACCTTGTTGTGTATGATCATTATTTGTTCTTCATTTTTCTTATATATGAACTTGTGAATGTTGAATAATCTAAGATAAAGCCTTTTTGTAACTTAAGATTAAGTTTTCCTTTACCATCTTTTATCATAGAACTTAATTCATGTGAGCAAGATTTTAGTTTGAAAAAATATCTTACTTTTAGTTGCTTAGAATATACAAAGTTTAGATACAACACTGTGGTGATTAAATTCTAAGCAAGTCCCTTGTATGATCAATCCTTTTATATCATAGATATTTTCTTTATTTCCAAGTATGATCAATAGAGTTATAAGGTTTAAATCATAATGGCACTTTAAGAAATATCTCTTATGCCAATAGTTTTACTTTTAAGTCTTCCTCAATGATTTTATCTTTTCTCAATGTATGTGGAACTCTTCTTCTTTTGAATTTGATGCTTATTGGGACATTTTAATCTTGCAAAAAATATGAAGTTTTGTCTTGTGCTTTAGGAACTAAATCCCATACATCATTTTTTGTGAATTGATTTAGTTCATCTTGCATAGACATTATCTAATATTCATCTTTTAGAGCTTCATTTACCTTTTTAGGTTCAATGATTAATACAAATGCCATATTTGCAAAATCTCTAAATGATGATCGTGTTTTTACTTTATCATGAGGATTTCCAATGATTAAATCTTGAGGACAATCTTTGATTAATCTAGGAATATGTTGTTGTGTCTCATTTTGTTGATTATTTTTAGAATTTTGATCATTTTTTGTGGATATAGTTAAGTCTTCAATTTGATGAGTAATGTCATTTATATCCTCATTTTCATTTTTAGTATTTTGAGTTGTTACTTCATGAAAAGTGATATGGATGGATTCTTCAACTTTTCTAGAGATATAATTGTAAATTCTAAAAGCTTTGCTAGAAGTTGAATATCCCAAAAAGAATGCTTTATATGATTTAGAATCAAATTTGTCTCTATCATCTTTGGTTTTTAGGATATAACAAGTTGTACCAAAGGTATGAAAATAATCAACTCTTGGTTTTTTTGTTGAAGATGAGTTCATATGGAGTTTTCTTTAGATGAGAATGTACTATTACTCTATTTAACACATAGCATCCTATATTTATTACTTCATCCGAAAAAGTTTTAGGTGTATTATGTTTAAGTAACATTGTTCTAGCCATTTCTTATAAGGAACTATTTTTCCTTTCTACTAAGCCATTTTGTTGTGGAGTGCGTGGAGTTGAAAAATTATGAGTGTATCCTTGAGATGTACAAAATTCTTCAAAGATGTGATTTTCAAATTCCCCACCACGGTCACTCCTAATTGTACATATTTTATTTTGTAATTGATTTTCAATCTTAGAGCAAAATTGTATGAATATTTGAATTGTATCATATTTGTTTGCAAGAAAATGAACCCATGTGTATCTACTATAATCATCTACAATGACAAAGCAATATCTTTTTCCACCAATATATTGAGTTCTCATAGGACCAAACAAATCCATGTGAATAAGATCTAATGATCTAGTAGTGCTAAGCATTGTTTTGGATTTGAAGGAAGTTTTGTTTTGCTTTCCTAGGGTACATGGTTCACAATTTTCAGGTTTATCAAAGGATATTTTAGGTACCCACATACAAGATTGTATTTAATTAACTTTTTGATAACATGTGAACTTGCATGACCTAAATTCCTATGCCATAGCTGTAAGGATTCATCTTTTGCAAGAAGGCATTTTCCAATAATGGTTTGCATAGAATTAGGCCTAAGTATGTATGGATTTCTGATTCTCTGTCCTTCATAAACGGTTTTATTAGTGTTTTCAATTAATAGATTACAATACATTTTATTGAATAAGACACCATAGACACTATCACACAATTGAATAACACTAATTAAATTATGATGTAGGCCATCAACAAGTAAAACATTTTTATTTGAAGATTTGTGCCAATATTACCTATTCTAACAATTTTTCCTTTTGCATTATCTCCAAATGTGACTGTTCCGCTTTTCTTTTCTTCAAATGTTTGAAAGGCCTTTTTGTTGCCGGTAATATGCTTAGATCATCCACTATCAACCACCCAATCCTACAAAAAAGATAGATTTTGGTACCCATGTGATGGTCCTTTTCGGTTAGGAACATTTAATAACAAACTGAATATAGTTACATGACTTATCAATTGAATGTTTTAAGCTGAACATAACTATCTTCGGTCAAAAAATTTCTTGACCGAAGAGTGTATCAGTCGAAGGTTTTGTCGACCGAGAGTGTTGCTGTTTTATAGGTTGATATATGCGTGAAATAGTAACTTTCTTGGTCGACTATTTGTTTGACCGAAGATATCTCGGTCAAAGATTTTCTCGACCGGGATTGTTACTGTTTTTTCCAGTAGGTGCAGGTTTGAGATAGAAACTCCCTTGATTGATTATTTTCTCGACCAAGGAGTGTCTTGGTCAAACTCTTTTTCGACTGAGATTGTTTCTATTTGTTTTCAACAATTTCATTTGTTCCAATTTGAGCTTAAATTACTTCAATTATGCTAAGGTACCAGTATGTTTAGTTGAGATAATACATTATGATTATCAAAGTGAAGTTTTAGGTCAAATCTCAGCTTAATCATATTCAAGTATGCTAAGTTTGGGATCTTAGAACCCAAACTAATTCAACATCCTTATTCTTGTATGGGCATTAGACAAAATAATGTCTAAGATGCAAGCAATAGTGACAACAAATGGAATCAATTTCATTTCTCTTTTTATGATTTTGAGTTGAGTTGTTCTTGGGTACATATATGATCTTGGTCTTGGGTGCTTGTGTTCTTCTAGGTTTAGGTTGATGATATTTTTCTTTTGGAACATATCCTAAAACTCTCCTTCCAATTTGACCAGAAGAATCCTTTAGGATCTTATCAAGAACACCATTATTTTTCAAGCTACTAATTTCCTTTTGTAACTTAGCAATTTCATAAATTTTCTTTTTAATATTTGACTTCGCTTCGTCTAGATTAGATGATAAAACATCTCTTTCTTTGACAATAGCATCATAATCTAAATGAGTACATAAGATAGGTTGAGTTTGAAGATCATTTAATTTACAAGCAATTCAACCTTTTCTTGAGAAAGAACATTATAGTTTGTTTCTAGAGTAAGCAACTTCATATTGCAATCATTAAAAGATGATTTCAAGGTAGAATTTTTAGAAATAATACTTTCCATTTCAGAAGAAAGATCATTTAATTGAGCATATAATTCTTCATTAGTTTTTGTAACTCTTTTTAGTTTCTTTTTACAATCAATATATGTATCATGTAATTCTTCAATGCTAGCAACTAACTCTTCTTTAGATAAATCAAGTAGGCTTACCTCATTTTCTTCTTCATCGGTTGTTGCAATGAAACAACTTACCTTTTCTTCTTTATTCTCACTTGATTGTTCCCTTCTATCTTTGTGGATCTTTTCTCCTTTCTTCCTCTTTGGACAATTGAATGTCGAGTGGCCTTTTACTTCACATTCAAAGAACCATCTAAAATCTTGATCACTTGTTGATGGCCAACTTGTATCGAGGTTGCTGAAAACACCATCCCCCATCTCTTCAAGACCTATTAAAGCTCCTTGAAGACCTGCTCGGATACCAATTGAAAGATCTAGAGGGGGGAGGTGAATAGAGCTTTTTGGAGTTTAAAAAATAATTGAAACTATTGAACAAGAAGTAGGAGGAAACAAGGAAGACACAAGGATATAGAGTGGTTCCTACCTTATAAATCTAAGGTAGTCAGTCCACTACCTGATTGTTTCCAATTGGGATTTTGAAAGTAATTTATTTAATTACCTCTCAAGGATGTTACACAAAATACAATTGCTTCCTATCTACACCCTTGAAGTAGCCTTCACCTAAAGTAGCCCCAACCTCCTTGAAGAAGCCTTCCGAAGTAACCAAGTCCACAGAGAAGCCTTCACCACCTTGAAGTAGCTCGACCAACTTGAAGCAGCATTCTCCACCAAGAAGTAGCTCCAAGAACCTCCTTTCAACAGCCTCCAACCTAGGAGTAGTCAAGGAAAACAATATACAATAACAAGGAACAAGATTGGAAGAAAGAAATAACTTTACTAATTGAGTACAACGCTTTGATCCTATATCAAGCGTATAGATCTCCTATCCACTGTAGACGAACGTGGTTATGTGGTTGCCAGGAGATGCTTAGCTATAAGACACAAAATTAGAGCTCAAGGAAACAAGATTGCAAGTATAACTTTGCTTGTTGCTCACTAAGATTGATTCTCAAGTAGTAATGTGTGTTTTGGGTGTCCTATTGCATGTCATATTTATAGGAATGGGTTGCAAGGGCTTAGGGACGTTCTAGAGTGTTTCTAGAGTGTTCTTAGTGCTCAACTAGCTGTTAAGTGTCCATTAATTACATTGTAATGACTAGTTGTTTAGTGCTGAAAAGTGCAGTCCAGAACCTGTCTCAGTCGAGAAGTTTGTCGGCTGAGATGTGTCTCGGTCGAGAAATTCTTCGACCGAGGGTTGGTTTGGAGCATATGTATTCAACATGTATTGTGACTTTACAACTACCAACTACTCTTAGTCTAACGACTATGGAACCTACTCGGAGTTCTATCTCGATCAAGAATGTAGTCGACCGAGGGTTATTCTAGGGTTACATGAGTAGGCCAACAATTACTGTTCGTGAGTTAGACTGAGGTGGTTCTCGGTCGAGGATTTTGTCGACCGAGGGTGTCTCGGTCGAGAAGTTTGTTGACCGAGAATGTCCCTATTTCAATATGTTGAGTTATCTACTAAGTGTGTCCATCAATGTGTAATTGTGATTCTATCTTAGGGGAAGATCTATCTAACTGTTGTTAGTGGATAGGGAAGATCTAACACTTGATTTACATGATATCTATGTACTTGTACATTATATACTTATACAAGTTTTTACATTGAGTACAATCATGAAAATAAAAGCAATCTAAGCATATTGATATCCAATTTGCATTGATCTTCAGCTATCCACTACCTTATATGTTTATCCCTGAAATACTCAAATAGCAAGTTAGATCCACAAGAATGAAATGTTTGTCATCATAAAAACAAAGGGTTTAATAATGTCCAATTTAGCCAACTTAGAGGTGATCAAACTTTTTACTGCAGGAATCATCTACCCCATCGCCGACTCCCCATGGGTCAGTTTGGTTCAAGTTGTTCCCAAAGGGGGGGGGCACTGTTGTCAGAAATGATAAGAATGAACTTATTCCCACTCACACCGTTACATGATGGAGAATGTGCATTGACAATAGGAAGCTCAACAAGGCAACTAGGAAAGACCACTTCCCACTCCCCTTCCTAGATCAAGTTTTTGAATGCTTAGCCCATCAACAATACTTTTATTATCTAGATGGCTACTCATGATTTTATTAGATTCCTATCCATCCTGAAGATCAAGAAAAACAACCTTAATATGTCCCTTTGGCACTTACACATTCAGACGAATGCTCTTCAACTTATGCAATGTGCCAACCACCTTCCAATGGTGTATGTCAGCCATCTTTGCAGGACTGACCGAAACTGTAATGGAGGTGTTCATGGATGACTTCTCCATTTATGGAGACAATTTTGACTCTTTCTTTAGAAATATAGCCGTTGTTCTTGATAGATGTGTTGAGTCACACTTAGTCCTTAATTGGGAGAAGTGTCACTTCATGGTTAAGAAGGACATTGTTCTAGACCATAGAGTAAGAAACCAAGGCATAGGAGTTGGCAAGGCTAAAATCGAGGCCATCACCAAGCTTCCACCCCCAACCTCAGTCAAAGACATTCAAGCCTTTTGGGACATGCTAGTTTCTATCAGCAATTCATCCACCACTTCTCCAAAATCACCAAACCTCTCACCAACCTTATTCAAAAGGAGGTGCCCTTCAATTTAAATAAAGCTTGCATGGATATTTTTTTATGTTTGAAAAATGCTCTCACGACCACTCCAATTATCTGTGCACTATACTGGGCCCTACCCTTTGAAATCATGTGCGATGCAAGTGACTTTGCTGTAGGTGCCATCCTAGGACAGTGAGTTGACAAGAGACATCATGTCATATACTACACATCCAAGACCTTAGATGAAGCTCAGTGAAATTACACTGTTATTGAAAAAGAAATGCTAGCCATTGTCTATGCTTTTGATAAATTTCTCTCATACTTAGTTGGATCCAAAGTTATTGTTTACACTGATCATGTAGACATTCTCTACCTCATGACTAAGAAGGATGCCAAACCTAGACTCATAAGGTGGATTCTACTGTTGCAAGAGTTTGACCTAGAGATCTTAGACAAAAAAAGGTTTGAAAATGTTGTGGCTGATCACCTAAGTTGACTTAGCTACATCCAACCCAATGATACCCCCATAAATGAATCCTTACCTGATGATCATCTGCTCAAGGTAGACTCCCAATTTCCTTGGTTTGTTGATTTTGTAAACTATTTAGCTGTTGGTGTATAGCACCCTGAATACAAGGGACATTCTAAAGCTAAATTTTTACATGACGTTAAAAACTACTATTGGGATGAACCTTATCAGTTTAGACTTTGTGTCGATGGTCTATACGTCATTGTGTTTCCCAAGAAGAAAGCTCTAACATTCTAGAACAATGTCATTCTGGCCCCTATGGTGGGCACATGAGTTCCCGAAAAACAACTAGGAAGGTTCTGCAGTGTGGGTTCTTTTGGCCCACCATCTTCAAAGACTCTTATGAATATGTTCTCTCATGTGACCAATGTCGAAGGATGAGTAACATCTCCAAACGTGACCAAATGCCCTTAACTTCTTGGTAGGAATTAGAAATCTTTGACGTCTGGGGAATCGACTACCTGGGCCCATATCCTTCTTCTTATGGGTATGCATACATTTTAGTTTTAGTCGATTATGTGTCAAAGTGGGTTGAATCTATACCCCCTAAAACTTGTAATTACAAACCCATTAAAAAACTCTTTAAAGACATTATTTTTCCTAGTTTTGGAGTCCCACGCACCGTCATTTCTGACGGGGGATCCCACTTTTTAGAAAAAAGCTTTGAAGCCTTATTGAAAAAGTACGGGGTCTAACATAAAGTTGCCACTCCTTACCATCCTCAGACTAGTGGGCAAGTTGAAGTATCCAATAGGCAAATCAAGTACATCTTAGAAAAAACTGTTGGTCGCACTAGAAAAGATTGGGCCTTGAAAATCAATGACGCACTGTGGGCATATAGAACTGCCTACAAAACACCCATAGGCACCTATTCAGGCTTATTTATGGCAAATCATGCCACCTACTGATAGAATTAGAACACAAGGCCAGATGGGTCATCACAAGCTTGAATTTTGATATTTCGACAGTTGGAGAAAAATGTCTTCTCCAAATTAATGAACTAGACGAACTTAGAATGAGAGCTTATGAGAATGTGAGGATCTACAAGGACCAAACTAAACTATGGTATGACGGTCACATCAATCACAAAGACATTAGAGAAGGTGACTAGGTTCTAGTGTATAACTCTAAATTAAGGCTTTTTCTTGGAAAGCTTAAGTCAAGATGGTATGGTCTCTACCTCATCAAATGTACCTATCCACATGATGCCTTTCTTCTCTGGGATAAGTCTTTGGGTGAATTTAAAGTTAATGGGCATCGACTTAAAAGATACATAACTGCTGAAGACCTTGTCGCTTTAGATACCAATAAATACTCATCCTTGGATGACCTTGACTTAACTTATTCTCAAACTCCCCCATAATCTCAATAAGTTGGTCTCTCACCTGTCGAGCCTCCGACATAAAATAAGGCCCTTGTTGGGAGGCAACCCAACCCTATCTTCCTTCCACCACTTTTTCTTTACCTTATTATTTCAACTTGTATTGTTTCCTTTTTTTCCAGCCCCACCAGACGATAGGCTTGCACATCCAACCGACCGTTCATTTGTAGCCAAAACGATCAGTTGGGCTTCACTAAATGATCGGTTGGGACCTTCCAAATGATCGAGTTGTCTCTCAACTGATCGTCTCAAACCAATAAAAAACCGCAACCCTCTAGCTCCAAACCGGTATGGCCCCTCCCTTCCCCATGCATCGAGCCGACCGATTCATTATTGCAATACATAAATTCTCCGACACATCAAATTCCTCTCAATGCACTATCCCAAGCGGCACCAACCGATCGGCCCACAAGGCTGAGCGACCAGTTCGACGCCCACAACAACTATGTAACTCAGCCGAGATGAGAACTCATCCCACACCCTCGACTCACTCTTTTCCTAACCTAGTCGCCACCCCCCTGAGCTCTAGATGAAAAGCCAACTGATTGTCCCTTAGGATGGCCGAGCACCTCCTTCCACTAGTCGACCTCTGCACGGGAGATCCTCGTCGCACCAGCCACCACTCAGCTCTTCAGCAAACTGAGAAACTCACTACCTCAGTCGACCGGTCCTCCACCCTATCGAACTCCTCACAATGCCATCCCTTCTTCACGAGTAGCTCCTACCACTGACCGATCCTTCAACAAGATGAGCGCATTATAGCTCCAGCCGATTGGCTTGCCAGGCAGCCAACCGTCCCTTGATCCCGCCGAGCTTTTGGCAGGCAATTCTCTTGGTTGCCTCACCTTCGTCCCCCAATCCACCACCACCTCACCATCATTCTCCCCCTTCCTCTGTGCAACTGACTGTTTCATTTTCTTTTCAACCTCCTGCATCATACTGTCAAACAGGTCATTTCAGTGTGCCAACCAATCATTTCAGCTATGCCAATCGATCATTTTAGATTGTCAGCCACATGTTTCTTTGTTCCAAACGACCGTTTCAGGGATTCAGTCACCCGTTTCACTGTTCTACAACCATGCTCAACCATTTCCACAAAAATAAGGGAAAGTCCACTGCCTCATCCTCCCATGATCCACCTTGCCAACCCAGATCCCAATACGGGATTCATTTCCACACACCTTCCCCCATCAGCGAATCCTCACCCGATATAGCCAAAGGTATGCTTAATGATGTCCATGATGCAGAGGCTCTTCTCCATGAGATGGAGAGCAACTGGAAGGCAAGCAATGACCTGGATTCCACCACCCTTCGTCCACCTTGCATCGCCCCCATTCTAGGCAGCTATGTCCAGTTCACTAGCACCGAACACCTTCAACATTTCGAAGACATGTTCTCCATGGGTGTTTCCCTCCCCCGATGGGCTTGTGGCACTACCCTTGACACATTAGGAATCTGAGAAGCCACCGACAACATTCTCCGCAAAAATCATATCCTCCTTCTCCCTTATCACATCACCTCCGTCTATAGCGACCTCACCCTCGAGTTCATTACCACCTTCTGTTGTTGTCACTACTTCCAGGGAAATTCCAATTGTAAGATCTAATTTTTTTGGAGAAAATCTGGAAATCTCGGCCTAACAGTTCACCTCTTTGATTCTTGATGGAAGAGATGATTACTAGTTGGATCATTGCATAGAGCGATCCCATGATTCTTAGCCCGACCAGTATGACAAAGACAATTCTGGGATGAGATTACTAGCCTCATGCCCCATCTTCCTAGTGGGCCCAAGGCCTCCATAATACACAACCCTGTGGTCCGCTACCTCCATCACATTCTTTCTTGCACAATTTTTAGTAGGGAAGGTACTCAGGGAGCCATTACTTAGGTTGAACTCTACACCCTCTGGTGTCTTTTTAATGAAGAACCTTTCTAACTGGGGGAATGCTGTTCTAGAACATTTCAGTAGCCAAGCCAGCCATACCACCTCATCCTCTTTCCGCATTGGCCACTTCATCACTCATCTCGCCATCTTTCTTGGATACACCCACATTTCATTCACATCACTCCCACTAAAAAATTACCTGATCGACAGTTACTATCTGAAAGGAAGTAAGTTCACTCACTTGGGTGCCAATGGCATTTACTAACTCCTCTTCAAGGATTCATAGGAGGTTCTACAGCTTCCCTGGATGCAAGGTTTGCAGCAACAAACCTTCTTTATGAGCTCATCGATCTACAAGGACACATCCAGAGGTACAGTCTGGAGAACCCAGACCCGGGTGCCATCCCCGAGCCATAGGCCCACAAGAGGAGCATTTCTTTAGAGGCTCATGATGATTCCTTCAGACCACTGCCACCACCCGCCGTCGCACCAGGCGGCGATCAGATGAGGATGCAGGTGCCTACGATTTCTATGAGGTCTAGTAGTAGCTGGATGAGATTCAGCGCGAGCAGCAGTGATAGGGCCATCGACTTAACCACATGTATCTTATGCATCATTCACAGGAGTCTTGGCATGTGGACTGCGGCCACTATGCCCCTAGCCGCCCACCCTATGAGGAGTATGGGGCCTAACAAGCCTACCCAGATCCCCACTCCCCTTACTGGGGAAACTACTACTCCTCCCACCCGAAGAATCCACCACCATAGTGATCTTCTTCCCTCCATCTCGGTCTAAGGGTTTGCTTGGGATGAGTAAAACTATAAGTATGGGGTGGGGTAGGTGGTACGTGTTCCACCCCTTTATCTTCCCATTTTAGCATTTTTCTTCTATATTTAAAATAAATTGCATTTTCCTTTTCAAACTTTGGCCTTTACCTAGTCGGCCAATTGATGTATCTTCTATTAAAAAATAAATTGGATAAATCTTTTATTTTACAAAAATTGTTCAAAATCTTTACTTTTTTTTTGAAAATACCAAGTTCTCCATACCTAAATTAGCAATATTCTTGGAAAAGATGGAAAGCCTTAGAGTATCAAATAGAATCAAATGCAAGCTTTTTATCTTTAGCATTAGATTAACTGATCAATCTTTCTCATATAATGTATTTACATGATTCTTCTTACTGATGCAACACCATTCTAAAAAAAAAAGTATTTTGCATGGGAAAATAATCCGCACGCCAACCCCTAAGTTTGGGGTTGCATTCTCCTTCTCTCTTCCTTCTTCGATACCCCTCATAAATGTAATGGGGACGTACTACCAAAAGATGCCAAAAAAGAGCACAAAAAAATTGTGGTCAATGTAACCACAAGTCCATGAATCATATCCCAAGTCGAATAGAGGAGGGATCCTTCTTCCTCACCCCACAATTTCTCATTCTCGTGTCTATATATATATATAAATTTTTGAGTGTTGAAGCATAAGTAGGTTTAAGACTGTTTGTGCAAAGTATAAGTTTGAAAGAAAAAGTTATGAAATTTTTTATAAGAAATATAGAACTTGTATTTTGTGATTCTAGGAGATGGGTTTCTTGGCCATGAAAAGGATAGAAGATACTTCTAATTGAGAAAGGATGAACATGTTTCTTCCAAAAAACTTTTGAATTATTTTGATTTCTTGAGGACAAGCAAAGGCTTAAGTCTGCGGTATTTTGATGCGTGCTAATTTAGCACCCCTTTTCACAACCTTTGAAGTCTTATTACATGGAGTTTCTTATTTTTATCCATTGAAAAAAGAACAAATTGTTATCTACTTCCTTTTATCACAATTAAACCTTATTCTCATAAAAAACCATTCAATTCATGCAAAATCGTGTCACGAGCTGATCGATTGACATTCCAACTGAGCAAATTTAGTATCCAGATGATTGGTTCACTCTCTCCATACGGTTGGTTGACGCTACCCTCAATCAAAACACCTTGTTCAAACACCCGATTGAGTCGACACACTATTCAAACACAAAACACTCATTTGAGACTCCCAAGCGGGAGTTATCCCGCTTCAGTCGAGCGAGTCAAAGGGCGCCGCCACCTAGACCTAGGATTGCTGGCTGCTTCCTCAGCTCCTGCCCTTTCCAGACCCCAATCGATCGGCTCGCTCCCCTAACCGATCAGTTGGCAGTTCGAAATCAGTTCAAAAAGTAGTCGCCAACCCTCTTTTACCCCAAAACCTAATTGTAAAGCCCCTCCTTCTCCTATAAAAGGAGGGGCACTTACTCATCACAAGGATCATCTTTTTTTGTACAAAGAATTTTCGAGCAACTGTTCTCTATTCATATATCTCGTTCATCCATAAAGATTATTTGTTTGCAAGCTAAGTGTTCTTTTGTTTCATTTGTTCCTTACATCAATTGCTACTAGATTTAGACCTTCTTCTTCTTCTTCTCCTTCTTCTTCTTTTGTAGACCAGAGTAAGGAATTAAGAGTCAGCCATTTAATAGTCTCTAACCTAAGGAATTGATCCTTTGATAAGTCTAGACTATGGCTAGAATGCTTCCTTCCTCTGTCTCCCTTTACTCTGCAAGCATGAGCGAGTAGTTTTTCTATCTAGGCAAGGGAACTAGCCCCTTAGCCATGGCTTGAATCATATTAATCTTAAGAATGACTTCTATCAATGGCTTTTGGTTTTAAGTATTGACGGTCTATCGAACTAATTACTCGATTAGATCATTTGTTAATCTAGGTGAAAATGACCATGGAAACCCAGATTTAGAATAATAAAACCAATCCCATTGAGGTCTTAAAACGACCATGGATTTATCTCTTTTTGGATGATGGACTAAGAAACATGATCACCAGGTGCAATGGGCTCATGTGGAGTTCATCTTTTGTGGACTTTAGATAATTCACATGCCTTCATTTGTTTTGTCATTTGAAAGATTTAGTTTGATTCTTTCCTAGGTTAAGGTGGTGAAAACCCCTACAAGCCTCGATACTCCCTCATATGAATTCAATCATCATTTGATCTACTCTTTTTACATTCTAGTCTTTCCATTCATAATATTTTTTTTATTGTGCTAACAATCTATCCTTTCCCTTGTGATAGAGTACTTTTACTTCTTGTTAGTGTAACTTTACCTCTTGCATTTCATTTCTATTATAGCATAATTCAACCCCCAAATCTGATTTTACTTTCTTTTCCAAAAATAAAAATCCCAAAAAGAAATAAAAAGTTCAACAAAACTACTTGGGATTAGAGTCTACTATCTTAAGAACGTTGTCCTGTGGGATCGACCCTTCTGTACTAGCCTTAATTGGACAGTAAAAAAGGTTAAGCTCTAGGATTAATATCTTAGTGATTGTAGTGCACTTTGACACATTATCAATTGTCAATTAGGATTTTAGCCGGTTTTTGACATGGATACCATGAACTATTAGGGCTTGATCATAGAGATTGTAGAGGTTGATAGGATCAATGAGATCAATTGGTTTAGCATACTCTACATCCCACTCGTGAACCTTATCAGATCTATTAAAGTAGTTGACAAGTCTATCTTTAGAAACTTTAAAATGAGTCCCTTCAATCATAAATGATAAAATTATTTTAGCATTTTGAGAGGTGGTGGGCTTGGAGTCATAATTACACATTAAATTGGCATAAAATTCATCCACTGCCTTTCTTCTCCAAAGAAAGTTGTGCCAATCCACAACATAATGGCGGAGAGCATCACGATGTTGGTCCCTAAACAACCCATAGATCTTGAACTC
The DNA here is from genome assembly GCA_963693085.1 of Alisma plantago-aquatica. Taxonomy (NCBI): domain Eukaryota; kingdom Viridiplantae; phylum Streptophyta; class Magnoliopsida; order Alismatales; family Alismataceae; genus Alisma; species Alisma plantago-aquatica. Next base: position 1,343,722,083 of record OY856412.1, on the reverse strand, counting down.
CTTCAAACCCAAATACTCATATGCCCTTAGTGAAAAAGGACTCGAGGGGAGATCTCCTTTGATCTCTAAACAAGTTAGTCTTGAATGAAGTGGTTACCATCAAAAGGGATTATTCTAGCACATGAGGGAGTATATTGGATGTTCTTTCATCTCTAGGAGTAGGAGGGGTGTTTCTTCTTTTCTTATTAGGACCTATCCCCATGGTGAGATATGGGGGTAGAATCCTAGAGGGAGGGGTCCAAGGTTGAGAGGAGGACAAGATTAGAGGTCAGAATGGCTTGGGGAGGATAGGTGTAGGGCTTGGGAGGTCAAGGATTAGGAGGAAGCTAAAGGTTTGGGCTATCTGTTGAAAGGGATTTCTCTAACAATAGAACCCATGTATCTTGACAACACAATATCATTGATGAGTTTTCTTTTTGGGTTGGGGGATTGTACTGATTGTATTATATACCTATTCACTATACATCTTGGCGTTTGAGCTTTTCCTGAACAAAAGTCATCGAACACCGATGTACAAACCTCCAAAACCTTTCAAAACTTAATGTTGAGGGGTTTTTAATTGAAAATACAAACCTAAAATGTATGCTTAATATATATTACACTTTTGACTCAATCTAGGAAACATAAATCAATGAAAAAAATTGCAAGAATTGACCAAAAACATATAGAAAGGGCATATAAAGTTGGTAGTTTTGGCATACATGCAATCCAAATAGATTCAATCAAGTGTATTAGAGGCATAAAATATGTCTAGATAGGGGGGGAATGCATAAATCACCAATAGATGTATTGAGCAATTCAAAACTAATGAACTAGAATTGTTCCCTAGGTATAGGCTCTATAAAAACATCCATAAGTTGGTTTTCAATTTACACACATGTGTTATAGTTGTCTTCCATGGAAGTATGGTCCCCATGGAAATGGCGGCAAACCTCTATATGCTTAACTGTACTATGTACGGTAGAGTTGTAAGACAAATTAATGGCACCAGTCCCCTATGGGGGTTTCTTGAAAATGGATGAGTGAAAAACTGGTATTAAATAAAACATGTAGTGTTTATAACATCAACCAAAAATATTTTTGATGTATCATACTCCAAAAGCATGGGTCTTTCCATTTTTTCTTTCAAGAATGATCCTTCTTCAACCCTTTATATTGAGAAGTTTGAGGGGAAGAGATGTTATGTAAATAACTAGAATCATCACAAAAATATTCAAACAAATCAGTTTCAAACTCCCCCCATGGTCATTGCAGATAGAAAGGATAAGGAAAGAATCTTTGTTTTCAACTCTTTCGCAAAAAGATATGAAAGTTTCAAGAATGTCACTCTCGAAATGAAAAAGAAAGTTCAAGTAAATCTCAAACAATCATCGATAATCACAAGAATAATAAAAACTACTTCCTTAAAGTGATTCTGTGTGCATAGGAACAAATAGATAAACATAAAGAATTTCAATGGCCCTCTTAGTGCTAATGACCTATTTGTATTTGAAAGAGGATTTATTATGCTTTTGTTGTCTACAAGGTTGGAATTCTTCATCATTTTCATAGTCTAGTTTAGGGTGTTCTTTGACTAAGTTACAATTGCTCAACTTTTCTGTTTGATGCATATTTCACTAACCTAGTCATATACAACAAATAGAAGCATTAATCTTATCAATTACTGAGCATTTACTAAGAATGTTGTTAAGAGCACTAAGAGAAATACTATACAAATTATCGTTCCTCCTTACATAATATATGGCATTGTAAGTGAGGCAGTAGACATTTAAGAGGGGTAAATAAGATAACATAAACATTATCACAAAGTTGGATAACACTAATAAGATTGTGACATAGTCCATTCACGAGATGGTACATTTTTCTGGGTAAGGAATTGCCTACATTACTCCCACCTATAAAATTACCTTTAATGTTATCCCCAGGTGTCATCGAACCACCTTTATTCTTATTTTGTATGAAGTGATTTTTTATTCCCATCATGTGCTTTAATCAGCCATTGTAACACCCAGACTACTGCCCAAGGCTCTAGTAGAGTTTAATAGGTGTTTTGAAGACCCTAGCTTGGATCTAGGTTGGCTTTGACTTTTGTAGACCTTATATGAGGTATGTTGCATTCTATTATACACATTGAGCATTCAACCTCATTTTACCCCAACTAAATTAGGTAAATTCCAAAAATGCCATGAGAGTGGCGGGGTAAATCTCATTAGAATAGGGAAACAAAGCGGAAGAGATTAGAGAAAGAAAATTGAGAAAAGGATGATAGACCAGAGAGTTTCCAAGGACAAAAAATCAGGTGGAGTGGTCACACATTGATTGAGCAAAAGTGAAAGGTTGATGATGACTTTATTGTCATCCCATCACAGTGGCTCAGGGATGATTTAATCATAGATGTTCATTGAGTAAATAAATTTGAAAAGGAGAAAAATAATCCCTATGACATATATTAAACCTTTAACTTTAGGGAAAGTAGTTGTATTCATTGAATACTTTGAATATTAAGTATTTAAAATTGATAGTGCAAGAAGTGGCACTTTTGTTTATCTCTTCCCCCGTGTCTGGGCTCTGGCGATAACGGGGTTCCCCTAGGGCTCGCGAGCTTTTCTCTGTCCGGGGGGGAGGGCGGTGGCCGGTGTGCCCTGCCTATCTCCCCCTGGGCTTCTTCTCCCTTCCGTTGCCGTCCAGTGAAGCTTCGTGTGGTATGGGCCTCCGATCCGGGTGGGGCGGCTACTGGGCTGCGTCTCGCCTTTGCCGGGTGCCTCATCTGCTCCTGCCGTCTGCTTGCAGCGATGGCTCTAGGGATGAGTCCTACAGATTCGTCTTCGACGCTGCGCGGTGCCAAGCCTCCCTCGGGCGGCTGTTCCTACCCTGGTCTCGTTCCCCTATGCCACCCGCGGCAGATCTGGCCGGATTGGAAGTTCTCGCCTCTTTCCCTTCCTATTTCCTTAGCGGCTTGTCTTTTTCTTGCTGGTTCTCATTGGTCTCTTATGGTGTGTGGTTTCTCGGCAGGTCATTTGCCGTGTTTCTCGCCAGGTTTCTGTGGCGGTTCTATCTCCTCCGGTCAGGGAGGTGGACAAGGTGTGGGGTTCCCCCGAATCTATGGCCAGCGACGGGGCTTCTCCTCGTCACCTCATTTTGTGTCCAGATTGTTGGAGCGTGCTCAAACGTTGGGCTATGATTTTAGGAAGGCCTAAGGCTGATACTAATGGAGATGCTGCTCCAGTTTATGTACAGGCAACTGGGTTTCTACCAGTCAGACTGATGATCAAGATTGAGGAGGGATTCTATCGACGAGCTGCTTATTATGCGCTTACCAACCAGGAATCCAAGCTGAAGCGGTTAATCAATTTCCAATCTCATCACTGTAACTTGGTTATTCCTTTGTTCCTGATCTGGTGTAACAACAGATCTATATGTAGATGTCGTATGGCCTTTATGTTATAATCCAATCTGTCGTTTAAAAAAAAGTATTTAAAATTGATTTTTATTTCTTATTTTCATTGAGGATTCAAACAAGTCCCAACTAAGGTGAAATGTTACACCTAGGCTAATTATCACATATAAAATTCAATTATGAGTTTTGTTTCCCTTTTTGAAGTCATTCAATAATTAATTTAACACTTTTGTCCTTATCTTATATTTTCTTTTCTTAATGAAATTATGATAGTTGGGATTATTTAATTAATATGAAACTTGCCCCCAGGCTAATTGGGACCTAAGGATCACTATTCCTCCATTATATTTGGGTTTTGAGATTCCCTTTTATAGTATCATTATAACATTACATTGTTACCATCATTGTTTATTATTTGAAGTGCCATTATCTTCACATTGTTCCCAAGAGCCTTATATTATTATGCACAAATTCCATATTTTAATTAACATGTTAAGTCCATGAATATTTATTCAGATAATGGTACATTATCCATATCCATGGACATGAGAACTCCAATTGTTATTCCAATTCATGTATTAGGCACATTATACCTTTCTCTAGACATATCTTAACCATTATGTGTATATAAGTTAGCAGAGGAAATGCGTGTAATATATTTTGTGAACTTCCTTACATGTTAGCACATATGCATGTCAATATGTTAATGTGGGAGCATTAGGATATGTGATCTTGATTATATAATCTAATGCCACTCAATGTGTTGTGTTTGTTTTCAAGCATATATATATGCTATGGGATAGCGTTGAGTTATATATATTATATGTATTAACTATATTCTTTAGTGTAGCCAACAATTACATTAAGGTATAACCCATCCTTGTCTGGTAAAATATAAGGAACCAAGCTTACTAACTTCCTAATCATGGAATATGGTAGTATTTTAGGTTTCAATATGTTACAACACTACCCCTTAAAAGGATTTTGTCCTTGAAATCTAATCATCCATACATTATCCACCAACTACTCTCCACCCCTTAAAGGGTTTGACCTAATAAGTGAAACTAATTAACACTAAGACATTAGGGTTACAAATGGATCTTTTAAGTGTGAATATTTTAGGTGTTTATGTTGTTCATAGGTCATGCATCTAGCTAACAGGTCATAACCACCTAGGTTTGAGTTTTAGGTCCTTGTGTTACTAACCATATAACCGTAAGATGAGAAACCAAAAAGTCACATGATACAAAAGGGTAATTCAAGTAGACCTTTAAGACAAACCACATCTTCCTAGTCATCACTCCATGCACAAAGACTAGTATTTGAAATTTATATTCTAACTAACTATAAGATTCTCTATGAAACTTTATACATCTCTTCATTGTGACTTAGTTCAAGAAAGCATTGTTAAAATCAGAGAATTTTTTTGTACATGTAGTAGTATAATGGAAAATGAGTTTTTCTTCGAAACATCATGTGACATGCAACAAATATGAACTCAAAATCAATGTGATAACTAAGTCACATATTTCCATATATGATCTCATTATTATTTACTTCCTTAGACCCATGCTTAAAAACCACTCTAAAGTTAAATATGCAATACATTCACCTTTTCCTAAAAAGAAGAAATTTTGGTACCCATTTAGATATATGGGTCCGCGGTTAGCTTGGTAACTCAAACCATGTTCCATTTTATTCCCATTTTCCTAAGAGGATAATAAGTAGAGTAATGATAAAATTTCTTACAAAAGTTGTTAACAATATTAGACTTGGAACTTGAGGATTCTTCATGGAAATTGGAATTCATTTGCCTTTATTTTTGTTCACTTAGGGCGTTACCATCATATACAAGACCATGCCTACAACTTTTTTTTATAACATGATGGGGAATTTATTAAGGTTATTGAAACACTAGATGAATGTTTTCAAAGAATATGTACACAATTCATTATCATGTGCAAGAGTTGAAACACTAAATGAAAGCCTAGCAATGTCATTATAAGCATGCAAAAAATTAGATTCAAGACATAAAGCTTTACTAATATAAGAACCCTTCTATATAATAGGAAATATAGGTTGAGATTATAAATCATTAATCTTGGCAAGCAATTTTGCATATATATATAAGAGTATTAACTTGGCCAAGATTAATGTTGTTCTCTATTAACACCATTGTATCTCAACTCTAAGTCAAGGTTGAGTTCCCTAATATCATTTAAACTTTCTAGCAGGAAAAGTTTGTCATGCTTAATCTTATCCTTCTCTTCATATAATTCATCAAAAACTTTGGCAAGTTTCTTTTTTCTATACTTACACACATCAACAAAGGTATGAGAGGCATGAATGGCATAGGTTAAAGCTTGTTATAAGAGTTCATTAAGATTTACCTCTCTTACCTCTTCACTCTCACCTGATCTTGCCATAAGTGTCATGTTGCAAATCTTCCTCACTTAAGCTTGGGTGCTCAAAGCTCAAGAAGAGAAATCCCAAGGAGCATTATGGGATACCTCCTCATTCTTCATTTCCTTCATGTCCCTTCTCTTGATCCTATCATCTTTCTTGTACCTCTCTTCTCTCTTCTTGTGGCCTTTGTGATTGTGGTGCTTCTTCACCTTTGGGCATTCATTCTTAAAGTGCCCCTTTTCTCCACACTCATAGTAAGCTTGCCCTTCTTGCACAAGGCTTCTTCCTCACTTGGGGATCAATCTTCACTTGATGAAGTAATGTTTCTTGAATGTAATATAGATCCTTCCTTTCTTTTTCATATATTGTGTTAAGCTTTATTTCATAACTTTTAAGGTTTCCTATTAGGTCTTTTAGTAGAAGAGTTATGAGGTTGGTAGACTCTTCAATGGTTGTCACCTTCTTCTAGATGTGGTGAGGAAGAGAGAGGATGATTTTGGCACATTATTCTTTAGAGGCAATTTTTTTCCCAAGGACTACAAGACAATTAATGATGCTAAGGAGTCTTCAGTACATCCCCACAATGGATTTGTACTTGGTCATCCATAACATCTCAAGTTGATGAACGAGCATGTTGATATTTGACTATTTCACTTTCTCTATTCCTTCATGGGTGTTGGAGATTTTCTTCCAAATGTCATCCACTATCTCACCAAATGAGATTCGGTTGAACTTAAAGCATGAGAGGGTGCCTTGGATATAGCTAATTACTTTAGCATTGATTTACACATTATTCATGGATTCTTCACTTCATTGGTAATATCTCTAGCATTATTGGTGTAGAGGAGAGATTGTATCTTACACATCTCAAAGATCAAGCCCTGGAAGCAAACATGCAAATGCCTTATCCAATATTGATAGTTGGTTTCTTTGATGACCGATGGGTGGGTGGAGTAGCCTCCCTCAAGGTTGACTGGCCCAAGAAACTTGCACTACTACAGAAACAACGTTCAACATCGCTTTTAGAGGCGTCTGTTTTTTAGTAAAACCGATGCTGTTAACATTACTCGCCGGTTAATAAGGACATCCGACGTCTATATTTGAAGACCATCCAGACACAGGTATCACTTTTCATTCAATGTCAGTTGAAGAAACGCAACTGACGCCTAAAGTAGCCCGCAAAATCCAAAATTTTCAAGAAAAAAAATTACGCCAAAGTATCAGATACAACATTGGTGTTTTACCTAATAACCGACACTGAATGAAGATAAAATTTGCGCCAAAAGTTCCAATATGGGCATCAGTTTTCTTAGAATAACCGACGTGATAAGGGTGTGCACGCCGTCCCCGCCAAAAAAATTAGGGTAAAGGAATGTCCAATTGATGTCGGTTGTCTTTGGATAACCGACGCTCAATAATAAAGGTGTCGGTTGTTATGGATAACCGATGCCTTTTAGTAACTTAATAGCCCCCACACAAAACAGACTCTTCCTCTTTCTTCTGTTTCATTGATCTATTTTGCTCCGGTTCCCGACCCCTACTGTGTCGCCGCAGCCTGCTACTGCTGTCACCTCTGTGCCGCCGCTTGCTACTGCTGTAGCTACTCGCCACCGCCGCTGCTTGCCTCTCCTTCTCTGCTTGCCTCCGGCGCCTCTACTACTGCTGCTCTCCTCACCGATGCCACTGCTACTACTGCTCTCCTCATCGGCAATCTCCTGCTCCTCCTGGTTCTCCTGCTCCTCCTACCGCCGGTTGCCCTGCTCTCCTTGCTGGTTGCTCGAAGGTACCTGCTCCCGCTCTTCTTCCTCTTCCCTCAAGAAGGTACCCTACTCTACGTGAGATTTCACCTCTTCTTCTTCCTCCTGCTCCCTCTCAGATGGCTGTTGGATTAAAGCAAGGCCACGACCGTGTGGGCTGGCCATGGCCGTGGCTGTGTTGGCCTACCATGGCCGTGCTGCCCCTAGGCAACACGGCTGTGCTGGCCTACCACGGCCGTGGTAGGCCAACACAGCCGCGACCATGGCCAACCCACACGGTCGTGGCCTTGCTTTAATCCAACAGCCATCTGAGAGGGAGAAGGAGGAAGAAGAAGATACATCTGCAATTGAATACTAATGCATGACCTAATTCTGTAAATTTTGATGCATGTTGAATTAAGATATTAAAACCCTAATACACATTTCACCATAATCTTGAATTAACTATATTGCTGAAATCTTGTGATCAATCTATGTAAGATATTAAAACCCTAATGTTAAATCTCTGATTTTTTAGTGATGTGTCACCCTAACATCTACATGAATCCCTATTGTATGATGTAGATTAATGATAATGCATGAGCTAATTTGAAATTTTGAAATCAATTATGAATCTCTCCATCCCTAGGTCATACTAATTTATGTGTAATCTTTATCTTGATGATGAACATGCATGGACACTCGAAATGTTGAAATCAATGTTATAGAATGACAGCACATGTATTTGTTGGCCTAGAAACCCGTCCAAGATTTACTCATTAGGAGTAAATCTTGGATAGTCCCCGGTTAGGGACTGTTCTTGAACACCTAATCTCACTTAGGATGTAAGTGTATAATGTGTATTTGGTTTTCAAGAAAATTTTGGCAGCATTTCCCCGTTTGTTTTCTAAGTACATATGTAATTAGAGAACAACGGGGAAATGCTGCCAAAATTTTCTTGAAAACCCAATACACATTATACACTTACTAGTGAGATTAGGTGTTCAAGGATGGGATAGGTGGTACACATTTATTATATATAAGAATGACATCACATGTATTTGTTGGCCTAGAGAAACCCGTCCAAGATTTACTAATTAGGAGTAAATCTTGGATAGTCCCCAGTTTGGGACTGTTCTTGAACACCTAATCTCACTTAGGATGTAAGTGTATAATGTGTATTGGATTTTTGAGAAAATTTCAGTAGCATTTCCCCATTTGTTCTCTAAGTACATATGTACTTAGAGAACAGTGGGGAAATGCTGTCAAAATTTTCTTAAAAACCCAATACACATTATACACTTACTAGTGAGATTAGGTGTTCAAGGATGGGATAGGTGGTACACATTTATTATATATAAGAATGACATCATATGTATTTGTTGGCCTAGAAACCCGTCCAAGATTTACTAATTAGGAGTAAATCTTGGATAGTCCCCGGTTTGGGACTGTTCTTAAACACCTAATCTCACTTAGGATGTAAGTGTATAATGTGTATTGGATTTTCGAGAAAATTTTGGTAGCATTTCCCCGTTTGTTCTCTAAGTACATACTTAGAGAACAAATGGGGAAATGCTGTCGAAATTTTCTTTACAATGTGAATTACTTTACAATGTGAACTTTACAATATGCATGTGGACTTTCAGATGGATGAGTATTCTCCTGATGAGCGTGCTAATTATTACCGTGAGGGTGAGGACATCAATGCGCCGCCTCACAATGTAAGTTTTAAAAATATATCATATATTTATATGTACATGTCCATTTATAGTTATATCATGTAAGTGTGTTTATTTTGTCAAATTTTAGGTTGATGATGCACATGTACCCTCTGAATCACTTGAGGCACTTGATCAGCAACACCAAAAAGTTGACAAGAGAAGGGGCATCACTATGATGAAGAAGTTAATAGTGCAAAGGGGCAATGGACCCAAACTTGTTGTGGATTTTGATAATGTAGGAAATGTAATTGGAGTGAATCGCAATTCGTTTGTTTCATATCTTGGGTATGTTACTCGTAGCCATTGTGGTTGTAAGATAGATTCTTGGCATAAAGTTCCTAAGGGGAAGAAAGACATAATATGGAAGGATTTATGCATGAGTTATTATTAATTTGCAAATTTATTTTGTAGATTACTAATTTTTTGGATACTAGTTAATAGCAATTCTATTTTACAGAGTATATTTGAATTGGACGAAAAGCTGCATCATAAATGCATGGTGCAACACTGTGGGAGAGTCCTAAGGAAATATAGGACAAATCTCACCCGAGAATACATAAAAGAAGGTGGCAAGAAGAAGAAGACAACCACTAAACAATGGAACTTCCTGGACCAAAAAGAATGGGACGCGTTTGTTGCTTCAAGACAAACTGATGAATTCAAGGTATTGGGCGTCACTCCCTATTTAATTAATATATGTTGTATTCACCTATTCATGATTAACATTTAGTGTTACCTAACTAGGCCCTCAGTGAGGCGCAAAAAATAAGGCGTAGACTGAATGTGCATGACCACACAATGGGTCCAAAAGGGTATGCAGGCATTCGCCAAAGACTACAGGCTGAGTCTAATGCTCAGTCTACTGCTACTCAGGAGTCCTCTACTATAGGTTCCACACCACAGACTCGCCATGATGTCTGGATAGCTGGGAGGCAAAATAAGAAGGGAGAAATAAGGAAGCCTGCAACTCCTGAGGCGGATGCAAAAATGGCAAAATATAACTCTTAGAGAAATCGTTTGAATGTTGATTATTTGTGGTATTTACTTAATTAAATTTTTTTGTTTTGGCGATTAGCGGGAGCTGCACGAGCTGAGGAAACAAGGCAAGTTCATGCATGAGGGCACAAGGGATGAATTGTCAGTTGCTTTGGGTAACCCAGAGCATCCTGGACGTGTTAGGGCTGCAGGCGCTGGTGTGGGCATCAAAGCGTTCTTTGGGCCATCCCAGCACAAACATGTCCCAAAAGCAGGACTTTCACAAGAAGAGGTAACCTATTCTTTCTTTATAATGTTACTATAAAAAGAATTCAATAATCAGAAGCTAACGTTTCTTTTATCCATGTATAGGTAGATAAGTTAGTTGATAGGAAACTTGAAGAAGCAATGAGCAAGTGGCAGGAATCTCTGACTGCCCCTCAACAAACAGTACCTATGGCATCCCGCTCTACTCCTACTGCAGAGGTTGGGAGTAATCCTGTAGACCCACCACCTAGCACATCCGTTGTAAGTATTTTTATGGGTCTCCATTACCAGTTGGTTGGGTTCGTGTGAGCCCGATATGTATATTCCCCAATTGGATGGATCTTCCATTGCCATATGCCCACCCAGATTGTGAAACGCTTGGTGAGGCAGAAGGCGGAGTGATATTGTGGCCAAAAGCGGATGTCCTCTATACTGAAACTATATGGTAAATTTACATTACATTAAATTGTTAGTGTGTGTGTATATGATGTCAATTGATCTGAAATTATATATATATATATATAGGTTAAAAGGAAGACACCCAGAGCACCTAGGCCTCCACCTCCACCTCCTACATTACCAAGTTGGGTTCCACAGGACCTACCTGTCCCGTTAGGTCCTAATTGTAGGGGTATGGCAATATGGTTCGGTGAACATGATATAAATTGCCCTATAACTATTTCTATAGATGCGGATGCTGCAGGTCAATCATACGAAAGAAAACTATTTATACATGATATTTTGGAGTTGTTTCGATATGATTGGATGAATACATCTGTGATAGAGCTATGGATAAGGTGAGATCTTTATACATCCATATACCTTGTGTAGGATCTGGTGATCTGGTTTCTTATTTATTAATGCATACATAATACATGTTTTGCATCTACTTAGACAAGATATGTGCAGATTTTTCATTCGAACATGTAGGATTTTTGATTCCATCTTTGATTAGTCTAGTAGCTAAAGACCCTCCGTCAGTTCAACAATACTGCTGTGACGCTTTTACTAATTTTGCTCAAAATAAGAAGACGTTGATAATAGCTCCATTCAATGTGGAGTAAGTTTACTTTGCTTATTATAATTTGGACTTAAGAAAATTACATTTTTATTGTGGAATTTGAGTTATTAATTTTTAACTTTTTTTTACCTCTAGTGGTATGCATTGGGAGTTACTGGTTATTGTCCCCAAGACGTTCACTGTCTATTATCTAGATCCTAAGGGTACTAAATTGAATTCAAAATATGGACACAAAATGAAAATTGCATTATTCCTGTGAGAAATATTTCATTTTCATATCCGTTAACATATATTATTACATTACTATTTAATTATACAATATACTGTGTTACATTAACATGCAGGGGTTTAGATGAGTTCAAAAAGGCTGGAGGAAAGGTCCCCAGGAAAAAGAACCAACAAATAACTTGGAAGAACGTGGAAGTAAGTTCCCGAGTGCAATGCATATATTATTTATGTGAACAATGCTTAATTAGTTGTATTTTTTAATATTTGTATGTTTCAATTTATAGTGTGCTACACAAGACAACCGATGGGCATGTGCATACTATGTGATGCGATTTATGCACATGATTATCAAATATGCCACAATGGACATCAATACCATTCATGAGGTATTATATATATTCTCATTAGATAATATGAAATATATCAATCTTATTTATATATTATTAATTATATATATACATCATTCTATTTGCAGGTGTTTAAAACTGACCACACTACAGGAAAGGCCTTACCAGATGTACATACTCCCTATACGATGGGAGAATTAAATGAAGTAAGAGAAGAATGGGAAACATCCATACAAGTAGTGGGGGTTTTAACATATAATTGGGATGTTGATAGCGAATAATGACTATAGTATGATATTTTGTAAATGAATTTCTGAATTATAATATGTGTGAATGTTTCTACATGTCTGAATGTTTCTACATGTGTCTGAATGTTTATACATGTGTCCAAATGTTTATACATGTGTGAATGTGAAAATGAATGAAACTGCTGGTTGCTATATGAATGTTTCTACATGTGTGAATGTGAAAATGAATGGAACTGCAGATTGCTACATGAATATTTCTGCATGTGTGAAAATTGAATGGAACTGCAGGTTTCTAAATGTGTGAAAATTAATGTTGTTAATTTTTTAGGTTTGTGGCCTGTTGTTGACTGATATCAATGGATGTCGTAAAACCTACAGTTCATAACTGAACTATAGGTTTCTCATCCTGCGACCAGCCAAAGCAGGTCTGCAGACTGATAAAAAAAACTTGCAATAGGCGTCGGTTATTTATTTAAAACCGACAACAAGTGGTTACAGCGTCGGATCAATAATTAAAAACGACGCCTAATGCATGTGATGTGGCGTCGGTTATCAATAACCGATGTCGATTTCCCTAATGAGGCCAGACACCACGGCTGTGGCAGCGGGCCAGACAACACGGCCATGCTGGACAGCACGACTGTGGCAACGGGTGAGATGGCGTCGGTTATCACTAATAAACCGACGCCAATAGTGCCCCAGATGGCGCCCTTTCTGTGGCACGAAGGTTTATGGCGTCAGTTTCAAAGCTAATAACCGACGCCTATACCCCCTGCTGGTGCATTTTCGGTGGCGCGTGAAGGGTTGTGGCGTCAGTTTGTGAACCGACTCCTAAAGGTTGGCCTTTTAGCGGTGCCCACATAAGTGTCGCATTAAAATCGACACTAAAGGCCTTAAGTAACCGACACTAAAGGCCGGTTATGTACTAGTGTTATCACACATCTTATATTAGTTGTGGGAGTATTTTCTCAGTGGATATTGTTGTGTCACAACACTTGGGCTAACAAAAAATAACTCTAGTTGACACACTCTATATGAAACAATAAAAAAGAGCATGGAATCTAAATATAGTATAGTACTGTGGCAAGTTAGGGTTAAATCCACAGAGAGAGATGGAGGCACTACAACTTGTTTGTTTGTATTATGTTTATAAAGTAGTGTGTAGGATTTTCATGGTTTAAAGTCAGATTTGTATTAGACTAAGGGTGCATGCAATAAAATATATCAAAAATTAAACCTATATTAAATTGACACAAGTAAGACTAACTATCAATATTACAACCCAAACCTTGTTTTACTGGAAAATTGAGAGTTACGATAATCCTGGTGTTAGTTACACCTTCATTAATGATTTGCATTATTAACAAGTTGATTATGTTTTATCTTAGTTTAAACTTGTTCTTTGATGAGTTAAATAAAACATGTGTTGTGAGCACATCAAGGTTTGGACCTTAGTCAATATAATAATAACACACATGTTGGTAGAATGATATTTAAGAATATTCAAGGAATTAATTAATTGAGCAATTATTATTGAAAGTTTGTAAATCTTTTGTTGTAGAATGGTAAAAAATTTGATCATGAATCCAATGCAAAAATAATGAACACACACACAGAGAGAGTTATATCACTTTTAGTTTTCACATAAAAATGCCTTCCATTCAATAATTGATGGTTTGACAGACTCACAAACCAATGGCTTGGTATACTCACAAACTGAAGGATCAATAGCTGATGGTTTATAGACTCAAAAACTAATGGCTTGACTATCTCACAAACGGAAGGTTCAACAACCAATGGTTTGGCAGACTCACATATCAATGGCCGGTAGACTCAAAAACTAAAGTTTCAACAACTGATGATTTGATAGAATCACAAATCAATGGCTCAATAGACTCACAAACCAAAGGTTCAACAACTAATGGGCTATAAGACTCACAACCAATGGCTTGAAAGACTCACAAACCAAAGGTTCAACAACTGAAGGTTTGACAGACTCACAAACTGATGGTTTTGAGCTGCGACGCCGTAGAGCACAACCAATCATGAAAACAGCCATAACATTTGTTATACATATCAGAAATCTGATAATTTTTTTTATAGATTCATTTTCCAATCCTCTACATAGTGAGAACCCTAAACCTATGAAAAGGTGAGTCGAAGGGCAATTTCTAGGGCAACTTTGGGGATGAACATGAAGAATAGGAGTAAATAATGGTTCTTCCTTAGATTCGACATGCTAAGTAGGTTTTAGCTACAAATTTCTTCTTTTCTTCGCTTTCCCTTGCATGTAATCTTTTGATTAACATAAAAAAGGTTTCCCTTGACCTTCCTTCTTTATCTTCTACCTCTATAAGGTTTCATTTAAGTCTATTAAACTACCATCAGGCTGACTGGAGATGTTTCTTAGACCTTTGAGTTCCAATCCAAGCTCAGTATACTGAGATCCAAGTTCACCTAGTTCATGCTCACATTCTGTAAGCTAGAACACATACAAGTGACTGGGAAATCACCTTAAAACCCTAATTTTACATTGATTAAACTTATAATGATCATTGGTGTGTATTGATTTGTCTGTTAATAAATGATTTCAAATTTGGTAAGTTTTGATACGCAATTTAAGTTGAACTATTAAACGATTCAGTATACTCCTGAAGAAATAATGATTCTCTTAGTCTTAAGTTAAGCTACATCAAGGTCATGGTAATTTCCAGTGGTAGAATTAGAGGTACTAGTATTTCGGGTTTTCCCTAATCTCTACATTTAATGCTATGTATTACAATCAAGTGGCACGATTGAGAGTTGTTACTAGCTGATGCATATGAACTTCAATGAATAATTTTAGTTGTGGTTGTTAATATGCTCAACTATTAGTTGAAGTGGATTTTTTTTGAAGCTAGTAAATTATTCCTAATTAGAATATTATAAGTGAAAAGAAAAACTGTAAGTATAGAGAAAGGATAAGAGTAGCAAGATGAAAATATTACTTATGGATACTAAATGATCAATAGACATTATATGCCCCAAACACCATAGAATCCATCATGAAGGTCTGCACCATGAAGGAGGTAATGTGCCTATCGCTCGACAGAGTCCAGAATGAGGTGTTTCGAGCATATAAGAGAGGTATGGGGAACTAAGCACAGTGAGGACGATTTTCCAAAATGAGTAAGGTACCCAACATTAACCAAAGATTCTGGTGGTACCCAATACAGTTCAGTTAGTTCATATACTGCTTTGGTAGGTCAACCCTTGTGGAACCATTGATGGAGGTAGTTAAGCTGAGTGCTTTGACTCTATGCATGAGTACCCAAGTTTGGAGGTGTAGTCTAGTTTATTCGGCCAACTATTTAGCCACTGAGTTCATACGTGGCGAGCCCTGTTGCAGACAAGGGATCTAGTTTAGTAGAATTAGAGACCCAGTTCTACTCTAAGTCTTGTACAATGAGATAATGGGTTGTTGTGATACTTCCACATGTTGTGGTGCAGTTCATGTTGGTCCAAGGCATAATAAAGGGAATAGAAGACTTAATGAATGGATCTAGTTTATTTATTTATAACATTTATTATTAGAACTATTGGGTTGTTGGATGGTTTATAACTTTTATCTACTATTCTTGTCTTCTTTTGTTTTTAATTCTATTAACAACATACACATGAATTATCACAAATTCTTATTGATTTTCTATGCATTGAGCTAGTAGCTCATACAATCTACTGAAGCACTTTTTAGGCAAGGGTCCAACTCTATAGGAGGAGTCAGAAGCAACCTTTTATCAAGAGTATATCAACTAAGGTCTTGAGAGGAGTAGTAAGCTTAGTTAGATCGTCCCTCTCCTTCCTTTGGTCCAAGGAATGTGAGAGTGAATATTGAGAGTAGTTTTTTAGTCAGACGTAGTTGATGTATTAAAAGAAGACTTGGTTTGCTTCAATTGATTATGATGTAAGCATAATCCATTGTGAATATGTGATGCTTTTGCTTAAACCGTATGCTATAATTTAATTTAACATGTTGTTTTATTAGTTGTATTAGTTTAAAGAAAAAAAATTATGGTTTTAGTTAGTAATTAAAAGTGGATGGTTAGTCTAATCCCTCTTTGGCATGATTAAATCATGGTTAGTGGGTTTGGGTCACATCAACTCTTGGTATCAAGCATAAGTTTGGGACAGAGGTGGTAAGAGACCAATAGGCTAGGATGTTTTCCTCTTTGGACTGCAACTTCCTAACATATGTATCCTGTCATATTTATGCAGATGATAGGAAGAGGACGTGGTCATGGTTAGGAACAAGTTGAGAACCATTATGACCCTAACCATAAGAGATGGCTCAAGGTGGAGAAGATAGAGATGAGGCGTATAGAATGTATCATATCTTTTAGAGGAAAAAGAGAAATATAAGATGGATATAAGGTCTTCATCTTCTAGCAAGACCCATTTTGTGCTCGCTCACTTCTACCATGCACATCATGGTTGGATCAGTTGGCCCATTGTGAATCCCCTTCAATGCTTCCAATCTGTTCATACACTCTTTCCAATCAGAGGAGATCCTATGAGATGGTAAAGAAGCTTAATGGGACTAAGTTTTCTAGAACAACATACCCAACTGTGGTAGATGCATTGCTCTAACAGTTGAAAAAGTTTTCTACCTAATTGAATAATCAGAGGAAGAGCATATGAACCATGCTATCTATCTATTTAAAGGAGATGTTGAGCTATGGTGGCACGAAATAGAAGATAAGAGGTGAAATATAATGATGACATGGAAGAATTTGAGGGTGAGTTTCACCTAGAATATTTCCCTCCTACCTTACTAAGTGATAAAATCAGATAGTTGGAAAGTATTAGACATGGCAGTATGATAGTTAGTGAGTATGAGGTGCATTATACAAGGTTAGTTAACTTCTATCTACAACTTGTACCAAATGACATAGAAATGCAAGATGTTTCAAGTGGGTCTAAGGCCAGAAATTAGACACAACATATCAATAATTGGCTGAAGGGATAGAGAAAATTTTGAAGAATTTGTGGAGGAGACAAGACGTATTGAAAAATTAGTTAATACTCATAAACATTCTGAGGGTACAAAAAGATCTAGAGATCTCCATGGAGGAGGATAGAGATATAGTGGATACAGACAAGGTGGTGGATTCTTCTCCAAAATAGGACAAGATCTTGGTTGTTTTGGAAGACAATGATATGGTTGAAGTGATTTTATATCTTCTCATAGTAGGGGAAGATCTAGTCCTAGTAGATATAATGCACCACCTAGATGGGCACCTTTATCAAGGTGTTTAAGGTCATCAACATTAGTGACAGGTCCAAAGAGAGATGATACAATAATATGTGACACTTGTTGTAGGGCACATTCTGGTCAATGTTGGGAAAATGAGTTTAAAGGATGCATTATTGTGACATATGTAACATTTTATAGAGAGACTATTCTAAGCTTCAGATCACGCTAACACAAAATTCACTATCTTAATTTCAAACTCCATAGAGGCAGGATCCAACTAGAGGGCCAAGTTCTTCAGGCTCTAGAGGGGGAGCAACAAGTAGCATCAATGGACAATGAGGACACTATGGTAGAGGAGGAGCTACATGATATTTCTTTTCTACAACTCAACCAGAAGGAATAGTCTCGCCTAGAGTAGTTAGAGGTGAGTTTCTTCTCTTCAAAACATTTTAGTTATAGTCTTAAAAGATCTTGGTGTGACATATTCTTTTATACAAAGATCATTAGTTAGTGGATTGAATTTTTTATCTCAAGATGTAGCTTATCAGTTGTATTCAAGAATACTGTTAGGTGAACCAACTATTTTAGTAAAAGTATGTCCTGAATGTCTTTTGAGTTTCAATCAGTATACCATAGCAATTAATTTCACACCCTAAGATATTAATTCTTTTCTAATAATTTTAGGTATGGGTCAAATTTGAGACATACCATGCCCAATTATATTGTTGGAAGAAAGAGGCATCTTTCAAAAAGGTGGTTTTACATGTATCTCCATTGGAGATAGAATAGTCTTACCCACATGCATAATATCAACTGTTGTAACTGATAAGATGATGAGAAAAGGATGTGAGGCCTTTTTATCACATTTGGTAGATGCAAAGGCAGAGAAAGGAATAGTTAAAGTAGAGGATGTTCCAGTAGTGTGCGAGTTCCACGATGTCTTTCCTAATGAATTACCAAGTTTACCTCTAGAGGGAGATGTTGACTTTGAGATACAAAATTTACATGGTAGTCACCCAATAGCATTACCAACTATAGAATGGCACCTACAACACTAAATGAGTTAAAGATTTAGTTACAAGAGTTACTACATAAGGGTTTTATTCAACCTAGTACATAATCTTGGGGACTTCCAGTGTTTTTTGTGAAAAATATGGATGGAACTATGCTAATGTACATTGATTATAGGCAAATAAATAAGATAACCATTAAGAAAAAATATCATTTGCAAAGAATTGATGATCTATTTTATCAGTTGTGTGACACAAATTATTCTCAAAGGTATATCTTAGGTTAGGTTATCATCAATTGAGGATTAGGCATCAGATGTACCTAAATAAGCCTTCAAAACAAGATATAAAAATTATTAGTTTGTAGTCATGTCTTTTGGACTGAAAAATGCTCCTACAAATATTATGGATACGATGAGTAGAGTTTTTAGACTGTATCTGGATGATTTTATAGTAGTGCTTATAAACAACATTATTATGTATTGCAAAGATACTAAACAACATGAGCAACATATAAGCATATCCAAACAATTTTTGAGACAACATCAGTTATATGCTAAGTTTAGTAAATGTAAGTTATGGTTGTCTTAAGTTTCCTTTCGTAGACATGTCAAATATAATGAAGGAGTTGGTGTGGTCCCTAAGAAAATGGAATCTATTCCTCAATAGGAGATATAATAAAAGATTGATAGGGAACTTCAGTGTTCCAACAACACCTCTAACACATTTCACAAGGAAGGATATGCCTTCCGTTTGGTCTGAAACATGTGAAAAAAGTTTTCAAACACTCAACAAGAAGTTAACTACAACGCCAATTTTGATTTTACCAAAGGCATACAAGGGTTATTTAGTGTTCTGTGATGCATCCATGGAAGAATTAGGATGTGTGCTTATACATGAAGGAAAAGTGGTGGCATATGCTTGTAGACAACTCAAGAAGAATGAAGAGAGATCTTGAGCTGGAAACATTAGTACATGCCTTAAAGACATGGCAACATTATCTCTATGGTGAGTCATGTCAGGTCTTTACTAACCATAAGAGTTTAAAGTACATATTTACACAAAAGGATCTTAACCTAAGACACTGCAGATTGTTAGAGCTCATAAAGTATTATGATTGTACCATTCATTAAAACCCTGGAAAGGCCAATGTTGTCATAGATGCTCTGAGTGGGATGTCTACCTCACCTGCACATATGTTTTCTATGGCATGTGTAGAATAACACTTATTGGCCAAAATGAGAAAGATGAATTTAGATTATAGTGTGTTAGAATAAGGTGGGTTGATTGCACATGTGCATGTTGGACCTACATTGTATGAGCAAATTAAAGAGCTTTAATAGAGTGACAATGAATTGAATAAAATAATGCATGATATGACAGAAGCTAAGAGGACAAAGTTTATATATTTAGACGATGGAAAATTATATTTGTAGGATAGATTGTGCGAGTCAAATGATACTGAGTTAAAGAAGCAAATTCTTGAGGAATCTCACTCTTATATGTATGCAATGCATCTGAGTAGTTCCAAGACGTACAACAACCTCAAAGAGCTATATTGGTGGAATGTATGAAGAAAGACATGGCTACGTATGTGGCCGAGTGTGGTGTGTGCTAACAAGTCAAGGATGAACACTAGAAGCCAACATGTACCATACAACCATTCCCTATTCCTATGTGGACGTGGGAACATATCACTATGGACTTTGTGGTGGGTTTACCTAGAACACCACATGATTTTGACTCTATATGGGTGATTGTGGTAGACTAACTAAATTTTCCCATTTTCTTCCAATCAAGACAACTTGGGATGCAACCAAACTAGCTAAAGTCTACATAGACAAGATAGTTAGATTGCATGGAATACCAGTCAATACTAAATCTGATAGAGACCTAAAGTTCATATCTAGATTTTGGAATCAGCTACATCGTACCCTTGGAACATGTTTGAAGTTTATCATATCATTTCATCCTTAGATAGATGAACAATTTAGAGTGGGCAAATCAAACCCTAGAGGACATGTTGAGAACATGTGTATTATAGTTCAATGACAATTGGGATAATCACCTTAAGTTTATGGAGTTTACCTATAAAAATATTTTGTCATTCTAGTTTGGGCATGGCCCCTATGAAGCATTATAAGGGAGAAAGTGTCGATCTCCTATTTGTTGGTTTGAAGTTGGTGAGAGGCAGATTCTAGGTCCACAATTGGTGGAAGAAACAACATAAAAGATATATGTGATCAAATAACAATTGTAAGTGGCATAGGACAAACTAGAAAATCTGTGTAGAGAAACGTCGTAGACCACTCCAGTTTGAGATTGGGAATGAGGATTCCCTGAAGTTTTGGAAAGTGAGGTAATATAACTCCTAGGTTCATGGGTCCCTATCCAATCATTCAGAGAATTAGGTTAGTAGCATACAAACTTTAGTTGCCTCCTCAACTTGCCAATTTACATGACATGTTTCATGTATCCAAGTTGAATAAGTGTCATCTAGGTATAGAGAAAATCATAGACCCGAAGCTAATACAACTACTAGAGGATATCTCCTATGTTGAACGCCCTATAAAAATCATAACTGTAGAATTCAGAAGCTCATAAAGAGAGAGATACCCTTAGGCTCCGATTGGTTTGCCGTAACTGGACTAAAAAACATGGGAACTGAAGTTACGAGACATGTTTTAAGTGATTGGTTTTCCGTAACTATAGAAACTCAATTTCCTAGAATTTTCTAGAGTTCCTTAGGTATATATAGGGTTTACTTCTGGACTTCCAAAAGAAAATATAGGAAAACAACTTCCCCGCTCCTCTCTCCTGACGGCGCATGAAGTCTCGATACGCGAAGATGCTTGGAGTCCTCCGCTGCCGCTGCAGGGGTGCGATCGCAGCAAGGGAAGTAGGGGCGATTTTGTTTCTTTGATCTCTTCACCTCTGATCAGCCAGGGTGTCGTCCTCCTCTCTTTTCCTACCTCCTCCTCCATGCCCTAGCGGTGCTCTATAGCCACCCAACCTGCTTGGGCGGCCAACCACCTGTAGGTACGACGCCCACTAGTGTTGGCCGACCACCACAGGGGCAGCAACGGCCCGATCGAGCGAGAAAGGGGGAGAGCAGAACGGTTCTTGGCTCCTAGGACTTCGAGCAAGCTAGGTCGTCCCCTACCTCGCTCAACTGCAGCCACCCAGCTAGGGCGCCGGCCCACAACTGCAGCCGCATCAAGCTACGGCGTCGGCCAAGGGCCAGTCTGGGCACGGCCAACACTTCTAATCAGTGCCCTAACTCCGACCATGAAGGTAGAACAAGATTACGCAGCTAATAGCCTCGATTAGGCACTAAATCGAGCTCTTTTCCAATATGTGTGTGAAGCAGGTTCTTGCCGAAACTGAACCGAGGTAGAAGAAGACTTAGAAATCACATGGAATCTGGTCTAGTTACTGAAAAAACTCATAATATTTTTACTTGACTTACTGAAAACCAATCACGTGGAAGTCATTTTCAGGAAAAACTCATAATTTCAACCAATCATCTGATCTAGTTTTCCTGGAACTGAACTCAACTTCCTGGAAAATGAGTTCCCTGAAAAATCCAGTTACTGCAAACCAATCGGAGCCTTAGTGAAGGTCCTTTGGAGGAATCATGGTGTATATGAAGCTACATGGGGTTAGATTCAGAGATGTGTAACAAGTATCCTTTCAACTTCTAGGAATTTTGGGACAACATTTTTATCAGAGGGGGATATTTTTACAACCCATACTTTGTGTTACTGATAAATTGAGAGTTTAAGATAATTATGGTGTCAATTACACCTTTGTTGATGTTTTGCATTATTAACTAGTTGATTATGATTTATATTAGCCTAAACATGTTCTTTGATAAGTTAAAGAAAACATGTGTTGTGAATACATCAAGTTTAGACTTTATTCATATAGTAATAAAACACACATGTTGGTATAAAGAGATTTAAAAACAATTAAGGAACTCATTAATCAAGAAATTATTACTTGAGAATTTTAAAGGATGAACCAAATATGAGTTCAAATTAGAGAGTTATAAGACTTTTAGTTTGCACATAAAAATACCTTCAACTCAACAACCGGTGGTTCAAAAGACTCACAAACCAATGGCATGGAAGACTCACAAACCAAAGGCTCAACAACCAATGGTTTGGAAAAATCACATACCAATTGCTCGATAGAATTACAAACTAAAGGTTCAACCATCACTGGTTTGACAACTCACAAACCAATGGCTCGACATACTCACAAAATGAAGGTTCAACAGACTTACAAACCAATGGATCAACAAACTCACAAATTAAGGTTCAATGGACTAAAAAACTAATGTTTTTGATATGCGCTGCCTCTTAGCACAATTAATCACAAAAACAACCATAAATTTTGATATGCACCATCTGGATCTGATGAAATTTGTTTTGTTGAATTTGTTTTTTGATGCTATACAATGCATATCAATGATCCTATCAGCAACAGCCATCGCCCACAACTTCCTACTGAATTCACATTAAAAACAAATGTTCATCGTCTTCTTCACTTTTCGTACAAAGAACACACATAGAGGCCAAACTAAAACCCCTACTTTTGAGCTTCTGTAGGGTAAGGAGCTTCCTTTTAATCAATCTCCACATTGTCAAGATGCATTTATGAGGAGCATTATTTCTCCAGAGCCATTTTTCCCATTGGACCTTGGGTTTCTTCACTCTCAAGATTTTCTAGGAATCTTTCACCTTACTAGCTTCTTCTCCATCTAGAAGGACACAATCCTTTTTATTAGAGTCCATATTAACTCTTCCATTTACAACATTCATCACCAACTTGACATGTCTTGACTTAGTATACTACCATTCACCATCGGTGTAATAAAAATTAACTTTTGCTAATCGACCATGTCCACAATTGACTATGTGCTTACTAGGAATAATATTCTCCAGAAAAGTACCTTCTTCCACCCACATATCTCCCCAAAGAAGAGTATCATCTTCATTAACCATAGAGTAATATACTCTATACACCAAATGCTCTTTAAAAATAGTAAGATGATTCCACATCCAAGTAGAATTTTCTTGGATTTTCACCTTCCAAACAAAGTCCCTTTTAAGGTATCTAGCATGAATCCAACAGAACCATAGGGAATCCTTCTTCTGAGCAACATTCCAAATATTTCTCACCATGCAGGCCCTAACAATATCTTTAGCCTTCTTAATGCCTAGAACCCATTCCTCACATGCTACTGTATGTATTTTCTTCTCCAAACCAGGACCTCCCAAAGAAAATCTCGACAAATTTTATCAATTTCCAGAGACACACCCTTAGGTAGAGGTAAAGAGGTTGCCCAATACGAATGGAAAGACCATAGGGTAGATTTAATCAACTCCACTCTTCCTGCATAAGACAAATGCTCAGACTTCCATCTTTCGAGCCTCCCCTTTATCTTATCAATGATCAGGGGACATAAACTCCTAGAAATTTCCCTTGAAACAAGGGAAGACCCAAATACATTTTGGGAAACTTGTTCGAAGGAATACCAAAACAACTCGAGATTATAGCCCCTGTGTCATCATCATTATGAAAAATGGAACTTTTCTCCTTATTGCTATCCATTCCTGACAATTCACGAAAGTCTTGCATGATTTAAGATGCAATCTACATATTTGTCATCTGCTTCCCCAAAAACAACAACATCATCAACAAACAAAACACATGTTATGTAAGTTCATGGGATCCTATGAACCCGCTCAGATTTTCCTCTCAACAATCCTTCTAAACATCATAGATAGACCTTCCATAGCCAGGACAAACAAATAATGTGCTAGAGGATCACCTTGCCTGATCCCTCTAGATGGGTACATTCTCTTAGATGGGACTCCATTAATAATAATGTGACTACTAGATGAACTAAAGATCTCCTTCACCCAGCCAGTGAATTTAATAGGGAAGTTCATATTATTCATAACTTTGTCGAGGTAGTCCCATTCAACCTAATCATAAGCTTTCCTAATATCTATCTTCAGATAGAATTTGACTTGGTTACTTCTAATCATGTTGTTGATTAGTTCACCAACAAGCAAAGTGGCATCAGTAATCAAACTTCCTTTAATGAAATAAAATTGAGCATCATTAATCAACCCCGTCAAAAGCTTCTAAACCTTGTTAGCAAGAACTTTAAAAATGATTTTTTTCCTCAACTATTTTTTGCTGCATTCAATACTTATTCATGAAAAGATTTACATTGAAGAAGAGGATAGGCGGGAAATAAGCTGCGCCGCTAGTCCTTTTTGGATAGCAAATCCAATCCTCTGAAATGATTTTGTAAATGAAATTGCAAATAAAGATAGACCTCAATATTTTATTTCTACTACACATTTAATCTACAAAATCAGAGTGATAAAGGATCTATTAGCCTCGTTTAACATTTTACCACTACAAAAAAATTTCTTCACAACTTTAATTATATCCTCTCTCACTATAATCCAACAAGTTTTAAAGAAATGGCACTCGAGCCCATCAAGGCCTGAGGCTTTATCCCATTTAGAACACCTAATCACGTAATCAATTTCCTATTCAGAAACATCAGGACATAAAGAATCACTAACCTCTTAAGAAATTTTTGATAAGTCCCTGTAAAGAAGAAGTTCACCCCTCCAGTTATATCTCTTCATAAAAATATCTTTGTAGAAGGAGTTGATATGACTTTCAATCTCTTTCTCATCATATAAATTCAAACTATATAATTCAATGCAATTAACAGAGTTCCTCATACGGCTAGTCTTGAGAGAGGCATAGAAAAACTTAGAGTTCTATCTCCTAACTGGAGCCACTAGACTCTAGATTTTTGCCTCAATAGATTCTCTTCTGCTTCATAAGCTTTACTAGCTAATTTCCTTTTTTCAACAAGATTTTCAATCATACTAATATTCAGTAGGTCCTTCTCTACTTCCTCCGCTAGAAGAGAAACCTCAGCCACAAGAATCTTCATATTTTCATGTAGACTTCCAACACACTCTTAGTTCTAGGCACATCAATTTACTTTGACTTTTTCAAGCTTCCTACAGACCACATACATTGGGTTTTCTTCAACTTCTTCATTCCAAGCCTTCTACACAACATTTTTAAAACCTTCACAATCAACCCAAGAACTAATGAATTTGAAGGGCGTACACTTCTTGAATGTGGAGTCATCCATCCTAATAATAAACTACTTGTGATAACTGTGAATGGAATAAAATCCTATACACAACCAAAGACTAAAACCTTTGAAGAGGCAAACTAAAGGGTGATTCTAGGGTGACTTTGGGAAAGAACATGAAGAACATGTGAAACTGATGGTTTTGACTTAGATTCGACCTGATAAGTAGGTTTCACCTTTGGATTTATTATTTTCTTCATTTTCCCTTGTTTTGAATTTTTTGATTCACGTACTAAAGGTTTTACTTGACCTCCATTCTTCATCTTATACCTCTAGAAGGCTTTGTTTAGGTCTAATAAACCATCATCAAGCTAACTGAAGCTATTTCTTAAAGTTTTGAGCCCGAATCCAAACTTACTAGACTAGAATCTGAGTTCACCTTGTTCAAGATTGTGTACCGTAGGATGAACACATACAAGTGAGTGAAAAATCACCATAAATCCCTAATATTATAGTAAAAGAGTTTTAAATGATCATTTCTATGCATTAATTTGTCTATTGATGAATGGTTTCAAACTTGGTAAGTTTTGATATGAAATTTTAGTTAAACTATTAAATGATTCAATATACTCCTGATGCGATAATGATGCTCTTGGCCCCAAAGTAAGCTACATCAAGGTCATGGTGATTTCTAGTGGTATAATTAGAGGCATTGCCATTTTGGGTTTATCCTAATTTCTACATTTAATGCTATGTGTTATGATCATGTGGCTTAATTGATATTGATTGATAGCCTATGCATATGATGTTCAATGAATAGCTTTACTTATGGTTATTAGTATGATCAATTACTAGTTAATGTAGATTCTTTATTGAATCCAATGAATTATTCTTTATTAGATTTTGATAAGTGAAAAGAGAAACCCTAAGTATAGAGAAAGGACAAGAATATCTAGATGAAAATATTTCTTGTAGAAATTAAAGAATCAATAGACATTAGATGCCCTAAAAAACCATAGAATCCATAACAAAGGTCTGCATTGTGAAGGAGTAAACATTCCTACCAACTGAAAAACTCTAGGATGAGTTGGATTCATGAACATGGAAAGAAAAAAGATAACTTATGGGTGAGGTGAATTCATGAAAGATATTTTGTAAAGAGTTCTATTTGGAAGATTGATCTCAATTATGGTTTGTCATGGCTTCTTACTCAACTTCTTCATGCCAGGAATACCATGATTACTTTTATTTCTTATAAAGTTGGTGATGGAAAATCCATTAGCTTATGTAGTGAATCCTAGTTGGTAGGTAACCAATTTTTTGGTGATGTTATTGGAGCTTAGACGATATTGAATATGAAATTTAAATCTAATGCTAAAGTCTATTGCCTTATCGAGAATGGATCTTGGAGTGTTCTGTAAAACCGGAGAAATGATCCTATTATTTCTTTGCTAGATGAACTTCCTAACCCCCTGAATGGGAGGGATAAAGTTTTGTGTGTTGGAGAACCTACCATCAACCTAAGGCTATCTTGGAATTTGACTAGGTTGAAATGAATCTCTAGTCAATTCTTTGGGTGGTTATGGTGCTAAAATTGCCCAAGAACTTAACAAATTCATACGTAGAAAGTAGGACATAACAAGATCTTAACCTCAGACTATGTGAAGCATATGAGGATTACCATTATCTTTGTCTATATTCTATGCATGACTGGTTATGCGGATTCCAACCATGTTATGTTCTTGTCTAGGTATTCTACTGTTCTTTGGGAGTGGGCTTCTTCTGAATATAATTTTAAGAACTCGTCATCTTATTCTGATCTTGTTAATTGGATCACCAGGGAAGCTCATCGAGTTGCTGTAATCATTATGCATTCTTAATGGAGGGGAAGAAACTCTGTGTTCATGACAACAAGATCATGAGTTCTGGGAAGCTTTTTTTCAAGGGTCAAGAAGGATTTCAAGTTGTTAAGTTAAATTTTATTTTGTTGGTGTAGTTTCTTGAATGGGATATAACTTGTACAATTACATTATTTCCTGTTCAAATGATGATGTGTATAGGGACATGGAACCATTTTTGACACCGGTCTTGTAACTCCTTTTTACAAAATACAAAGAGAGAGAGAGAGAGAAATAGATTTTACACTAAGAAAAAAGGGCATAGTCTAGGATGAGGTGATCGAAGCATACCACAGAGGTACAAGGGACTAAGCCCAGTGAGGACAGTCTCCTAAAATTAGTAAGGTACCAAACATTAACCAAAGATTCTAATGGATCCCAATATAATTCAGTTAGTTAAGTTATTTCTCAGTAGGTTAACCCTTGTGGAAACACTGATGAAGGTTATTAATCCCAATTCTTTGACACTCTGCCTGAGTACCTAGGTTTAGAGGAGTAGTGTAGTTTATTCAATCAGATGTTTAGCCAACAAGGATGGACGTGGAGAGCCTTGTTGTGGACCAGGGAGCTAGTTTAGTAGACTTAGAGTCCCACATCTACTCTAAGTCTTATATGGTGAGATCAATGGATTGTTGTGATACTTCCACATGTTGCGATACACTTCATGTGGGTCCAACGAATAATAAAAGGAATAAAATATTTAATGAATCAATTTAGTTTACTTCTTCATTGAATTTATTATCTACTGGCTTGTTGTATGGTTTAAATTTTTTAACTACTATGCTTTTATGGTTCTTTATTTGATTCTATTAACAATGTACATATGAATTATTGAGGTTTCTTGTTGATATTCTAGCACTTAGCGAGTATCTCATACAATTTATCAAAACATTTTTCAATCAAGGATCTAGCTCTGAAGGAGGAGTCATAAGCTAAATTTCATTAGGAGTAGATCAATCGAAGTCTTAAGAGTAGTAGTTAGCTTAGTTAGATGGTCTCTTTCCTTCCTCAGGTCTTGGGAATGTGATAATGAGGGTTGAGAACAATTTTGCAATTAGTTGTAGTTGTTGCATGATAAATCCAGAACTAGTTTCCTTCAGTTGATTATGATGTAAGAGTAAAACTCCATTATGAATGTGTGATGCTTTTGCTTAAATTAGATTTTATCATTTAATTTAATGTTTTATTTCGTTGGTTCTACTAATATAAAGAAAAGAAAGAAAAAATAAGGTTGATTTTAGTTAGTAATTATAAGTGGATGGTTAGTCTAATCCCTCTTTGGCATGTTTAAACCCTGGTTAGTGGGTTTGGGTCACATCAATCAATCTAAGAGAGAAATTACACCAAATTATACTAGCAATGACAAGACAAAGAGAGAACAATTATCTACACTAGACTAGCAATGATACAAACAAGGCAAGAAAAGACTAAACTAAGAAACTAGATAATAAATATTAACATAAATGACTAAGAACAATAACCAATTATCTAGAAATAACTAACATGAGCAAGCGATTAAGTAAGTCATAAAGAGAAAGTATCTAACACTAGAACAATTTAAGGTTTCAAAAAGTAATTAAGGGTATTGGGTTGTTTAGAGGTATGTAACTATGAACCATTCTAGGGTCATATTCATGAAAACTCATCCAACATTTATGCTATCAAACAATACAACTAAGGGTAATGAGAATGGAGAGTCCTATTCTACTAGTTGGTGGGGGTGGAATATGGCGTGTATAGGGGAATTAGCCCCTATTACCACCTGCCTAACCTTCTGAGGCTCAATTGAGTAGCGAATAGATAAACTCGAATCAAGACACCCTAGTATAGGTTTCTATGAGTGACTCTCCTAAAGCATTTGGTGGCAAGGGATGGTATGGAGTGTAGGAGAAGGATGTTTCACCTCATATTACCCCCATCCAACCTTTCATCATGCTATTCACCAAATACATCAACAAATAGATACCTATCCAATTATATCTTGCACCTAGGGTTAGTGAAGTAGAGGGATTGGTGGGAAGAAAAGACACTACCAATGGGTACTAGTTGGACTTAAGAGTTTTTTATTCTTCTTTCTTAGCCTCCTATTTCTCCCTCTATCTACACCTTAGTTGTTTCCATACATCTGTCACCATAAAAAGATATAGAAAATGCACACAAGCAAGAACATAGCACATTCCAATGCAATCAAAGTGTATTGCATAAATAATTTCTCAACATGATATCAAACTTACATATTTTTGCCCATACAGCCTATCCAAGGGGCTTATATACCATGGTATAAGAAAATGCAAAAAAGGAGAAGAATGAGATACAAATATCCATGGAGATCAGAGTAGATGTCTTCTTCTCCTTCTCTGATAGTATTAAGGTTGAGCTCCTCCTCTCTCTAATGGTAAAAAGCATTGAAATGTGGTGGAAAATGACCAATACCCTACAAAACTAGGGTTTTGGGGTGGATGGTGATGAAACAGAGAGAGTAGGTGAGTGGTAGGTAGCAACAATAAATTCTAGGGGAAGCTATTCTTTGACCCCAAGTAGCCACTAAAGCTATACATGGGTATAGGATTAAGTGGGGCTAAAGTGGTACATGTGGTATTAGGAAGCATTAGGGTTCTGAGGGAAGAGCGGCCATTTTGGGTAGAACGAAAATGGTGGGTAGGTGGAGAATGACCATTATATGTTGGAACAATCATGGTGAGATGGGTTGGATATCAAGTAAAATGGGTGTAGGTGGAACCATGGTGAAATGAAAGTAAAACGACCATGGTGGGTACCACAATCATGGTGAAGAGGGTCGAGAGATCTCATGCCAAGAGAACGATCATGTTCTTGGATGGTTGGTATGACCATGACAAATGGGATGTTTGTGGTGCCTAGCTAGTTGAATCATTACAAAGTTCATGTGACACCCCCAATTTCATTGAATATAACGTATACTCTCATATAAGTTGAAAGCCCTAGTTTAAAAAAATTGAATACAATCTGCCCAAGTCATACCATAATATGCATGTGACTCAAATAGATAAGATGGGGGTTCTAGTAAAGTGTTGAGTAGCTAAAGTATATAGAAAAAGTCTTCCCCACATGGTTTGAATAAATTTTAGATTGTTGTATTTTATTTATATAAGCTATAGCCTTAAGTGACAATTAAGTGACATCGTGAGGGTTAAGAATGATATTTACCTAACTAAGACCTTTATAATGACCCGATAAAATTTATATGTGTCAAGTATGATAATATTTTTATACTTCCAATTTTGATACCTTATTCAATTTTGGATAATCTTGGATAATTCAAATGATTTTTGGCTCAAAACATTAGTTTAGTTGATTATGACTCTTGAAACTAAAATTTAACCTTATATTCAGATTCTACACATAGTTTTTAGACAAGGGGCCTATTTTCATTAAATTTAGATTATCCCAGATGCCTCAATTTTATTTGGAAATAAATACATAAAATTATTAGATTAACCTATGATTTATGTCCTATCTTTTTAGTGTTACAAGGACCCTTTAGTCAAGGTCCCCTCCGAGTCTAAGTCTTGGTCTCAAACTCGAGTAGGATTGTGGCTCTAAGAGTCATCTCTTGTACATGTCTTAGTGTGATTGAGACTGTGCTAGTCTGTGAGACAACCTCCATCTCTGACCTGGTTACCACTTTTCCCCTTTGCACCCATCCCTTTCTCAGTGGTTTCCTCAATAAATTTAATCGCCATAGGATTCCCAGTCTTCCTCATTCAATCGATTACATTTTCCTTGAATTTCCTTTTCTAGAGACCCTAAACCTTATGACTCCTTTTTGCTCCCATGTTTTGACCTTTTGAGGTCCTATCATGATTAGGAATGTTCCCCTATATAAACAATCCCTCTGGAAGCATGATCAATGGTCCAACAATAAGAATTTGCAATTACTTTGCTCCATTTTGTTCTTCCTCTGAACTCTACGTGATATACTTTTTTGTTTCCCAAACTGATCATAAACACAGTATATCCATTGTGCATGACCCCAAGAAAAGTTTTTGGTTGAATCATGTAGTCCCCACAGAGCTTCTTCAGTCATCAACTTCCACCAATTCTACAAGTAGCACATTCCCCTTTTTAATTGTTTGTAGCTCTCATCGAAAATCTAAATGATTTTGGTCATGCCAACACATGCTTCAATTGTCTTTAGGTTTGAGTCAATGCTTCTTATAATTTTGAATGTTCATCCAAGATTGAATGTCTGGTTTCTCTCTAATTTGAAACCTTGACCGACTCTCAACAATGGTGGATCACCTTTCTCTAGTGTCTGGCCATTGCATGGCCTGATGCTAGGCTTGTTATGTCTGACTAGATTTGGTTGAGATGACTAGCATCTTAGTTTCTAGTGAAAAGGAGGGAATCTAAGTTTGGATTTTGGTTACCAATTTGAAGATGACCATTTTCACATGCGATAAAAAAATAAAGATCCCAATCAATGATTTACAATATTTACCCCCAACTAGTTGGTGTTTTTGTCACGCCAAATCATGGGTGCTTCTGAGTTTTTACGCATCCATGAAAAAGGGCTTATACATGTTTGTTTTGAAGAGGGCCCTGTTATAGTGGTTGGTTATGATTGGGACAACTGGTCAAAGGCCCCTCTTATGTATAATTAGATTTATCAACTGGATATGGTATTTTTGAGTTGTCAAAACTTCAATAATCGATTGTTAATTCATCCAACGTCAGAAATTTTCATGTAGATAATCATTGGAAAGGATTTTAAAGAAGGAAATTGATTTTCAAGTTTTCAAACCTTAGTTCGATCATATATCACCATGTTTCCTTTAGGTCCTAAATTAGGGTTAAGTTGCCAATTAAGATAGAAATTAATTAGTTATATTGATTCCAGGACATTAGGGTTGTCCATCAACCTAAGAAGAACTAAAGGGATTTCTTCTCTCATCGATAAGTGAATAATGAACTAGTATGGGATAATGGGTTTTTTATGCACATATGGTCATGAGGATCAATTATAGTGACATCAAGTATATAGTTCCAATCTATGCCTACAAGATAATGTGATTACAAACCAAAACTAGATTATAATTTTTTGATATATTGTTCTCATCTATGATCATGACCATTATATGTTCATATTTCTTTGATAATGATTTAATGATTTAAATTATCATGATCAAGATTATGCTAAAATGAAGATGTTTATTTATGTCACTCCCTCACAATAGTTTGCCTTTGATCCACCAGTGGCAGTCTCCAACAAGTTGACTCATTTAGCAATAAAAACAATTTTCTACATGCATCTCGAGGCTACTCCCAGAGTGCTCGAGACACCAAAAAGGAGTTTTGATTATTTATCTAATGAAACTCAAAGAATACAAAGATTAGAATGTCCAGATCTATACTAAGCATTACAAGTTGAATCGTTGGAACCTCTTCTATGATAAGGTATAAATGTGTAAACCCTAATCTAGTTTAGTTGCATTAGATGGATCCCACTCGAAAGATTCTGGTGAAACTTTTTATTTCGTTATGCTTTCTGCTCTTGAGATACCTATAGTATAGAGCTAGATATTTAGAAAAAAATCCAAGAGGAAGTACGGTATGATGAGGCAAAGAGAAACGAGGGATTTATAGGTGCTTGGGACACTATGGTTATGCTGGATCTAAGGGCTCTAGAGGGGGGTGAATAGAGCTAAAAAATTTCTCACAAAACAGATTAGACCTTCAAATTATATCAAGTTCAAGCAATAGCTTAATTGCAATTTGAATTCCTATCTAACAAGCTTATTGATAACCTCCAATTTTGTGATGTCATCTTAGTATTTTTCTTCAATTTCTCACATTCTTTCTTAGATAAATTAGATAGAATCCCTAGTTATCCTCTTTTATTGCAAATATACCGTTAGATTAACTTTTCTCCTTTTTACCTACAGAAAAAGACACAAAAAAATCACAAAAGACTTAAACGGACTCAAGACCGCATGAGGCCAAATGGTCTCAAGACCGGATGGACTCACACGGTCCCAAGACCGCATGAAGCCAAACGGTCCCAAGACCGTATGGAGTCACACGGTCCCAAGACCGCATGGAGTCACACAGTCCCAAGACCGTATGGTGTCACACGGTCCCAAGACCGCATGAAGCCACACGGTCCCAAGACCGAATGAAACCAAATGGACCCAAGACTGCATGAAACCAAACGGTCCCAAAACCGCATGAAGACACACAGTCCCAAGACCGCATGAAACCAAACTGTCCCAAGACCGTATGAAACCAAATGGTCCCAAGACCGCATGAAACCAAACGGTCCCAAGACCACATGAAACCAAACGGTCCCAAGACGGCATGGAGTCACACGGTCCCAAGACCGCATGAAGCTGACCAACCCCAAGACCGCATGGAGCTACACGGTCCCAAGACCGCATGGAGTCCAAACGGTCTTGGGGTCCAAACGGTTTCAGAGTCCAAACAGTTTCAGAGTTCAGAGTCCAAATAGTTTCAAAGTCCAAACGGTCTCAGGGTCCAAACGGTTTCAGAGTCTAAATGGTTTCAGAGTCCAAACGATCTTCAAAACCGTTTGGATCCAAAATTGTCCAAACCATTTGGACTTCACTTAAGGCCTATAAATAAGACCCAAGGGGTCCTCCCAAGGCATCAAGTTTTCATACGCCCAGAGGCTGCCTCCACGACTCCAGAGCTTTTCCAACTTCCATCCTCCGCCCAAAGACTGCCGGTCTGAGATTCACGTTCCATCCTAAAGCTGCTTTCTCTCTCTTCACCAAAGAAGATGGGAAGAGGAGACCTCATCATCGAGCAACCTGTGAAGTTTAAAGATCGTCTCTCTCTCTCCAAGGGGTTGAATTTCCCCTCTCCTTTGTGGGGATGACACACACTCTCTCTCTTCTCACCTCCTTCTTTATCCTAGCCATGAGCGAGTAGTCTCTTTCACTAGGGTGCGGGGAGTAACCCCGCTACCCATGTTTTCATTTGATGTAATGTAATCCATAGTTTGCAATATAGAGTTCTTTCTTTTTAGTTCAACATCAATTGCTTAATGAATGCTTGTTGCTTGATCAACAACTTGAGTTATCTTTTATATTTTAGTATGATTTGTCTATGATTGTACTACTAGATTTGAAACTCGATTGAATGTTGGTTCTTGATGCATGTATCCACCATGCATCTATTTCAGTATCTAGGAGTGTTTTTCAAGAAGTGGAGTAAACTCACTACCAATGTTGTACTTCCATACTATGAAATGGAATCAGTTGACGTATGAAAGTATAGCCTTGGTAAGTCGAGAAAGTCACTTTGCGAAGGGAATGATGCAAAGTAGGTGACCATTCATTCGGGGATGGCTGACTTTATAACATCCCCGCACCCCTCGTAGTTAGCTCTCCGAAAGGAAGCTAAATCTACAAAGATACTAGCTGTCTGGGCTCTTTTTGTAGGTTGTGTTTTATGTTGCATGTTTTGATCCGTGTGTAGCGGCGATGAAAACCGATCACATCCTAGTGGCTTTCTATCATTGTTGGCATCCTTAAATTTACTTCTTTGCTTTAATTTACTTGCTCTTAGTTTAAAAACAACCAAACCAACCTTTTGATCTAAGTACCTACTATTAAGAGATTAAATGAAATTCCTACGTTTTCCATCTTGTTGCTCTCAACAAGACCGTTGTCCCGTGGATTCGACCCTTAACTATACTACGATAAGACTTCAACGTATCTTAGCATACATGGGTGGAGTTCTCGATCTAGTATAAGCAAGGCTAAACTTAAAGATTTACCATCTTTAGGATTTTTAGTGGTGCACGTAATTCCACGTAAGTGGAAGCTCCATCAAAAATTGGTACCGTTGCCGGGGACAATGGAACATTTTGATTTCATTTACCATCTTGCTAGTCGGTTAGGGTTTTTCACTTTCCTTTAAACATTACTCCATATCTTCTTGATTTCATCACACCTTCTGCATTATCTAAACAAGTGTGTTTCTTCCTCTACTCAGGTAGAAGACGTGTATGCAACCATCACATAACCTCAGATTCTCCCCTGATCCAGAATACGACTCTGAGGTAGAGAGAAGCTTCCACCGCCGCATTAGACTCAACCTCCAAAGAGCCAGGCAAATGGCTGAAGATCAACGATAAGTTGCGTTAGTTATGGAAAGGGTCAACGCCACCATAGTCGCTCAAAGAGCACAACTCATTGCTGACACTCGTGCTCAGATTCAAGCAGAGATCTGAGCTGAAGAACAAGTTCGCATCCGAGCTGAAAATGAAGTTGCCCAGTTAGAGCTTAGGAACAAGGAACTGCGAGACTATGCCATCCCAAAGAACTACGAGGATAATCACCCAGTTCGGCCACCCATCATTAACATACCCCATTTTGAGATCCGGATGCAATGGATTCAAATCATGCAGGGTATGTCATTCACCGGTAGTTCTGGAGATGACTTCATGGATCACTTGAAGAGATTCAAGGCACTTTGCCGACTTGTCCCGCAAGCCGGAGTTGCCTTCGACGCAATAACGCTACATCTTTTTCACTTCACTCTATCTGGAAGGGCCTTGAGTTGGTACAACTCTCTTGATAGGGAGCCAATCATCACCACCTGGGCTCCCTTGGAAGAAAAGTTCCTAGAGAAGTTCTTCCCTCCTTCGTTGACCTACGAAATTAGGGGACAGATTAACCACTTCGCCCAACTTCCCAGAGAAACACTCACATAAGCATGGGAAAGATTC
Source organism: Alisma plantago-aquatica (assembly GCA_963693085.1). Lineage (NCBI taxonomy): Eukaryota > Viridiplantae > Streptophyta > Magnoliopsida > Alismatales > Alismataceae > Alisma > Alisma plantago-aquatica. The sequence goes on along the minus strand of OY856412.1, from coordinate 1,343,685,718 downwards.
AAGGAGCTTTTAAGAAAGTGCCCCCATCACGGTATCTCCCAGAATCAATTGATAGAAACATTCTATAGAGGGATGAGTGATGACATCAAACAATTTCTGGATTCCTCATATGGAGGAAATTTTATGAGGAAGAACTATGAAGATGCTTGGAAGATCGTCACTCTTGGAGCTGAGAACCAATCCAATTGGGGACGAGCATCTGGTAAAGGAGTCCTCAAGGTTTATAAAGCTGAGGAATCAATGGAAATGAAGGCTATTGCTGAAGCTTTAAAGACTATCGCTCACAAACAACAAACACTTGAAGCTTCATTTGGGGAATATGATAAGAAGAAAAACCCTCAAATTCAGCAAGTTAAAGCTGCCACGGGAACCTGTGAAGCTTGCCACACATCTGATCACCCCACACTATCATGTGGGTTTCTTTACAATGTAATGATGGATATGCAACCAACGAAACAGCAGTCTGAACCAATTATCGAACAACCTGAAGAAAAAATACCCAAACAACTTAATTCCATTCGTTCCATACTGGGACAAGCTTACTATAACCCAAGCCAACTAAGAAACCACCCCAGGTTTCAATATGGAAATCCTGCGGGGACTGCCAATCCACAGCACCAAACGCAAGGGGGATCTTCTAATAGACTGCCTCTGGGATTTCAAAGCAACTTTAACCAGAATCAAGGGAACTTTAGAAATAACCTACCAAGATCCAACTATCAAAGAAATCCCTCCGCTTACTACCAATACACCCATCCTCGTCTGCACCCACAACTACCCCCTCAGCTACAAAAATCACAACAGCCACATCAAGGACAACAAAAAATTCATCAGAAAAATATCCCTTCCCAACTGACTAATGAGATAACTATGATCAGGCAAATTCTACAATTGCAACAAACTATGCTCGCTAATCAGCAAGCTCAACAGAAGGCTGTAGAGGCTCAACTAGCACAAATTGCTGCCCAGTTGAAACCTCCAACAGGCACTTTTGCTGGCCAACCAGAGTCGAACCCAAGACATGACCAGAATAGACCAGAGCAACTGAATGCTGTTACTACCAGATCAGGTCGTGCCTTTCACTAAGCTACAAGGATCACTCATGATAATGATGATACATCTGTCTTTGTCCCAAATGCAAGCTCAAATCTAGCAATTGAGAATTCTGTAGAGACTGAAAAAGGTAAGGAAAAGGAACAAGCCCCCAAGGAGTTAGAGGTCCCGCAATATAAACCTAGGATACCATATCCAGGTAGATTGAAAGAGACTAAGATGGACACTAGATTCCAAAAATTCAAGTAGGCGATGAAGAAACTCTATATCGACATCCCTCTCCTCGATGCCCTCTCCGAAGTACCAGCCTGGGCTAAATACCTAAAAACTTTGCTATCAATGAAGTACATCATTGTGGAGCAAGAGACTGTTAAACTAGCTCAGACCACCTCTGATATCATTCTTAACAAGATGCCAAAGAAAAAGAAGGACCTTGGTTCCTTCGGTATTCAGTGCTGTATTGGAAATGCCTCAAGCAAAAAGGGATTAGCTGACTTAGGGGCTAGCATATCAATTATTCCCTACTCCATGTGTAAACGATTAGGTTTCACTGACTTGCTGCCCACAATGATGACAATTCAGTTAGCTGACTCCACTATCACTGCACCTCTACGAATTATCGAGGATATTCCAGTCAGAATAGGCAAAGATGCCTATGTCCCGTGCGATTTTGTTATTATGGATATCAAGGAGGATATGAGATACCCAATAATATTTGGCAGACCTTTCCTTGCCACAGCTAGGGCGCTTATTGATGTTGAAGCTGGCATGATTATTCTAAGATTGGGAAAAGAAGCAATTCAATTCCGAGTTCTCAACAGCATGAAAGGTCCCAACATTCAAGAGGAGGTTTTTCTCTTAGATGCAATACACCAAATGTCCCAGTTGGAAATATCCGAGCCATCTGATGAGTTGGAGAATGTTCTGACAAATCCAGAAGTCAAATTTTCAGCAAATGAATTGGTTCAACAATGTTTGCAACACTTAGAGGAAGTTGAAGAAGCACCGACAGCCACCTTTGAGGAGCTCAAATCTGTCACTGTTTTAGAAACAACAGAAGCACCCAAGGCTCCTGAGATGAAGACTCTACCCATTGGACTTAAACACATCTTCTTAGATAAAGAAAAATTATGTCCAGTTATCATCAGTTCCACTCTGACAGGAGACCAAGAAGAAAGGCTTCTCGACGAATTAAAGAAGCACAAGAAGGCCATGGGGTACAAAATAACTGACTTGACAGGTATAAATCCTGCCTTATGCATGCATAGACTACCCATGGTTGAGGAATTCAAGCCTTCAAGAGAACACCAGAGGAAGCTGAACCCCGATCTTAAAGAAGTAGTTCGCCTTGAAGTCCTCAAATTACTAAAAGCCGGCATAATTTACCCAATTTCAGACTCCCAATGGGTCAACCCTGTCCAAGTGGTCCCCAAAAAGGGAGGAACCACTGTCGTGCTAAACGACAAAAATGAGTTAGTTCCCACAAGGACTATGACGGGGTGGATGATGTGTATCGACTACAAGAAACTAAACAAATCAACGCAAAATGATCACTACCCTCTGCCCTTTCTTGACGAAGTCCTAGAATGCTTAGCCCACCAAAAATACTTCTGCTATCTCGACGGTTGTTCCGGGTTCTACCAAATCCCTATACACTCGGAAGACCAAGAAAAAACTACCTTTACCTGCCCCTTTGGGACCTATGCTTTCAGAAGAATGCCATTCGGGCTGTGTAACACACCTTCTACATTCCAAAGGTGTATGTCTGCCATTTTTGCAGGATTAACAAAATCTATAATGGAAGTATTTATGGATGATTTTTCAGTTTATGGAGATTCCTTCGATAACTGTCTGCTCAACCTTGGACAAGTCTTACAACGATGCGAGGAAACGAACCTCATCCTAAATTGGGAAAAATGCCATTTTATGGTAACTGAAGGTGTCGTCCTCGGGCATAGAGTGAGTGACAGAGGGATTGAGGTTGACAAGGCAAAAATCGATGTTATCTTGAAGTTGTCGCCACCAAAAGATATAAAAGGAGTACGAGAATTCTTGGGTCATGCTGGGTTTTACAGAAGATTTATCAAATATTTCTCAAAAATAGAAAAACCCATGACCCAACTTCTTACCAAAGACACCGAGTTCAATTTTAATCAATAATGCTTACAAAGTTTCTCAACTCTGAAAAATGCTTTAATCTCTGCACCCATACTAAGAGCCCCAGATTGGTCACAACCTTTTGAAATCATGTGTGACGCCAACGATTACGCCATAGGGGCCGTATTAGGACAGAGAATCGACAATAAACCTTATGTAATCTACTACGCATCTAAAACGCTTGATGAAGCATAGAAGAACTATACTACTACAGAGAAGGAGTTCTTAGCTGTCATCTATGCATTCGAGAAATTCCACTCTTACTTGATTGGATCCAAGGTCATCGTCTACACTGACCACTCCGCCATACGATATCTAATTCAGAAGCAAGATGCAAAACCCAAACTTATCCGCTGGGTATTGCTGCTTCAGGAATTCGATTTGGAAATCAAAGAAAAAAGCTGAGTGGAAAACGTCATAGCCGATCATCTCAGCCGCATTGAAGTCGAGGATGAAGATAAAGTATCGATCCGAGACTCCCTTCCAGATGACCAACTAATGAAAGTTACCAATGGATTCCCCTGGTATGCTGACGTTTTTAATTATCTGGCTACTAGAATCATTCACCCTTCCGCTTCCCATCACGACAAAAGGAAATTCCTCCACGATGTAAAGCAATTCTACTAGGATGAACCCTACCTTTTTCGCCTTTGCGCAGACGGACTTTTTCATCGCTGCTTACCTAAAGAAGAGATCACCCCCGTCTTAGAGCATTGCCATTCTGACCCCACTGGGGGACACATGAGTGCGAAGAAAAATGCCATGAAAGTTCTGCAATCAGGTTTCTTTTGGCCAACCATAGCAAAAGATTCTCAAGATTTTGTTAAATCTTGCAACAAATGTCAACTTTCTGGTGGCATATCTAAAAGGGATGAAATGCCCCTCACCATGTGGCAAGAGATCGAACTTTTTGATGTGTGGGGGATAGACTACATGGGCCCCTTTCCTTCTTCATATGGTTTCTCCTACATTTTGGTTGCAGTAGACTATGTCTCGAAATGGGTCGAAGCTGTACCCACAGTGTCCAGCGATTCCAAACCAGTCATTAAGATGTTTAAAGATATCCTTTTTCCCAGATTTGGAGTTCCCCGAACTTTCATATCCGACGGAGGGACCCATTTTCTGGAATGAAGCTTTGAAGCCCTCTTAAAGAAATACGACGTTAACCATAAAGTTGCCACGCCTTACCATCCACAGACCAGTGGTCAGGTTGAGGTTTCAAATAGACAACTAAAGGCAATCTTAGAAAAAATAGTCAATAGACACCACACTCACTGGTCCACCAAGCTTCCCGATGCCCTTTGGGCTTACCGAACTGCTTATAAAACACCAATCGGGACAACCCCATTCCGTTTGGTATACGGGAAGCCATTTCATCTTCCAGTGGAACTGGAACATAAGGCTTGGTGGGCCATTAAACAACTGAATTTTGATTTCAAAAGTGCTGGAGAAAATAGACAACTCCAATTACAAGAGCTAGAGGAGCTCAAAATGACCACTTATCAAAGTGCCAGGATTTATAAAGAACAAACCAAAATGTGGCACGACGTTCATCTAAAAAGGAAAGGCATCGCCATTGGGGACAAAGTACTCCTTTTCAACTCCAAGCTCAAATTGTTCCCCGAAAAACTACGCACAAAGTGGTCCGGGCCCTTCATCACCAAACATATATACCCGACTGGAGCTGTCATAATTGTTGACGACAATGGAGGAGAAAGGACAGTCAATGGCCATCAATTGAAAAAGTACTACACTCCAGCAGATAAAATGCCGAGACAGACTATTGAGATCAGAGAAGCCACAACATCATCATAACAACTTCCAAACCTCGTCGAGCCAGCGACGTAAAACCTAGGCGCTACTTGGGAGGCAACCCAAGATCTGAGCTTCTTCTTTTATCTTCTGTTCTTTTAAGTTCCCTTAGGATTATCTCCTGAAAATATAAAAATTCACATAACCAAAAAAAAACATAAAAATACAAAAATAAAAAACCTAAGCCCTCCCAAACGGTCCTAAAACCGTTTGGAGCCAAACGGTCCTGAAACCGTTTGGAGCCAAACAGTCCTGAAACTGTTTGGAGCTGCACGGTCTTAAAACCGTTTGGAGACAAACGGTCTTACAACCGTTTGGAGCCAAACAGTCCTGAAACCATTTGGAGTTGCACGATCTTAAAACCGTTTGGAGCCAAACGGTCTTGCAACTGTTTGGAACCAAACGGTCTTGAAACCGTTTGGAGTCTAAACGGTCTCAAAACCATTTGACCTGGGGTTTTTGTAAGGTCAACCCTCGATTCCTATAAATATACCCCCCTCCTTCTTCTTTCTTTCAACTCTCGAGCCTTCTAAAACCCTCGGTATACTATTCCAACTCTACTCCCGTTCCCACGCAACCTGCAATGCCGGTTCCCTTCGCCGACCGTCCTTCCCAGTTCCGTGTGTCCTCATGGCGGTTGCACCCCCGTTACTGATGCTCTCGCCGTCGTTTTCCCCACCCACAACAACAAGGTAGGCGCACCACCATCACCGACGCCGACAACACTGCCAAAACTCCCTGTTCTATCAAACCATCATCTTTTTCACCTTTGCCATCATCTTTACCATTGCCAATGTCTTTGATGACTCCGCAGTTTCTTTTTCTACCACTTCTATCGCCCCTACCTCCTTCATCATCGCCGTCACCTCCGCTATCGCCGGACGATCCCTGACGTTCTACCTTCCAAACGGTCTTCAAACCGTTTGGGACCAAATGGTCTTCAAAACCGTTTGGCCTTTCATACCCACCTGTAATTTGTTAAAACATAAAAACACATATAAACACATACAATCTAATTTTAAACTTGTTATTCTAACACATGATTTTCCATTTTTAGAAATGGCTTCACCACCAAAGCAACCAGTCGGAAATGAAGACGCCCCCTTCTGGACAAGGGAGCAACTCATGGAGGACCGAACCAACCTCTTAAAGATAATAGACACCTTCAACAAGACTGGAAAAGCCCCACCAAATGTTAACATCATAAAAGTCTTGTGTGAAATCGACCGCATAAACAACTGTCTAGCTGAGGCACCGGAAGAAGAAATAGAAGAACTTTCTTCCAGCGATGAGGGCTCAGAATATGAGCCAAATCCCGAGGAGGAATCCCCCACCACAAAGAGCAAGGGGAAAAGGAAGGCCTAGGAAACCACCACAACCCAACAACCAAAGAATCGGGCAAGGAAGCAGGTTCATCCTGTCACTGCAAGGGAGCAAACCCTGGCAGGAAACATTCCACCAACCACCACCTCCACTGCCGCTTCCACCACCATCACTGTTCCTTTTGCCCCTCCCATCACCACTACAACACCACCACCAGAAAACCTCTACTTACAACCCTTCCCTCCATCGATAAAATCCTAAAACCTACAAAGTATGTCTGCTCCAGCGTACTGCTTAAGATGGGGATCTACGATAGAATTCTCACCATGCTAGACAACGCCAATCTTTCAAGGCTGTGTTTGGTACCTGAGATCTCCTACACTGAACCTACAACTGAATTCTTCACTTATCTTAATAAAGAACCTATCGACATTATGGATAGATCAAAGGATGGAGGTGACCGTAGGCTGGTCACAAAACTCTTTGGTAGCAAGGTTGTCATAACAGAAAATATGCTGAATGAAATCTTTATAGACAACCAGGAGCAGCTCTAGAAAGCCAAAGCCGTTGGAACAGAGAATACTAGTTTCAACAAACATAACTTTTGGAAATCCCTGACAGGGATCCCCACCTACGAGGCAAAGACATGCAAGGCCTCAAACATACAATTTGGATTAGTGCACACTTTACATGAAATTCTCACAGGAGCACTCTTCCCCAGGACAGAAGGAGGGAATGTCATAATTTCGTATCTTTTCATTCTCTGGTCCATTCTACATGGGATGCCAGTCAACATTGGACGTCATATGATCCAGAAGCTATCTGCTTATGCCCTGGGGAAGGAAATTTGCATGAGGGGTCATATCACATCCATCATCAAATACCTCAAGATGGACATACCTCTACCAAGATACACGTAGATAAAGGGTGAAATCCTAACAAACGAACAAACTTTGAAAAACTCCTAAATCATCAAAGACAAGGATGCAAAGTTATTTTACATTTTCTACCCTACAGTCAAATCCTCTAGAACCCTACTACCGCTCCCGGAGCTTGCAGATTACGACAAGGAAAAGCTCCTATTCACTGACGAGGAGCTTACAAAACTCATAGCTACAGTCAAAGCACCAGAGAAAAAAGTAAAGGCGGGGCAAACAGAACTTAGCATAACCGCCCCGATAGCTAGGGTAACAAAAATTTTTGTGAAACGACCCTCCAAAAGAATTTCACAGAAACAACAGCTGTCGGGGACACCAACATCTAAACCGCATCCATAAGAAGAAACCCCCTCCCTGAAGAACAAATCACCACCTCATCTCTTGACTCCTTCATTATGAGTCTCAATGTTGAACTTACAACAACCACCTCACCACCCTCCACCTTTCCACAATCCACCACTCTTCCATCTTTCTCCACAACTACACCACCACCTACATCCTCCACTTCACCCATTTTCTCTTAGGGCATCCCTTTCTCTACCACTACGCCTGACTTCACCACCTTCGCCTCCATCCCCGCAGTCTTTCCCCCACCACTATCAATCCCACCATTTTCACCAGCAACATCACCACCTTTTCCATCCACCACCACCCCAACACCGCTGGTGACACCATCTATAGTCACCACGCAGTTCACGGAACCATCAACAATGTCTCTTCCACAAGACACTACACCCTTCCCATCCAGACCCCAAACATCCCACCCTTCCATAACTGGGGCCCCTTTCACAAATGTCGGTGAGGAATTCGGACGTCAGTTTGACACCATCCGAAACCTCCTCACCGACCCTTCTAACATAACACACTCCATTTTTTCTTGTGTGCAGGGACTATCTAAACAGGTAGCCTAGATCGACGAATAGAACCGCGCCTTGCCAAGCATCCTCCAAGGTCTTCAGCAACGACAGGATGTAGTGGCCATGCAAGTTGATTACATCGACAACCACTTCAACAACTTGCCCGAGCTGATCCTTGGGGTAAAAAGCCAACAAGAAGCGATGGCCAAGCAAGTCGATGAGATCTATACACAGACTCAACCTCTTCCTGAGACCCTCCACGAGTTCAAGCAACAACAAATAGCTCTTAGCACGTGCTTGGATACCATCAGCAACACTCTCGCCCAACTCAACAATCGCCAAGAGGAGTCGACAAACAATGCAATCCAACAATTACAAGACACGGTAACAGATCTTACAACGCGACTCCTCTCTACCGAGGGCCGATACAAAGATCTGACGCACTGCTTGAAACACACGAGCATGTGCAAGTGGCGTTTGACTAGTTACAAACCATCCATCGGCAATGCAAAAAGACAGCACACAAGAAGCTAACAAAAAAAGCAACAGCTGACAAAGAAGGTGATAATGAAGATGAATATAACTCCAAATCCTCAGCCGATTCTAACAACGATACCACCTCCTCAGATGACAAATCTGATGCCCCAGACAATACTGGGGAGGGCCCAAGCCAAGGAGCAGAACCTTCTCAGAAAGGATATGACAAAGACCACCAAGAAGGTGGACATCATCCCAAGTCCCCCACCCATAAAAAAATGTAAATATATCATATGTGGACCAATTCCTTGATTACTCTGCTTTGGGATCCATAGGGGAGTCTGCAAAAGACGCGACTTTTGCTGAGTTCACCAATGTATTTTAGGAACCAGCACAAGCCCACCAACAACTGCCACTCAACACTTTTCTGCACTTGACCAATCAGTGCCCTTTCCGCCAGAACATGAAGAATCAGAACGAGTACATTTAGATATAGATGAAGAACTCGATTCTGCTTCCGATTCTGATGAAGATCTGCAAGGCTATATAGAAGATTTGGAACAAACTTCTTCATCCCCTCCACAGGAGCTTCCCCCGCCACCACCTCTACCGCATAAGATGCACGATTTAGATATGGCGGCCATCTCTACACTAGATGCTCAGGACATCTTTATCCCGAATACTATTGTAGACGATGCCAAAGAGGGGGGAGACATCATCTACCACAATACAAAAACTAAGCGCAAGCTGACACACGAAGATTTCCACAACATCCTACGACCACGGTCAATGATGTCAATGGAAATCTTCCGCGTCCTACTTGCCAACTGCATAGAAGTTTACAGAAGCTCTAAGAGGCAGCAACCAATATTTAACGCCTCACCTGCTCTATCTATAGGCTTGTTATACAAAGAAATACGAGCAAAGTCAATAGAGCGGCTAGGTGCTAGTTTAACACGGAGGGCACGATACCTTACCTTGCCATTTCAAGTTTCCGATCACTGGTTGTTTATGACTGTGGACACTGAGGATCGGTACACCAAGGTGTACAATTTTTGCGCCACTGAGCTACCAGCCGGAACAATAAATTTTGTTGGAGAAGAAGCAGGGGAGGCAAGATGTATACCTTTCCGACTTCTTAAGATAATTTGGGCTGCACGCCCATCCCTCCATCAGGACTGGAGCCAACCCTGGTTCCAAATAATAAACCCGCAAGTCCAAACTGCTGAGGGATCTGGGGATTGCGCCTTCTGCACTATCTGTCACATTCAAGCGCTAAACCAAGAAATCCCCTTTACAGAGTTGGTCTCCGAAGATTTTCACTCCCTGTGAGGGCGTTACGCCATGGAGCTCATTTGTGATAGAAGGTTCTTCAAGGACCCGACAATGGCACCAGATGACGTCCCCCGCTACCTCTTTTCAGCAATCCAACGTCCGCAAAGGCGACCTTTCAGACAAACTTTAAAAGAATTGGAGAAAAACAAACAGCCAGCCGTAGTTCCCGAGCAATGAAAATGGGACCCTTCCCACTTTGATCTGGTGCAGGATAAAGGGGACATAGATCTTTTGTCAGGGGCAACCATTAGAAGATCGCCATCACAAATGGTGCCCCTATCTGCCATAGAACCAACTTTCCCAGATTTCGACCTCAGTGCTTGCAAAAGTCTTTCTGACAATGAACTCCGTCTCATCATGTCAAGGCTTTACGCCGAGAAAGATGACCTCGTTTTCATGTCCGGTGACATTTTGGTCATGGCAGACGCATTACGAGAAATTGTACAGTTCAAAGGGTCTCTATCTGTGAGCTTGATGGCTGCCTATCAATTTCTTCTCGGACGGAATCACCCTACAACCTATATGGCATCTCCATATATGAAGGACTATCTCCTAAAGCTAAAGAACTTCGGAACAACTGAAGCACTCATTTCCTTCCTACAACACACAACACCGAAGTTTATCATGCTACCATTCCTTCACTATGAGCACTGGATGCTTCTAGCAACAAACCTACCCAAAGGAACAACTACCATCTACAAAAGTTCCGACAGCCAGTTCAATCCACGACAGAAGAAATATGTAGTGACACCAAAGATGCCCACAGAGGAAGTGGCGAAGGAATGTGCAGACAGACTAATCGATATTCTAAGTCAGCACACAAGGGCATACGACAAAGAACACTTTCACTTCCCATCCTTCAACTACAAATGTCCCCAACAAATTCGGGAATCAAACGACTACGACTTCCACGTCCTCTACTGGATGTACACCATCATGGTCCTTCAAAGACCAATAGAGGATATGACAGACGTGGATTACCACGCCCTACGTGGAAAGTTTGCAGCTAATCTACTCAAAACACCAGGGGTAAACTCAGGATTAATAGAAGCCTGACGCCCTTGTATTTTTACTTTTCAACCTATCACTTTGACACTCTGAGAACAGAGTGAATGATAAGTTGGGGGGGAGTACATTAGACAAGAGCGAGGTATCATTTCTATATCCTTCTTTCTCCATCTTCTCTTTAAATTTTGTACAAAATTTTCCTAGTTTCCCTTACACATTTAGCTTTTGTTTTAAATAATTCATTCGATAATAAATCTTTGGAATAAAATCATCCCCCGCTAACTTTACAATCAAGCCAGTCTTCAAGAATAATAACTAGAATAGCACTTAGACATATAATGGCGACTTAATAATTTCTCTTCACTCTTGATTTTCATGCTTTTGTTTCACTTCTACATCTGACTCTCCACAGGTCAATGTCAAGGCCGAAATAAGACAAGCTCTCAAGGATGAGAGGGGCATCAGGAGACATCCAAATCAAGAAGTCTCGCAAGTGGACCATTAAAAAGAAACCAAATAAGTGCATGTTGAAAAACTCTAAGAACAACTTTCCTCTCTTCAAATAAAAGAGGCTTGGCCGCCCAAAATAAATTCCCTAAAAAAAACACCCCAAATCCTAAGCTTGTGAGTCTACGAATAAAAGCCAGAGAGTTGAATAAAACTATGAGAGTTGTTCCATAAGTAAGGATCTATACAAAGAACCAATGAAGGTCTCACCCGTCCGGTACATTCAGCTTCCCTCATGAAGGCGGATGTGTCATGTCCGATAGTGGAACCCTAAGGTATCTTAATATATGAAAGGCTTATAAGGGACTCACCCGACTGGTACCTTCAGCTGCCCTCACAAAGGCAGATGTTGCGTGCCCGGTAGTGAACTCCTAGAAGCATAGACAACCCCTCCCCCACTTAAAGGGGGAGTTACACATCAAGCCTTTAGCCAACCCTCATACCCACTCTAGCTTCCAGTAGGTCTTTCAGAAAGGTATAAAGCTGATTAGATTCAACAACATGCACAGAATAAAAAGTGGTCCCAATGCAGGCTACGAGATACAGAAGAAACCTGAGACCTAAGCAACTCTCAAATACCGAAAAGAGTTAAGGCAAGCAATAAGACCTGATACGACCTTAGGAGAGCTCGGGTTTATAATTGAAGCAAGAATATGGAAATCTTAACTAAATAACATCGCCTCGCCATTACATGCCTCAACTCTATCTAACTTGAGGACAAGCTAGACTCTAAGTTAGGGGGGGTGATAACCTCCAATTTTGTGATGTTATCTTAGTATTTTTCTTCAATTTCTCACATTCTTTCTTAGATAAATTAGATAGAATCCCTAGTTATCCTCTTTTATTGCAAATATACTGTTAGATTAACTTTTCTCCTTTTTACCTATAGAAAAAGACACAAAAAAAATCACAAAAGACTTAACCGATCTCAAGACCGCATGAGGCCAAATGATCTCAAGACCGCATGGACTCACACGGTCCCAAGACCGCATGAAGCCAAACGGTCCCAAGACCGCATGGAGTCACACGGTCACTAAGACCGCATGGAGTCACATGGTCCCAAGACCGCATGGAGTCACACGGTCCCAAGACCGCATGGAGCCACACGGTCCCAAGACTGCATGAAACCAAACGGTCCCAAGACTGCATGAAACCAAACGGTCCCAAGACCGCATGAAGCCACACGGTCCCAAGACCGCATGAAACCAAACGGTCCCAAGACCGCATGAAACCAAATGGTCCCAAGACCGCATGGAGTCACACGGTCCCAAGACCGCATGAAGCCGACCAGCCCCAAGACCGCATGGAGTCACACGGTCCCAAGACCGCATGGAGTCCAAACGGTCTCGGTGTCCAAACGGTTTCAGAGTCCAAATGGTTTCAGAGTCCAAACGGTTTCAGAGTCCAAACGGTTTCAGAGTCCAAACGATCTTCAAAATCGTTTGGATCCAAAACTGTCCAAACCGTTTGGACTTCACTTAAGGTCTATAAATAAGACCCAAGGGGTCCTCCCAAGGCATCGAGTTTTCAGACGCCCAGAGGCTGCCTCCACGACTCTAGAGCTTTTCCAACTTCCATCCTCTGCCCAAAGACTACCGGTCTGAGATCCATGTTCCATCCTAAAGCTGCTTTCTCTCTCTTCGCCAAAGAAGGCGGGAAGAGGAGACCTCATCATCGAGCAACCTGTGAAGTTTGAAGATTGTCACACACTCTCTCTCTCTCTCCAAGGGGTTGACTTTCCTCTCTCCTTTGTGGGGATGACACACTCTCTCTCTTCTCGCCTCCTTCTTTGTCCTAGCCATGAGCGAGTAGTCTCTTTGACTAGGGTGCGGGGAGTAACCCCGCTACCCATGTTTTCATTTCATGTAATGTAATCCATAGTTTGCAATATAGAGTTCTTTCTTTTCATTTCAACATCAATCACTTAATGAATGCTTGTTGCTTGATCACCAACTTGTGTTATCTTTTATCTTTTAGTATGATTTGTCTATGATTGTACTACTAGATTCGAAATTCGATTGAATGTTGGTTCTTGATGCATGTATCCACCATGCATCTGTTTCGATATCTAGGAGTGTTTTTCAAGAAGTGGAGTAAACTCACTACCAATGTTGTACTTCCATACTATGAAATGGAATCAGTTGACATATGAAATTATAGCCTTGGTAAGTCGAGAAACTCACTTTGTGAAGGGAATGATGCAAAGTAGGTGACCATTCATTCGGGGATAGCTGACTTTGCAACATCCCCGCACCCCTCGTAGTTAGCTCTCCAAAAGGAAGCTAAATCTACAAAGATACTAATTGTCTGGGCTCCTTTTGCAGGTTGTGTTTTATGTTGCATGTTTTGATCCGTGTGTAGCGGCAGTGAAAACCGATCACATCCTAGTGGCTTTCTATCATTGTTGACATCTTTAAACTTACTTCTTTGCTTTACTTTACTTGCTCTTAGTTTAAAAACAACCAAACCAACCTTTTGATATAAGTACCTACTATTAAGAGATTAAGTGAAATTCCAACGTTTTCCATCTTGTTGCTCTCAACAAGACCATTGTCCCGTGGATTCGACCCTTAACTATACTACGATAAGACTTGCACGTATCTTAGCATACATGGGTGGAGTTCGCGATCTAGTATAAGCAAGGCTAAACTTAAAGATTTACCATCTTTAGGATTTTTAGTGGTGCACACAATTCCACATAAGTGGAAGCTCCATCACTTATCAAGGATGAGAGAGATTGATAACAAGCACTTGACAAAGGGATGTAGAGTGGTTCCACACTTCAAACTAGAAGTGAGTCAGTCCACTATCTAGAGAGGTCATCCTCTAGGACTTTGCAAGTGCTTTTCTCTATATTATCACCAGTAAGAGTTACAACACAAGACCACAAAAGGACTTACCTATCCAACCACAAGGAGATATCCACCTTACCAAGGACTTACCCACTTAACAAGAGCCTGTAGCCTTCACCAAGGTCTTACCCACTCAAGCTCAAGTCTTCCGCCTTTAAGGACTTTGCTTCTCCTCTTGAATCTTCAGCCTTTGCCTTCTCCTTCACCTAAATAAGATCACCACCTCTTCATCAACCTTGAAGAGGACCAGCTACAATTCCTTCTTGGATCTTGCTTCACCTTTTATTCATGTAGGAAGGGGATAGGGAAGTAGGAGAAGATGAGAGCTTTACATGCACAAGGGTGAAGCTCTCTTACAATATGCCTAACTCACTCACAATCACAAACTGAAGTGTAAACTAGAGAGAGAAAGGGGCTCAAGGAGTAGTAGCACACTCAACTATAGAAAGGACCTTGAATATATTGAATGAGCAAACTTAGAATGAACTCCAAGGGGTCCTGTTTATATCTGGGGGTGCTCCCTTGAGTTGGGGAACACTTAGGGACGAAATATAGCCATTTTCCTCAAGGAAATAGATCTATTTTCACCCAAAACAAGTCACCAACGGTTATAATCACTTTTTCTATGTTTTCCTTACAGCGCATTCGGTTGAGTTTCAATAAAGGTAACTCGATCAATCAACTAAAAGACAAAGTCGATTTTCAAACTATCGGTCGAGTTTGTTCTGGGGAACTCGACCAATGAGCTAAAATTGAGTTTGCTCAGTGAGTCGGTCAGTTGAGTTCTATGAATGCACAACTCGACTGATGGGTCATCTTCAGAAAATCCATCATAGGATCGATCGAGTTTCCAACTTGACCGATGAACAACATATGATCAATTTTCTAAATTGACATTTGGGTGATTAAACCTTGGTATAAATTGTCCCACATATTTTTCTCATCTTATTTACAAGTCATATCATCAATATAAGTGACTACAAAATTCTTCTAAGGTCATTTGAAGTGATTTCCTAATTAGCACACTTGCATTACATTTGACTTGAACTTGGACAAGCTAGGGCTTGTGTAATTTGATCCTTTTCATGTACCTAAAGTCTGAAATCAATCTTGAACAAACATATTAGATACATATGAATGGAATGATTGAGTCATTATCAAAATATGGGCAATGTATAACCCTTAGGTCAATAGGTTATGGTTTGGTGCTGCTCCCCTTTCTATAGCAAGAAGGATGGCCACATGATTTTTCTCTCTAGGTGCCCACCCACAATCTAATTTGAAGAAGTGGGAAGAGGAGGATGTAAGGTAATTCATGGTGGGAGAGATAAAAGAGAAAGAGAAGGATTCTGAGAGAAGGAGAGCAATTGTGCATGTACTTAGCCTTTTGGTGATGAGGTAGAAGTTGATCTAGATGCTATAGATCCCTGATATGATGACTCTAAACCAACATGATCATTTAAGGGCCGATTCCAAGTTTCTGGTCCCATTAAATGTGATAGAATTCAACATCAAAGTAATAAGTCGATAACTTTATGGAAAATTAGAATATTAATGTATATCAATTCTTAACTCAGATTGGTCTGAAATTTTAAACTCCCTTATCATTAAATATTAGATTTGACCAAGTCTCATCCCATGAGGAAAATGTTTGATAATCCAATTGAAACTAATAAGGTAGGCATATACACATATGGCCTATGATAGACTTTTAATGTATTAGACCACTAGGAAAGTCTAAATGACTTGTAATTCTAGGATATTCTTTATTTCTCTCTCATCTTATTTCCATAAAATATGTCTGTGTAAAATTATTATATTGATATCACTTTATTGGCCTTCAAGTCATCCTTACATTAAATCAAGTATAAGTCCCAAACATATATTACAATCTTATAAAATGGTTAGAACTTGGAAATAACATTACAAGACTATATTTCAAACAAAAAGGATTAGCATTTTTTATATTTACTCAATGAAACCATTACTCTTTAATTTGTATCTCAAAGGACACAAGAGTAAATAGAAAAAAATCACATTATTTATTTAAAAGATTATTTTCTAGCATTCCTTTTTAATTATAGCTTCTATAAAAGTCAAAAGGATAGAATTTCCTAGTTCTCACTGTAACATACCAAACTCTAGTACCTTATCCTATTCTAAGGTTAAGAGGTTAGAAATCATAGTTCTTTGGACTTAGCCAGATAAGGATGAATATATACTTAATAGTAGTTAATTGTAACCCTAATATGTCAATACATGATTAAATCACCTTAACATATATGCATAAAAACAATTATGACCTAATTCTCTCATAATAATCTATACACCAACAAAATATGTCACACGAGATACTGATTAATTAAGGTATGATGTTAAGAAAAATAATATGCACAAAGGAGCTAGGTGTCTATAATTGAGAATATTGATACATAATTCAAATAAACAAGGAATTGATAAATTTAATGAATTGAATAATAAACATGAAAAATTTCATGCACAATAATAACATATAATCCTTTTGGTTAAAATGTGGTGGTATGGGACACAATTAGACGAATGATAATAATAGTGTTGAAATAATATGATAAGTAAAATAATGATGGGTGGTATATATTAATTATGCTTTACTTATGAAAAGAAATCTTAAAAGTGATATCTAATGTGAAATTCATTCCTTGGGTCCCAATTATCTTGGGAGTCAGGTTTCACCTTATTTGCACAAATAATAATTATCCTAATTTATTTTAGAAAAGAAAAGGTGAATTTTCTCCAAAATATGAAATAAAACATTGAATGACTCCAAAAGTGAAAATAAATCTCAAATTCATCTTCTACATGTTAAAATAAGCTGTGTAAATTTTCAACTAATTTGGACAATCTTTAATGATCTAATGTGTTTAGGAGAGAGAACGTATAAATAAAGCCCAAAATATCAAATAATGTGTTAAATAATACAAAGGGACAAATTGATGGCAAATTCACATCTAACATGCTTAAGTTTGCTTGAGGGTGAAGTTTCACTTGAATTTGGTAATTCTAGAAGTCTCTAATACATTGAGAAAGAGAAAAATATGAATTACATTAAAAGAATATATTAAAATATCAAAAGTCAAAGCAAAAACTAATGCCATGCTCAGATTCTACATGTTCAAATTAGGTTAGGTGCCAAATTTCATTAAATTTGGATTTTTTTTCAACCGTCAATGGAGGAGAGAGAAAAAGATAAATAAATATATCCAAACTTTAGTCCAATCCGATTTAGGAATTCATTTATTGTCATGTGGATGATTTTTATTTTTGTTTATACACACAACCATTATGGACCGTCAAATTCTTGATTGAAAGGCTCTGAAGTTGTCTTCTATCTCAAGCCCAAAAAGGAAACTGGTACTAAGAACACATGATTTTTGATTCTGAATTTCTCTCTCTATAGTTGATCTTTGCTCAAGATTTTTTCTCCTACACTTTCCTTGTTTGATTCCACACCCGACCATACTTTTCTCAGGCCCTGTCAGTGCTAATCGAAGAAACACCCAAAACTTGGTGCACATGTTTGTCATGGTCACCTTGGATAAACCCTCGAACCACACCCCCATCTATAAGTATCCCTACCCTGGTCTTCCTCGGTAGTTTTGCAAACTCCCTGTCAACTTAATTAATCCCTTTCTCATGTGTATCGCTCCCAGTGATCCTTTCTTAGGCTCGAGTTTGTGATGTCTACTATTCCATCTCCTCGCCTCCTTTGAGCAATCACACCTAGTTGTGAGTTTTTCTTCTTCACCTCTATTTTTCCATGCTCTCGCTTTGTCAAATTATTTCCTCGATCGGATTCACCCAAATATCCCTAGCTCCACACCTACTGAGTTGAGAACCAATGGTGTGTGGGAGGAGGGGAAGATTTCCCCCTATGCTTTTACTATACTACCCTACCGATTTCCTTCTTTTCTTCATTTCTCATTCAAGACTATTTTCGTCATTTAACCCATTTTGTTTTTTGCTTTGGACAAATCCACGCGGGTGTTGACCGGTGACCTAGATGCTTGTGATTGGGCCAAGTCACCCAGCTGGGCCACTCTTTCCCCTCTCTTTCTTGCAAATCTCTTTCTTACATGGAATTTTGGAAAGTTCTGATTGTCTGATTTTATAAAAATCATATCTTTTAATATACTTGTCTAAAAATTCCATAAAAATGTGTTTTGGATTTAAAAAATGTGATCTTTCTAATAAAAATAGTTTGAGACTTTGATTTTTTTGTTTTTGATGGTTGATTTTTGAAGATCTAATAAATCATATCAAAGCCCAAAAAATTGTAACTTTATCATATAACCTCCAAAATTGATAAATAAATGTATTTTCTTGATAAAAAAACATAAGGAATCATTTAGTCCAGGGGTTTTAACAAAACTATGAGGTTTTCCTAATAAGTCAAAAATTAGGATTTCTTTACATATTATACATCATAAAACCCTAATATAGGTGAATAAATTGTAATTAGGTAAAGATGATCTTGGAAACAACAAGATTGGTGAAGAGTGTTTTTTAAGGTATGTTTGCATCCCCTATTATTAATTTTAAGCAATAACCTATTTTCATCTTTCTCTTGGTCTTATGGACAATACCCTACACAATATCTCTTTCTTTTGAAAATATATTTCATGTGAAATACTTTATTTGGTTATGATATTGTGATCATTCTACTCTGATTGGACATTCTTTTAAGTCTATATTATACTTTCATCATGATGGAACTCTACTTGGTTATAAGTGCAACTTATGCCCACTTTTGTGGTGGATGTTTATGTTGTCCATTTATGTGATGGCAATCTTGTTTAATCTGACTACACTTTTTACTTTCCTCTACATTAAGCATGTTATGTGATTCAATAGCTCTGGAGTAGTGTAAGTACATTTGTTTTTGGGTTGTGTGCCATGTATTATTTTTGGGATGGAGGTTGTGTGCCCCATACCCAGGTGGTGATGCCCATTATTTATATATATATTGGGAGTCTGGCAAAACATCATTCTCTATCAGGTTTCAAGTTTATGATGATTGGATGCCATTGTCTTTATATATTTCTAGTACTATGCTAATCTCACATGCATGTAGGTAAATTATTATTATTGATGGGTTGTATGCCCTAATTCTTGATATGTGTTTGTGTGGTACACCTTTTTTGTTTTATTAATGAAAAGTATTCTCTTGGTTAACAGTTTTTGAAAACCATATTCTTTTATGCTTGATTGGGTAGTCCTTTCCTTATCCTTTGGTAAGCCTTTTATTTGACATCCTTTATTTCTTAATATTTCTCAAAAATCCATATTTAGTATGCACATACTACCGTTTTGCTGAGTATCAACTTGTCTCCTTTTTGCTGGGGTACGCTTCCAACCCCAGGTATAGGTCAAGGAGGAGATAATGAAGTTGGACCAGGACCTCATCAAGTTTAACTAAAACCTTGAGAGATACTTTCTTGAAGTGGTTAGGTGATCCTCAACTAGTCCTCTATTTAGTTTGTTTTTCTTTTATCTCACCCTATGTGGTGAAGGCTAGTGATGATAACAAGCTTGCAATGGTTAGATACTATATAAATTCCACTACTACTTTTGGTTTTATGATACTTACATGTTGAATGAATTGGTTATCATCCCTTTTGCAAAATAATTATGTTGGTGTTTGGTTATATGGGATGATGCCTTTTTTATTTTAGTAGGGAGTGGATTCCCTATGGGATCCCACTCCTTAAAACATGGTATCAGAGCCACTGACTATCGATTATCTAACTATTTCAATCTTGTCTCCCTTAGGATGTTTACCTTTTTCATAGGTTGCTTATACCTAGCACCCTTGCCTTGTGCATGCAAAACCCTCATGGTGGGAGATAACTCATCCATTGGAAATCTTTCTAGTTATGAAACACCCCAGAACGCTAGGTTTGGGATGCCAAGGATAGATCCTCCCTTTACCCCTCTGGTGACTCAAGTTACACCTCTAATTGGAAGTGGACCATTAGTAGGTCAGCAAACCCCAACCTTTGCTGCTGCTAATGTAGGCATAGTGATCTCTCTTGAGCAAGAGTTATCCATGCTTTGACATCTTTTTACCACATTTATGGCATGGAATGAACAACCCACCTATTCCTGATAATACTAAGGAGTACTCAATAAAGGAATTCATGAAGATGCAACCACCCTACTTCAAGGGTGAAGGTAAATTAGAGATGGTCGATAAAGGTGATGACTGGGTGTTAGCCATAGAGAAGAATTTTTATGGTACGACATTTACTCTACACCAGAAGGTTAGGTTTTCTTCATATGTGCTAGATGGACCATCTCGAGTTAAGTGGAATGGGATAGTAAGGACTCGTGATGTCTCTACCATGACTTGGGGGTAGTTTTTGTTGATTTTTTGTGGGAAGTACATCAACACTGCAACCATAAAGAAGAAGGAAGAAAAATTATATAGTTTGAAGCAAGGTTCCCTATCTATTTATACTCATGTGAAAAAGTTTTTATTGCTTGAACGCTATGAATCTGGACCCAGTAAAGATGATAGAGCTGATCTATACCTATAAGGTCTTAACTACAATGTGGGTGATGTTCTTATTCCACAACTTCCCCTGACTTTTCAATAGATGGTTGATAAAGCTTTGGGTGTGGAGTCTTAGACATGGTTTCAACCTAGGAAGCTTGATAAGAAGAGGAAGTTTTCAGGTGATGATCAAAAGAGGGACAAGTGTGCTAAGTGTAATGGCTAGAATCCTCTAGGGAAGTGTTCTCATGTTGGGAATCAAGACATACCTCGACATGTCCCTCTAGTAATATGTCATCATTGAAATGAAGCTGAACATATTCACCCTAGATGCCCCCAATTTCATAATGGATAAGCACCGACACAACAACAACCTCATGTACCTCATCAGAATAATGGTAATAATAATAATGGAAGAAGACCTATGGAAAGACGTACTGGAAGCATCTTTGTTTTGGATGGCCAAGAAGTCTATGATGAGATCATATTGAAGGTTACCCTTAGTTCCATAGTTAGACTTTCAAGTTATGTTTCCTTTTTGCATGATGCCTTTGTGGATGAATGTAAGGAAGCATTTGAGGTTATCCTTATACCTATAGAGTTGTTTTACTTTTTAAGATGAATCTTTTAAGGGGTGGTGAATAGTTTATGTTTAGATTTCAAGGTCAAAATCCCTTTAAGGGGTGGTATGCTGTAACATACCAAACTCTAGAACCTTATCATATTCTAAGGTTAAGAGGTTAGAAACCTTGGTTCTTTGGACTTAGCCAAACAAGGATGACGATATACCTAATAGTAGTTAATTGTAACCCTAATATTTTAATACATGATTAAATCACCCTAACATATATGCATATAAACAATTATGATATAATTCTGTGATATTAATGTATAGACCAATAAAATATGTCACATGTGATAATGATTGATTAAGGTAAGATGTTAAGAAAAATAATATGCATATAAGAGCTAGGTGTCCATAATTGAAAATATTGATACATAATTCAAATAAATAAGGAATTGATAAATTTAATGAGTTAAATAATAAACATGAAGAATTTCATTTACACTAATACCATATAATCCTTTTGGTTGTAATGTGGTGGTATGGGACACAATTGGAAGAATGATAATAATAATGTTGAAATAATATGATAACTAAAATAATGATGGCCCACATATATAAGTATGCATTACTTATGAAAGGAAATATTAAAAGTGAAATCTAATGTGAAATTTGTGTTCCTTGGGTCCCAGTTAGCTTGGGAGTCAAGTTTCACCTTATTTGCACAATAATAATTATCCTAATTTATTTTAGAAAATAAAAGGTGATTTTTCTCCAAAATATGAAATAAAACATTTAATGACTTCAAAAGTGAGAATAGATATCAAATTTGTCATCTACAAGTTAGAATAAGATTATGTGAAAATTTGCAGCTAATTTGGATAATCTTTAATGATCTAATGTGTTTAGGAGAGAGAAAGTGTAAATAAAGACCAAACTATTAAATAATGTGTTAAATAATACTAAGGGATAGAATTGTTGGAAAATTCATGTCTAACATGCTTAGGTTTGCTTGAGGGTGAAGTTTCAATTTAATTGGATAATTATGGAAGTCTCTAATACATTAAGAAAGAGAAAATATGAATTACTTTAAAAGAATTATAAAAAAATATTAGAAGACCGCAAAAGCAATTACTAATGTCATGTTCAGATTCTAAATGTTCAAATTAGGTTAGATGTCAAATTTCGTTAAATTTAGAGTTTGTTTGCACTCTCAATGGAAGAGAGAGAAAAAGATAAATAAATACATCCACACTTTAGTCCAATTCAATTTAGGACTTCATTTATTGTCACACGGTCAGTTTTATTTTCATTTATACATGCAAGCATTATGGCCCATCAGATTCTTGATCGAACGACTCTGAAGTTGTCTTCTAGATCAAGCCCAAAAAGGAAATTGGCCCTAAGAACATGTGATTTTTGATTCCAGATTTCTCTCTCTATAGTTGGTCTCTTCTTGGGATTTTTTCTCCTACACTTTCCTCATTCGATTTCACACCCAACCATACTTTTCTTGAGCCCTGTCAGTGCCAATCCAAGAAATGCCCAAAACTTGGTGCACAAGTTTCTCACAGTCACCTAGGATAAACCCTAGAACCACACCCGCATCTATAAATTATCCGTATTCCAGTCTTCCTCAGTAGTTTTGCAAACTCCCTCTCGACTCAATTGATCCCTTTCTCATGTGTAATTCTACCAAGGATCATTTCTTGGGCTTGAGTTTGTGAAGCCCAGTGTTCCCTCTGCTTGTCACCTCCGAGCAACCACACCTAGTTGTGAGTTCTTCTTCTTCTTCACCTCTTTCTTTCCATGCTCTCGCTTTGTCAAAATATCACCTCAACCGGATTCACCCAAACATCCCTAGCTCCACACCTATTGCTTCGAGTAGAGATGGTGCATGGCAGGAGGGGAAGATTTCCCCCTGTGCTTTTACTCTACTACCCTCTTGATTTCCTTCTTTTGTTTGTTTCTTACACGAGGGTATTTTTGTCTCTTAACCCATTTTGGTTTTTTTCTTTGGCCAAAGCCACACGTGTTTTGACCGGTGACCTAGCCACATGTGATTGGGTCAAGTCACCCGTCCGAGCCCCTCTTTCACCTCTCTTTATCGTGAATCTCTTGATTACATGGAGTTTTGGAAATTTTTGATTGGCTGATTTTATAAAAATCATATCTTTTAATATACTTGTAAAAAAATTCCATAAAAAAATGCTTTCAATTCGAAAAAAATGTGATCTTTCTAATAAAAATAATTTGAGAGTCTGATTTCCATGTTTTCGATGGTTGATTTTTGAAGATCTAATAAATCATATAAAAAACCCAAAAAATTGTAACTTTATCATATAACCTCCAAAATTGACAAATAAATGTGTTTTCTTGATTACAAAAACATAAGGAATCATTTAGTCTAGGTTTTGTATCCAAAATCTTAGATTTTCCAAATAGGTCAAAATTAGGGTTTCTTTACATATTGTACACGATAAAACCCTAATACATGTGAATAAATTATAATTAGGCAAAGGTGATCTTGGAAACAACTAGACTGCTGTAGAATGTTTCTAGGACTCTAGTTTAAGGTATGTTTGCATCCCCTAATATTCCTTTTGAGAAATAACCTATTTTCATCTTTCTCTTGGTCCTATGGACAATAGCCTACACAATAACTCTTTCTTTTGAAAATATATTTCATGTGAAATACTTTATTTGGTTCTGATATTGCGATCATTCTACTCTGGCTGGACATTCTTTTGACTCTATCTATACTTCAAGCCACAATGGAACTCTACTTGGTTATAAGTGTAACTTATGCCCACTTTTGTGATGTATGTTTATGTGATGGCAATCTTGTTTTATCTGACTATACTTTTTACTTGCCTCTACATTAAGCATATTATGTGATTCAATAGCCCTAGAGTAGTGTAAGTACATTGGTTTTTGGGTTGTGTGCCCATGTATTATTTTTCAGATGGAGGTTGTGTGCCCCATACCCGGATGGTGATGCCCATTATTTTTTTATATATTGGGAGTTTGGTAGTACATCATTCTCTTGGCTTCCATTGTCTTTATATTGTTCTAGTACTATGCTTATCTCACATGCATGCATGTTGATGATTATTATTGATGGATTGTGTGCCCTAATTCTTGATATATGCTTGTGTGGCACAACTTTAATGTTCTATTAATGTCAAGTATTCTCTTGGTTATCACTTTTTGAAATTCATATTCTTTTATGCCTAATTGGGTAGTCCTTTCCTTTTTCCTTGGGAAGCCTTTTATTTGACATCCTTTATTTCTTAATATTGCTTAAAAGTGCATATTTAGATGCACATACCAACTTTTTGTTGATGTATCTACTTTTCTCCTTTTTGCTGGGGTACGCTTCCAACCCCAGATATAGGTCAAGGAGGAGACAACCAAGTTGGACCAGGGCCTTATCAAGTTTAACTGAAACCTTGTGGGATACTTTCTAGAAGTGGTTAGGTGTACCTTGACTAGTGCTATGTTTAGTAAGTTTTTATTTTATCTCACCCTGTATGGTGAAGGCTAGTGATGATAACAAGCTTTTAATGGTTAGATACTATAGAAACTTCACCTCTACTTTTGGTGTTATGATACCTACATGTTGAACGAATTGGTTATCATCCCTTTTGCAAAAAAATTATGTTGGTGTTTTCTTATATGGGATGATGCCTTTTTATTTTAGTAGGATAAGATCCCTTATGGGATTCCACTCCATACACTCACACCCTTACGCCCTCTAAATAAAATTTTCCCACAAAATTTGACTCATCTAGAAAAAGGAATGGATAGCCTTTACCTTGTAGTACTATAGACCAAATGTGGTTTAATGACCCCAATTCCTATATACTTTCCATGATGACATTCCTTATATATGCATGCACTCATTTCTATAAGATGTCAAGAGGGAAAATATAAGGGATTGTGATTGTCGACTATTATATATAAAGAAGTCGGATTGTTGTTCACAATCATCATATCTGTAGCCACACAACCATCATTCATAAGGATAAAAGGTCATATTACATTATTTTCTAGAAGGAGAAATGAGTTCTTAAAGAAATAAAAATACACAGGACATAGATATCCTATACATCAACTCGATAAAATAAAAGAAACTAACTAAAAATAAATAAAGATGAGAGGCAACCATCTAGTTAAGGATCCTCCATGAACATTATTTAATATCTTAAGGTACTTTGAGGTGCATTACTTGTTCCTTGTACCTAGAAAATATAAGTAACAAACAATCAACATAAAGTTGGTTCATGGTTGAAAGATAATAATACTATGCTGGCATATTTAAAAATACTTGAAGAAATAAGAAAAGAAAAAAAGCATTATTTAAGGCGGAGAATCAGGTAAAACCAAGTTCTTAACCATATTTCAATGAACTTGTATTACTATGGCAGACTTAGCACATAATCACATAAATTATTGGGCCCATTCCCCGTGTACCTTGTACTCTAGGGATCTCCCCATATACCATGTACTCTAGGGAGGTGCTAGTAAATAATAATGCTTTCCCTCTCTAATAGGGAGATTAATGAACACCATCAATAACTACATTTCATTTTCTTTCTTTAATGCTCTTAGTGTTCACAGAGGAAGAGTATCAATATATAGATATATATCCAAACAAGTTATGCAACAAATGCAAGAAAGTACTCATAAATATATCATCCATCAAAACTAGTCATATAATTATATCCATGTACCTTGAGTCTCATATCTGGGTTTCAACAAGTCTAGAATAAAAGAGTAGATCAGCCTGAAAAGAAAATAAAGACCTAATGTCATTATGCATTCTCAACATCTCACATTAGGGTTTTGGACTCACTAGGGTTTTCATCTAGGGTCATTGGCTTGGATCATAGTATATTGGATAATTGGTTTTTCTTTTAATCACTATTATTGAAGATATATATATATATATATATATATATATTCATATATACATAGGTCCTTTATGTGGTATTGTAGTTTAAGTATATTATTGATCATCAACTTAGGTTTTTGAGTCAGAGGACCCAGGGTTATATTTGATGTCTCAGGGTTTCCAAAATATTGATATCTATTTTCATATTCATTTTCTACAATTTTAATTATAATAAAAAGGACATTATAAAAAGGTGCATCAATTATAGGATTTAAGTTAGGTACAAGTGATAATTTACATAGGTTCTCCTCATTTTTCTGAGAACATGGGTATTTTATGGGGATTTTTCGGATATTGGAGCTATTTACTATTGATTTTAAAATATTGGCCAATTAGAAAAAGGTCAGAGGATTTAAAAGAAAATAAAAAAGGAAATGTGACTGGGCCTCATGGATCAGAGGAGGGATCCGACTCTGTGGATCCTCCTCTTAACCCATGAGCCAGCCTCGACTAACATGGTCGAGCAAGGAGGTGCTAAAGACGCAAAAACTCATGGGATTATGATACATGGTCGTGATAGTGTATGAAAAAAGTGGGTAACTCATCCACTTGATTGCTGATCCTCTCATGCAATGGAAGCAACAAGGGAATGTGAGAGGGGGTTATTTCTTGGGTAGCTAGGTGGGTGCTGAGGTGTGTTGAGGCATGGGTTGAGTTTGTGAGGTCATGCCCAGTTCATCAAGCAAAAGAAGTTTGTCAAAGATGGATTGAGAACCAGATTTCGATCAAAAGTGGGTGAAGATGATGAATTTGGGATTTGGGTATTACCTCCCCTTTGGTTGGATTGAGGGATGAAGGAGCTCCATGTAAGGTCGAGTGATGCTTTCTGAGCTTAACTGATAAAAGATCACGTTTGGGATCCTCCGGTGGTGCCGCTCTATAGATCGGTCACAGGCTCTAGTTGACCAAACTCCCTAGTTCTTCACAAGCACATGCAAAGGCAGAGACTTTGTCACTGAAGTCATGTGATGGTGCGGGCATAGGGAATTGGGTGATACTGATCCCCAAGGTGATCGAAGATCCAAGATAGGTGAAGGTAGATGAGCTTCAGATTAGGGATGATGGGGGTCCTTTGGGGGCAATTGAGGGTCAAGGAGGGTTAAAGGGAGGTAAGTGATGCTAGAAGAGGCCTTAAATAGGCATGGGGGTGAGCGTATGAGGAAGCCCTAAATCAGGCGTCTTCTCTAGGTGAGATGAGTGGGTATTTGGGAGTCAGTTCTCCCTATCCTGAGGACGAGGGGTGGCCTGGTGAGGGTCGTTTGACTCGGATTGGTGAGAGGATATTATCCTCCAAATATATCATGTGGATATTACCCGAGTTGGGCATGCGAGGTCGTGATTAGGTGGTGAGTTTGTTGGGATAGGAGGTTGAGTCCTACGCGAGGTAGATGAAGAGTTCCCTATCATCGGATCTCACTTGATTCACGATCAATCTAATCCAATGGCTAGGATCTACTATCCAAATAAGTTTCGCACCAAGGTTTGATAAATCCTCCTTGTGCCATTTTATTATGTCACGCCTTAGCCAAATAAATCAATTAACTTAGGTCTAATTATACATAGATTAAATAATGCACATAAAATCTTCAATAAATCCTAGAAAATTGTAGGAATGTCCAATTGAGATGAAATTTGGATCATAGGTTCAAAATAATGTGTGGAATCTATAGAAAATGTTTGGGAGCCATATGAGGTAGCTATATCCCTTAATGTATTACTTTGGGTACAGTAGTTAATGACCCTAGTTGAAGTGTCACATAGTGCATATTATTCAAATTGATAATTATATTTCGAAATTGAGGGTCCCGTAAGGTTAAGTAACTAAAATTAAATGCTTGGAAGCTATGAGTGAACATAAATGAGAAAAGAACAAGGTTTTGGGAAGAACTCACTTTATCACATTCTCTCCTTCTTTTAAAGAATTTTGTCCTTAAAATTCAAGCAACCTGAAAGAGATGCAAATATTTTTGCTTGATCTTAGACTTGAGCTCCCAAGTGGCATCAAACTGATCATGGTGGCTCCAGGGAACTTTCACCATATCTATGCTTTGGTTACTACAAATCTCCTTTTTCTTGAAATCAAGAATTTTGACTAGGGATTCATCAAAGGATTGATCATCTTCCAATTCTAGAGGCTCATGATTTAGAATGTGATTCGGGTCTTTGACATAATGCTTTAGATTAGATACATGGAAGACATTGTGCATGGAACTATACTGAGGTGGCAAAGCAAGGTGATAAGCACATTCACCAACTGTTTCTAAGATCTCAAAGGGATCCACATAGAGAGGACTACCTTCAAGTGCTCATGGTGCTTCTCCATAGAGTCAGAATAAATCAAGATATCATCAACAAAGACGATGAGAAACTCATTAAGATAAGGTTGGAATACTTTGTTCATTAGGTTCATGAAATATCTAAGTGAGTTTTTCAACCCAAATGGCATCACTAGAAATTCATAATGCCCATAATGAGTTCGGAAAGCAGTCTTAAAAATATCAGAATCGTTGACTTTTAGCTGATGGTAGCCAAAATAGAGGTAGATCTTAGAGAAAACTTTGGCAGTGCGAAGCTGATCAAAGAGGTCATCAATGAGAGGAAGGGGATACTTATTTTTAATAGTGATCTAGTTCAAGATGTGGTAATCATTTCACATACACATAGAACCATCTTTCTTCTTTACAAAAAGAACAAGCGCACCCCAAGGGGAAACACTAGGATAGATAAAACCTTTGTCGAGAAATTATTATAACTACTTCTTCAACTCCATAAGATCGGTAGGATCCATCCTATATGGTGCCCTAGAAATCAGAGTGGTTGCAGGAAGAAGATCTATAGAGAAGTCAATGTCTCTGTCTCGAGGCAGCCCAGGAAGCTCCTCTAAAAGTACGTCAAGAAAGTCATGTACCACCTATAGTCTTTCTACATGCCCTCTACTAGGACTAGTCTCTGAGACTGATGTGTGGAATACTTTACATCCTTTAGAAATGAGCTTTTTAGCTTTAAGAGAGGAGATCATAATATTATTATAGAATCCACTTCCCCTAGGGATCACCACAGGACAAGAATGAGGTCCAGAGAGCACTACCATTTTATTTCTACAGTCAATCTGGGAATGATACTTGTATAGACAATCCATACCAATTATAACATCAAAGTCTTACATAGTTAAGAGGATGAATTCAAAGGGAACGTCATGATTTTTGAATTTTAGAGACAGGACATCAATTTTCTGTAATGCAATGAGTATTTTGCCACAAGTAATTGACACATCAAGAATATACCCCAAGTCTCTTATATGTAGATGTAAGCTAGATTCCAGATTTTGAAATATGAATGTGTAGATCCATAATCAAATAAATCTTTAATAGGATGATCATTTAGGAATACCATGCCTACACATGATAATTATGTTATGAATAATTTGAAGGCATTTGAATAAGATATTAGATAAATGAAAGGAATTATGACCTTCAACAAGTTGATTGGGATTTGCCTTAGCCTCCTATGCAGTCACTACAAATACTCTAGCATTGTGGTGTCCCTGAGGGGGTGGAGCACCTGTTGGAGGGTTTCCAAAGATATATGGAGTAGGGAACTTGGCCATGAAATGGCCCTCCTTCTTACAGTTGTAGAAGACTGGCCTAGGATGATGACATACTCCACCATGGTGTCACCCATAAGTCTTGCACTTTGGGTGAGTTATGTTTTGATGGTTCTGGTTGTTCCTCTATACTCCTTTACCTGAACCTCGTTTTCTTGATCCCTTGTTATGTCCAGGGTGGAACTTCCTAGACTTATCCTCCTCAGTGGTGGTCAACCCTAGGTATCCCATACTTGAAGGCTTCTGCAACCCTATTCCCTTTCTTGCTTAAGGACCATACGTAGGGCTTCATCTATGTTCTTGGTATGGCTGTCTATGACTAGGGTTTTAGGTGGGCATCTAGGCAATAAACATAATGCTCTAGGAGGCGATCTTCAGTCTTAATGGGTGCATAACGCCCCAAAAGTCTAAACTTCTGGGTGTAGTCAGCCACCGAGAGACTGCCCTACTTAAGCTCATTGTACATCCTCTCCTTCCTCTTCCTCTCAGCTATGGGCATAAAATGATCAGCGAAAAGGGTTTTGAAGGATTCCCATTCCATTCTATCCACTTCTCCTCCCCTGTTCCCGCCATAGTTTTCCTACTAGATTTTAGCCCTTCCATAAGCATATGTGTGGAAAATTTGACCTTCTTTTCATTGGGTACTTCTAGGGTACAGAAGGCGTTCTCCACTGATAGGGTCCAAGATTCAGCCTTATCCATTACCTCAGGTTGGTATTCCCCCAAAAGGTGTCAGGGTCAAGTTTAATGAAATCTAGCACTATCACTTCCTTCTTCCTAGATGAATTGGGTTCATGGGTTCCTTTTAGGGCAAGGGTCTCCATAAAGTCTAGGAGGATTTTCTTTTGTTCTTCCCAACTCTCCTTGTATGCACTGCCGGGATCAAGTACCTTAGAGGTTTTAGGTTCTTTCCTCTTCTTAAAGGATGATTCTTCAGAAGACTTAGAGTTATGAGTCTTTGGAGGCATCCTAAAAATTGGTGAAATACATTAGACATTTTATTTCCTTTTCTCCTTTTTTTGAATCATATTATATTTCATTATTCTTCTTTGTTAGTTATTCATGATATTAGTGTTATGGTTTGTGGAGGATACCCTAAAAATATTTATCAGTCGGTCCTTAGGAATTCTAAATAGAGTAAATCATTCCTAACCTTATATCATAGAGATGAGTGGAAAATATTTATAAATTAAAGATGAGAGGGAAATATTCTATAGAGGAGAGGAGAGAGAATATTTATAGATGATAATGGTCCTCAATTAAAGTATGTACAAGAAGTAGGGGACACTTAGGGTTTTTTCTATGTAGATTTATACTTCCATAAAGGTAGCCTCGTGATTGCCAAGCAAAGTGGCTCGGAGACTTCAGTCAGACCCATGGCAGATGCTATCCTAGTCACCTCCACACTTCATATCCCTAACTCAAGGAGTACCCTAGACGCTACATGAATGAGGTTTCATGTAGCTAAGATGCGTGAACATTGGCTCTGATACCAACTGTGACGACCCCAATTCCTATATATTTTCCATGATGACATTCCTTAGATATGCGTGCACTCATATCTATAAGATGTCAAGAGGGAAAATATAAGGGATTGTGATTGTTGAATAGTATATATATAGAAGCCGGATTGTTGATCACAAACATCATTTTAGTATCCACACAACCATCATTCATAAGGATAAAAGGTCATATTACATTATTTTCTAGAAGGAGAAATGAGTTCTTAAAGAAATAAAAATACGCAGAACATAGATATCCTATCCATCAACTTGATAAAATAAAAGAAACTAACTAAAAAGAAATAAAGATGAGAGGCAACCATCTAGCTAAGGATCCTCCATGAATATTATTTAATATCTTAAGGTACTTTGAGGTGCATTACTTGTTCCTTGTACCTAGAAAATATAAGTAACAAACAATCAACATAAAGTTGGTTCATGGTTGAAAGATAATAATACTATGCTGGCATATTTAAAAATACTTGAAGAAATAAGAAAAGAAAAAAAGCATTATTTAAGGCGGAGAATCAGGTAAAACCAAGTTCTTAACCATATTTCAATGAACTTGTATTACTATGGCAGACTTAGCACATAATCACATAAATTATTGGGCCCATTCCCCGTGTACCTTGTACTCTAGGGATCTCCCCATATACCATGTACTCTAGGGAGGTGCTAGTAAATAATAATGCTTTCCCTCTCTAATAGGGAGATTAATGAACACCATCAATAACTACATTTCATTTTCTTTCTTTAATGCTCTTAGTGTTCACAGAGGAAGAGTATCAATATATAGATATATATCCAAACAAGTTATGCAACAAATGCAAGAAAGTACTCATAAATATATCATCCATCAAAACTAGTCATATAATTATATCCATGTACCTTGAGTCTCATATCTGGGTTTCAACAAGTCTAGAATAAAAGAGTAGATCAGCCTGAAAAGAAAATAAAGACCTAATGTCATTATGCATTCTCAACATCTCACATTAGGGTTTTGGACTCACTAGGGTTTTCATCTAGGGTCATCTTAGGGTTTCAAAAATATTGATATCTATTTTCATATTCATTTTCTACAAATTAAATAATAAAAAGGACATTAATCATGTCATAAAAGGGTGCATTGATTCTGGGATTAGATTTAGGTACATGTGATAATTTATATAGGTTCTCCCCATTTTTTGAGAAAATGGGTATTTTATGGGGATTTTTTGGATATTGGAGCTATTTACTATCGATTTTACAATATTGGAGCTATCCTCCTCTTAACCCACGAGCCAACCTCGGCTAATAGAGTCGAGCAAGGAGGTGCAAAATATGCAAAAACCCATGGGTTTATGATACATGGTCGTAACAGGGTATGGGCAAAGTGGGTAACTCATCCACTTGATTGTTGCTCCTCTCACACAATGGAAACAACAAGGGAAGGTGAGAGGGGGTGATTGCTTGGGTAGCTAGGTGGGTGCTGAGGTGTGCTGAGGCATGGGTTGTGTTTGCGGGGTCATGCCAAGTTCATCAAGCCTAAGAAGGTTGTCAGAGATGGACTGAGAACCAGATTCAAAGTAGGTGAAGGAGCTTCAAGCGAGGTCCAGTGATGCTTTTTGAGCTTAACTGAAGCGAGAGCATGTCCAAGCTCCTCTGGTAGTGCCGCTTTGCAGCTTGGTCGCAGACTCTAGTTGGCCGGACTCCCTGGGTCTTCGCAAGCCCAGACAAAGGCTGAGACCTCATCATCGAAGTTGTGTGATGGTGTGGGCTCAGGGAATTGGGTGATACTGATCCCCAAGGCAAGCAGAGCTACAAGATAGGTGAAAGTGGAGGAGGTTTAGGTCAGGGATGATGGGGGTCCTTCAAGGGAAATTGAGGGTTGAGGAGGGTTAAATGGAGGTAAGCGGTACTATCAAAGATTTTAAATAGGCATGGGGGTGAGCGTGTGAGGAAGCCCTAAATCGGGCACCGTCGCTAGGTGAGATGAGTGAGTATCTGGGAGTTAGTTCTCCCTATCTCAAGGATGAGGGATGACCTGATGA
The DNA here is from genome assembly GCA_963693085.1 of Alisma plantago-aquatica. Lineage (NCBI taxonomy): Eukaryota > Viridiplantae > Streptophyta > Magnoliopsida > Alismatales > Alismataceae > Alisma > Alisma plantago-aquatica. The sequence continues at coordinate 1,343,652,209 of OY856412.1, read as the reverse complement.
TGGCCATTCTACTCAGCTCAGTGAGAGGAGATTATCCTCTAAATATCTCGTATGGATATTACGTGAGTTGAGTGCGCGAGGTCGCGATTAGGTGGTGAGTTTGTTGGGATAGGAGGCTGAGTCCTGCAGGAGGTAGACGATGGGTCCCCAACCGTTGGATCTCACTTGATCTGCAATCAATATGATCTAACATCTAGGATCTACTATCAAAATAAACTTCATGCCTAGGTTTGATAATCCTCCTTGTGACATTTCATTATGTCACGCCTTAGACAAATAAATCGATTAACTTAGGTCTAGTTATACATAGATGAAATAATGCACATAAAATCTTCAATAAATCCTAGAAAATTGTAGGTATGCCCAATTGAGATGAAATTTGGACCATAGGTTCAAAATAATGTGTAGAATCTATAGAAAAAGTTTGGGATCCATGTACTGGAGTTGTATCCCTTAATGTACTACTTTGGTGATAGTAGTTAATGAACCTTGTTGAAGTGTCACATAGTGCATATTATTCAAATTGATCATTATATTTTGAGATTGAGGGTCCCATAAGGTTAAGTAATTAAAATTAAATGCTTTGAGTCTATGAGTGAACATAATTGATAAAAGAACAAGGTTTTGCAAAAAAACTCACTTTATCACATGTGGTTTCATCCTTTCATGGTGATTCTTTTGACCGTTAATTATGGATCTCCATCATGTTTGAATCTCAAATCCTCATAGGTGTCTCTATTGGGTTCCATGGAAGGCGACACAACAAAATAAAAAAAGTTTTCTTTCTATTTTATCCTAGATGTTGAATCCCTCATACCTAAAAAAGATGGGGAGCAAGAGACATAGACGGATAAACATTATAACTTTATGCACATTAGTTGTCCAACAACTAGAAACATATTTTTTTGGGTGAAGAACTCAAACTTTCATATCCAAATATGGATTGATCACCAATATTCTACACAATTGTCTTCTTCACAACACTTTGTTTTTGTCTTGTATAATGCCTTCTCCAAGCCTCTGCACAAGTGCCTTGTCCTCTACTTCATTAACACAGATGAGGGAGAACATGGTGCACCACGTTGGTCACCAATTTAAGAACAATAAGAGTTGTCGACGTGCTAGTCATATCAAAATTACCTTTCTTCTCCTATCTTGGGATGTCATCCTTAGGGAAACTTTATATCTCTCCAAGAGAGATACTTTGTGATAAACCTATCCCAGAACTTGCATCAATCATGTGTAACCATAATGGGACAAAACCCTTTATATAGGAGAGTAAGGGCTTGGAATTTCTTAATTCCAATCCCTTTCCTAATCACAATTTCAAAAGTAGTCTCATAACCAAAAACTTGAATTGCCACTCCAGTTGTCTGACTGGAACTCAGACGGGTGTGAGTTGCCCAAATCACCAAGTGAGTCATGTGACTCTCTAGCCTAGATCTGAATATGTTTCTCAATTACATTCCATATCAAATGTAAAACTTTTCATGTTGGATTCCAGTCACCTGACTGGCTAAGTGAGTAACTTGATTGGTCACTATCCAAAGTAAAAGTTAACTAATTGATTGACATTCAATTGATCCATTTACACGATCAATCCAGTCAGTTGACTTGTCATTCCAGTCACTAGTTGGGTAGGAAACCAACATTTTTATGATTTTGATTCATCCTAATCATGTCTTTGATAGGGAACTTAATTTGCTTATGCATCTTTATGAGTGGGTCCTGGTAGATTTCTAATTATGTTGATAGTGATGATCAAAATTTCACACACAAAGATTGTGTCTGGAAACACATCATTGCCACTCAAATAATTGGAATGACTTGAATAACAACTTCAACCTATAAAGTGACCAATGTTACCATTACCCTTAATTCTCTCTATCACAAATGTCTAGATTGAATATGAGGCATAGAATTGTCATCCTCTTATCATTCATTCTATGTTCCTTGAAATAGAGCAGACTCTTCAAGATATTGTGAGCACAATATCATATACTGAATCACATGAACATGGCCATGAGAGTCTCATTTATCAAGTGGCTAGCATATCACTCAAAAGGATGAAAAAATTCCATCTACATCACTCAAAAAAATCCACAAGTATTATAGTGTACTAAATCACCACCTTTTTTGCAACCCTTATTCAGAGTCATGTTATGCTAGTGTCAAAGTACTATGGACAACATGAGAATACTGAAGTCACTTTAGGTCTAAGGATCACACTCACCACTATCACATTGAGATATGAATCTAACATGCCATTACATGACCGATGAATGTATTTTCAGTCATTATTATAGACTCATTTTCCCTTATTTTCATGTGTAGTTTGGGTCTTTATTTGACCTATTATGCATGGAATGTCATTGATATCCTATACTTCCTTGAATGCATCAAATTATACGATTTCAACCATTTTTACTAGCATTTTATGCATTCTAAGTACTCATGATGCTTTTATGTGATTTTAGGTACAAGACAGTTCTACACAGCTCAGTGCTATCGACTTTGTAATAGTCAGTGGTACCGACTTACCCTCAATGATGAGCTCGAAAACCAGCTAGAACTCAGTGCTACCGACAGAGAAAGTCGGTGCTTTCGAGATAGCATCAGTAAGCCCAGTGTGAATCGAGAAAACTCAGTTCTATCGAGTTTCCAACTCAGTGCTACCGAGTTGACGTCAGAGAGGCTATTCAAAATCACAAAAAGTTGGTTCTATTGAGTCCAAGTTGATAGTACCTATGGGATCGGGATCGCACGACTAAATCTAAGTGACTCGATACTATCGACTCACCTAATCAATACTGTCAAATTTGCCCAATCAGGCCAGCCGCAGATCTATTTCTAATCCAATGGGGATGTAATTTTCCCTTATTTTCATGTGTAGTTTGGGTCTTTATTTGACCTATTATGCATGGAATGCCATTGATAGCCTATATTCCTTGAATGCATCAAATTATATGATTTCAACCATTTTTACTAGAATTTTATGCATTCTAAGTACTCATGATGCTTTTATGTGATTTTAGGTACAAGGCAGTTCTACACAACTCGGTGCTACTGACTTTGTAATAGTTGGTGGTAGTGACTTACCCTCAGTGATGTGCCAGAAAACCAGCCAGAACTCAGTGCTACCGATAGAGAAAGTTAGTGCTTTCGAGATAGCATCAGTAAGCCCAGTGTGAATCGAGAAAACTTAGTGCTACCAAGTTTCCAACTCGGTGCTACTGAGTTGCAGTTAGAGAGGCTGTTCGAAATCACAAAAAGTTGGTGCTATCGAGTCCAAGTCGATATACCTACGGGATCAGGATCATGTGACTAAACTGAAGTGACTCGGTACTACTGACTCACCTAGTCGGTACTACCGAGTCTGCCCAATCAGACCGGCCACATATCTATTTCTAATCCAATAGGGATGTAATTTTCCCTTATTTTCATGTGTAGTTTGGGTCTTTATTTGACCTATTATGCATGGCGTGTCATTGATAGCCTATATATCCTTGAATGCATCAAATTATATGATTTCAACCATTTTTACTAGCATTTTATGCATTCTAAGTACTCATGATGCTTTTATGTGATTTTAGGTACAAGGCAGTTCTACACAGCTTCGTGCTACCGACTTTGTAATAGTCGGTGGTATTGACTTACCCTCAATGATGTGCATGAAAACTAGCCAAAACTCTGTGCTACTGACAAATAATGTCGGTGCTTCTGAGATAGCATCAGTAAGCCCAATGTGAATCAAGAAAACTCAGTGCTACTGAGTTGATGTCAGAGAATTGTTTGAAATCACAAAAAGTCACTGCTATCGAGTCCAATTCGATAGTACCGATGGGATCAAGATCACACGACTAAACCTAAGTGACTCGGTACTACTGACTCACCTAGTCAGTACTACTAAGTCTGCCCGATCAAGCTGGCGACATATCTATTTCTAATCCAATGGTGGACGAAATTTTAGACCCTAAGTGATTCCTATGACTTAGGGGGACGACGGCCAGACCGAAGAGAGCCCCCGTTTTGATTGTACGACGACTAGAGAGAGAGAGAGAAGAGAAGGACAGAGGACCAAATGCTTCACCTGGGAAGATTTGAGAACCTAGAGAGGATGGTTCTGTAGCCGAAAGACAACAGAACGCACGTGCAACAAAGGGGATCATTCGGATGCGCAAAGATCTAGGGGTTACCTTAGTTTCTACTATATTCCCCATGTTTTTCTTATTCCCTTCTATGTGTTTTGTGATGAAAACCATGCAAGGATAAAAATCTATATTCTTTAGAACTCGAGAGTAGCCTGGATATACACTGCAATTGATTTGCATTAATATCAAATTATCTCATTGTTACTGGGTATAATTCTATGAAAGTTTCATGTTCCTTTTGTGCTTGATCACCATGAATGGATTAATAGACGCTTAGTCATCTTAGGGGAGGGATTAAGGGTTGGGAAACATAGGATTACTCGTATATTGCACCCATTGGGAAAAGTGGACAATATACGAGAGGAGAAACCTAGAGTATAAGTATAAAGTACCTAACTAATCAAACCAATAACCACGAGAGTGGGATTGGCATTAGATTAGGTAGTGAATTACACTACGGGAGCAGGTAATTCAGGCTACAAGCTCCTTATCCAGGGATTGAGATAATATATATTAGTGTGTGGGAATGATTGTTAGTGGTATCTGTGGTGAAACCACCTCCTAAAGAATTCATTCTCCTTCTAATTTACTTAAACCATTAATTTGTTTACATTAGTGTTCATTTGGAAATTCAACTCAATTCAAACAATCATTATTGACCTAGCTAATTGATTTGTAGTTAGTAGTAGTCTACTAGAGAAATGCTTCCCCATGTTTGATTCGGGCCTCACATGGCCTTATTACTTTGATACATTCACTTGTGTTTTATGCACGGTAAACCGCGTGTCAAGTTTTTGGCGCCGTTTCCAGGGAAGCGGCAACATCCAACACTATGAGTGCTGCAATCGGCCACTCTAGGCCATTTTTTTTCTTTATTTGAAGCTGAATTACAATAATATCTTCATTAAGTACAAGCTTCTAAACTTGACATCCATTCTCATTGTTTCAGGGACACTAGTGCATGGTGCGGACTAGAGCCCTGGACTACAGTGAACCATATTCACCAGGCTTTGGACAAGCAGAGTTCTTACAAGGAGAAAGAGATCTAGGAAGATCTGTGGATAGGTTCAACAGAATACCTTCACCAAAACCTCTTTTGATTGAAGAACCAGAGGCACCAGTAGTACCTGAGCCAAGAGAAATGGGGGATAGAGTAGATGAACTAGAAGAATAGACAATATGGGAGAGAATATAGGCTTCATCACCCATGACATAGAAAGGGCCCATAAAAAGACAAGCAATCAATGTGGACAACTACAAGATAGAGCTTGGACTCATTGCTTTAGTCAAATACCAGGCATTCCATGGCCACCCTTCTCAGGATCCAATGATACATATCGGAAACTTCTTGGAAAGTTGTGATATGGTGAAGATAGACATGATTCTAAAAAACACAATCTACTTCAAGATTTTTTCATCATCACTTGCAGATGGTGAGAGGTTGTGGTTTGACAATTTGGATGACGAGATCATAGAGTCGTGGGATCAGATGATAGATGCGTTCTTTAAACTCTACTTTCCTCCATAAAAGATGATTGATCTAGTGAAAAAGATTCATAACTTCAAGTAGCAGACTGATGAGTCATATTCAGAGGCATGGGAAAGATTTCAGAACATGCTTAGAAAAGTGCCTCATCATGGCATTGATCTATACAGGCAGGCCAAAATCTTCTGTTATGGTCTACACAAAGGGGAGAGAACAACCCTTGATAGTGTAGGAGTAAGGTTCTTTCTCAACAACAAGCCCGCTCACTGCCTTGAAATCCTCAAGAACATGTCTAAGAATCAATCATGGGGTGAAGAAAAAGAACTACCAACCACCATAAAGAGTGTTAGTAAATCTAAGGTGATATCTGCTATAAAAAAAAAGTTAGACCTCATTGCCAATACGCTATGTGCTCCAGATAGCGGCTCTGCCGAAGAAGAGAAAGAAGGGTGCAAGTACGTGCACTAGGGTCAATATAGGAATAATGATTATTCTTTATTCAATGCACCTCACTTATATCTTGATAAAGCAGCATGTTGCTTATCCAATAAGGAATATGAAGAACATATATATCATTCCTCCATTTAGGACATGCTAAGCAAAGCAACATCAATAATTGATTCTCGTATTTCAACCTTAAGCAAATATGCTACACAGCTGATTACATTTTACAATCATACTTAAGCCCTGAGGAGATGAGGTATACCGCTCATACTCCAACCGACCATTATGAAATCAAAATCGGTACCATACATAGGTCAATAGAAGAGCCGGATTTCCATGACCTCATCTTCCTCAGTCAGTGTGAGGACCAAATGTCGGACATCTTGTGTCTCTGCTAAATAGCTTTCCAAGGTATACTTGGCAACTTTGCTATTAGAGTTAGAGTGGCATGCTGTACTCTCTTCGCAATCGAGAGATATTATATTTATCTCACATCGATCCGACATTAAGATCATCGGGAGATTAATGATACATCCATCCCGACATTCGGGATATTAGTGATACATCCATCCTGGAATATATAATGAAGGATTGAGAGAATTAATGTTTACCTCACATCAATTCCTCCATTAGGGTGTAAGGATATTTTCTCCCATAACCCCCACATACTCAAAAGTATGTCCTTCAGGAGTTCCCATAGGAAAACCTGTTTCACCATCACCAAACTGTTGACGATGATGGATCTATGGCCAGGGCTCTACATGATAAGATTTCACATGATTAATTAAGTACATTACCATATTATTTTAGCATCAATCATGTTCTCAAACATAATTCATTATAACAATGATACAAAGAATGAGTATTAAATTTATCAAGTCCTTTTCAAGGCTTTATAGAGCATTGGGATCTCAAATCCCTTTTCACATCAATATATTCATATCTGAACATCATTATTATGAAATATGGGTATTTAAATCCTCAATTCATCAAAACACTTGTTACCACTTATTAGGTAAATAATACCTTCATGTCATCTGACCAAGGTAAACATGATATTTGCAATACATGTATTTCACATGGCTCTTAAAGCCCATTAATATATTGTTACCTATCATTAAGAAACACATCATATTATGGCTCACAAGGCCCATAAAGAAATTTCATTAATAAAACATCATAGCTCATACCTGGCTATGTCCAACATCTCATGTTACCTACATGATTAGTGCATATGATAACAATTATATCAATCACATTTCAGCACTATGCAATGAAGCATAACATCACTATTTCCTCATTAGAGTTAGGATTTTCCATTTCATATAAATTGGGAATACTCAACTCATTACCCAAATTAGGGTTATGGTTTATCATCATATTGCCCAAAATTAGGGTTTCATGCACTATAACCCAAGATTAGGGTTTTACATACCTTTACCCTTTATCAGGATTAGGACTTCATATTAAGATTTCTCATCTTATTACATAGCTTCACCTTGGGGTTAGAGATTCATATCACATCATTGAATTAGGGTTTTACTTGACATCACCCTTGATTAGGGTTTGAGTTCATCAATAAACTCAATTAGGGTTTTATGATCTCTTTATTAAGGATCATACCCTAATTATATATCCCACTCATTTTGAATGTATTGGGCATGATTATTATACATGTATGAATATCTTTCTCTCATACTCTTCTAGGATGTCCACTACTCAATTATTGATTAGATTGAGTCCACTCTTTATTCAAATTCATGCATTTAGGGTTAGCATGATATATTGAATTATTGCCTCATTATGCATTAATGATTAATCCCACTAAGGGTATTAATCATCTAAATACATTAGATGTTTTAACGGTTTGGTCAATTGAACTTTCAGTTATATGAGGTATCCAACTGAATTGACCAATTGAACCTTCAAATCACATTAGATATTCAAATGGATTGGCCAATTGAATTTTCAATTACATTAGGTATCCAATTGGATTGACCAATTGAACCTCAAATGGTTTTAATTACTTAGACCCCAAACGATCTTAGTCTCTCAGAACTCAAATAGTTTGAAACCGTTTGGGCAAATTTCCCTTGAAACCGTTTAAGCAAGAAATGTGTTGAAACCGAATGGACTTGGGTCTCCAACTGGTTTGAGACCATTTGGACCAAACCCTCTCAAAATCAAATGGACCAAAAAGGTCTTTCAACACTTAAATAATTCAAGGTTTCAATCAATGAACCCACTATCAATTGAATCCTTGATTTATTCATCAATTGAACCATTGAATCACCCTTCAATTGGACCATCAATTAGGGTTTTGAACCCAATTGAACTAGGATTATAATCAAGAAACCATCACTTAGGGTTTTGAAATTGAGGAACCTTCAATGATTAACATTATGGAACCGATTCAATTAAAATCAATGAATCATCATTAAATTATGATATGACCTGACCTCAAACGGTATTGAGGTCATTTGGATGACCTCCAAATGGTCTTGAGACCGTTTTCCCCATCCATCATTGAAAATTTGTGAAGTTCAATTAGGGTTTAGATCGTTAGATTGATCACCAATTAAACTATTGATTGTATTTTAATTGGCTATCTCTGGACCTTCAATTACTCAACCATACTCAACCCTAGACCTCCAAACGGTCTTGGTTGATCTCCAAACGGTCTTGAGACCATTTGGGTGATCTCCAAATGGTCTTGAGACCGTTTAGGTTAATCAACACAAAATTTTAAATCAACCAATTGAAATTTCAGCACTTAACCCGATTAGGGTTTGATAATTGATTAACCTTCAAATGATGAACCCTTTGGAATAAATCAATTAAATTTAATGGGCCATCAACCATCAACACTAGCATCAAAATTCCAAATGGTCAACTATGGTCAACCCTTCCAAACGGTTTGAAACCATTTGGCTTCTAACAGATTGATGAAACCGTTTGATTTCAAACGGTTTTGTTGAAACCGAATGAACAACTTGTTGAAACCGATTGAATAGCTAATTTTTGGGAAAAGTGTCAAAGATGATGTCATCATCATTTACCTTCTTCCATGTAGTTCCTAGTACTTCTGATTTCATGGAATTACCAATTTCAACAAGCAGTAAATCAAGAAGAAGAAGGAATCAACATAATTGCAAAATTGATGGTTGAATAATAATGTAAATGGGTTCAAGTTATATAACCTGCCTCAAATTGAGCTTCAAAGCTTCAAGATCATGTCAACAATGGTGGAAGAAGCTTTTGCAACTCTCCCAAGGCTCGTCCTCAAGCTTTGGAGTGAAATGATTGGCTAGAGTTGAAGATTGAGTGAAGAAAAGAAGAAATCAAGCATTGATTTGTGATTTCCACCATGAAATCAAGGTGAAAGAAGGTCAAGAAGCTTACCAACAGGTTGGGGGTCATCCTCCTATTTCTCCTAAGCTCCCTTAGCCATTTTTCAAGCAAGAAGTGAAAGTGGATTCGAAATTACCCATTCAAGCTATGGATAAATGAGCATATACACATTTTATTAAAAATTCATTTAAGATAGAGAAAGTAGGGATTATCTCCTCAATTTCCTTGTAACTTGCCCCCTTCCCTCCTTGGTCACCAGGCTATCTACTTTGAATCTTATTCCTCTCAATTATCCATGATTTAAAGAAAAGCAAATTAAGCACCTTAACCTTTATAATAATAATATCCATAAGTTAGTGGATATTTCTTTTTATTTTCTTAATGTGAGTGGGTTCTCCACTCACGTAGATATTTTCTTTTCCTTTGCAAGGAACAAGGACGTACATATATGTGGATTTCAACCTCTACAATTTTGGTTGAAGGGAAAACCATTTAATATAATTATTTTTGCATTAAATTGAATTAGGGTTTCAATTATGCTTAAATCTTGATTATTTTAATATCAAGATTCTCTGTCCTTCAAAATAGCTCAAATGAGATCCCCCCTATCATTTTATTGCCTTTAAAAGATTCCAAGAATTATTAGGGACCTCATTGAAGTGAAAATTTGCATATTGAACCCTAGGTTTTGGGTAAATTGCACATTACCCCAAAACTAGGTTTTTAATGTACAAACATTGTTTAATCAACTCTTTCTTGGTACCCAGGCTTTCACTAGCCATATCTCTGCATCATGTTCATTCTCATGATGATTCAACACAGGAGGAACATATTATCATGTAAAATTTGCAAATTAATCCCTCAAATTGGGTGAATTGCACTTTAGTCCACAATAATCAAAACATTGTTTTCAACATTGTTCAAAAAGGACTAAAATTTAAATATAAGTTCCTCTTGAGCCTTAATTACTTTTCAAGAGATAAGAGCAAGCATCTAATCAACTTTATTAAGCAAAACATCTAGGGTTAAAGAATAACCCAAGTCAGGGATGTTACAAGTTATCCACCCCTTACAAGGATTTTGTCCCCGAAATCATCAACAAAAACATCAAGAGAAAAGAGAAGGGTACTTCCTCCTCATCTCTTCTTCTAGCTCCCATGTAGATTCTTCAATGCCACTATGATGCCAGAGAACTTTCACAAGACATATGTCTTTCTTTTTTAGCTTTTTGATTCTTCTATCAAGAATCAACATAGGTCCTTCAACATATGATATATCATCATTTAGTTCTACCTCCACAGGTTGCGGAACTAACTCTGTGTTAGGATGACACTTCCTCAACATTGAGATATGGAACACTGGGTGCAATGTATGTAGCTCAGGTGGTAACTCCAGTTTATAGGCTACCTTTCCCATCCTCTCAATGATTGGATAAGGCCCCATAAATCTAGGAGCTAACTTGCCCTTCTTCCCAAATCTAAGGATACCTTTCCAAGGTGAGACCTTGAGGTATACTCTGTCTCCAACTTGGAATTCTAAGGGTCTACGACGCTTATCAACATAAGATTTCTACCTATCCTGGGCAGCTTTCAACTGTTGTTGTATTACTTTAATCTTCTCAGTTGTTTTTTGTACTAGCTCAGGACCTAAAAGTTGGTACTCCCCTGTTTCATACCAACATAAAAGGAGATATACAACGTCTTCCATATAATGCCTCATACGGTGCCATATCAATACTATGCTGATAGCTATTATTGTAAGAAAATTCTATCCAGCTTAGGTGTAGGTCCCAACTTCCTACAAACTGAAGGATACATGCCCTAAGAAAGTCCTCCAAAGTTTGTATAGTCCTCTCAAATTTCCCGTCTGTCTGAGGATGAAAGGCTGTACTAAACCTTAATTGCATACCCAAAGCTTTATGGAGTCGCTCCCAAAAATGACTCGTGAACTGGGGACCTCTATCAGAAACAATAGTAGCTGGAACCCCATGCAAACACACTATCTCATCTATATATATCTGTGCAAGCTTCTCATCAGTGTAGGTTGTTTTGACAGGAAGGAAATGTGCTGTCTTTGTCAACCTATCAACTATCACCATATGGAATCATGACTTTTGGCTGTTCTTGGCAAACCAACCACAAAGTCCATGGTTACATGATCCCATTTCCACTGCGATATAGGCATAGGTTGCATTGTTCCTGTGGGCTTTTGATGTTCAGCCTTAACTTGTTGACACACCATACACCGCATAACAAACTCAGCTACATCCTCCTTCAAACCAGGCCACCAATACATATCTTTTAAATTATGATACATTTTGGTGCACCCTGGATGCATGGCATACATTGAAGAATGAGCTTCTTCCAGAACTAACTTCCTTAAGTCATCGACATCAGGTACTACCATCCTACCATGGTAACAGACTACCTGATCATTTGAATCATGGAAGCCATCTCGTTTCTCACTACCATACTCTAATCTAATATGTTGAATCACAATATCATTCTGCTTGGCTTCTTTAATCTGCCGTCACAGAGTAGGTTTCACTTGCATCTCAGCTAACAACCCGACTAACAATGACACTTTAAGCTGTACATTGTCTTGCCTTAAGGAGATAAGCATATCTCTATTAGAGCAAACTAAGGAGTTCAACTTTGCTTTATCTAGGGCTGGTGATGATGATTTCCTACTTAGAGCATCAACCACTACATTGGATTTCCCTAGATGATAATCAATTATACAATCATAGTCCTTGATTAACTCCATCCAGCGGCGTTGCCTCATGTCCAACTCATGTTGTGAAAAGATATATTTTATATTCTTATGATCTGTGAAAATCTGGAATGTTTCCCCAGATCTTCAAAGCATGGACCACAACAGCTAGCTCTAGATCGTGTGTCGAATAATTCTCCTTGTGTTTCTTAAGCTGTCGAGAAGCAAAAGAAATCACTTGCTTATCCTGCATCAACACACATCCTAGACCGTTCTTAGATGCATCACAGAAGACTATGTACCCCTTTCCCTGCTCAGGTAACACTAACATAGGTGCACTTGTTAACCTTTCCTTCAGCAACTGGAAAGATTGTTGGCACTTGTCATTCTAGAAAAAGGGAACTTCCTTCTTGGTCAACTTGGTTAGGGGTAAAGCTATAGAACTGAAGTTCTTAATGATCCTCCTGTAATAGCCTACTAGTCCAAGAAAACTATGAATCTCCATCGGTGTCTTCGGCTGTTCCCATTGTAGGACAAATTCTACCTTCTTAGGATCAACACGGATACCTGAGATAGATATTACATGTCCTAAAAAAGAAACTTCTGGTAGCCAGAACTCACATTTGCTAAACTTAGCATACAACTTATGCTCCCTTAGCAAATTTAAAGCTTGGCGGAGGTGCTTCTCATGCTGTTGAGCATCTCTACTATATACCAGGATGTCATCTATGAAAACTACTATGAACTGATCAAGAAAAGGCTGGAAGATTCTATTCATGAGTTCCATGAATGTAGCTCTTGCATTAGTTAGTCCAAATGACATAAATATGAACTCATAGTGACCATACCTTATCCTAAAGGTAGACTTAGGTATGTCACTCTCCTTGATACACAACTGATGATATCCCGAACTCAGATCTATCTTAGAAAAGATAGTTGCACCACATAACAGATCAAACAAGTCATCAATTCTTGGCAGAGGATACTTGTTCTTTATAGTTACTTTATTCAACTACCTATAGTCGATGCATAACCACATAGACCAATCTTTATTCTTAACAAAAAGAACCAGAGCACTCTAGGGTGAAGTGCTCAGTCAGATAAAACCCTTATCAAACAACTCCTACAGTTGTTTCTTGAGTTCTGCCATCTCGGCAGGTGCCATTCTATACAGTGTTTGTGCTATTGGTTGCATGCCCGAAACTAGATTAATCTCAAAATCAATCTCTCGGGGTGGAGGTACACCTGGAAGTTCCTCAGGGAATACATCCTCAAACTCCCTAGCTATCAGAACTTCAGAAATTTTAGAACTCTCCATTGTGGTGTCTACCACATGTGCCAAGAATGCAAAACATCATTGCCTCATCAGCTTTTCAGCTACCATGGCTGACACAAGATAGGTTGGAAGAATCTTTCTATCTCCCTAAAAGATCCATGTGTCACCCTCACCAGTGAACACATCTTGCTTAGACTCACAATCCAAGACAACCTTATACTTTTCTAGGGTGTCCATCCCAAGAATTATATCAAACCCATGCATCCCAAGTGGTATAAGATCCACCTGAATGCGGTGTTCAGAAAAGGAAAGAATGCAGGGAGAACACACCTCCTGTAGCACTATAGATTCCAACAAAGGGGTTTCTAATAACAAACTATCTGCTCTATGACTGTCAGTTATGTTGCAGTCAAAGATCACTCTTCTAGTGATAAAAGAATGCGTAGCACCTGGATCAATTAAAACAGATATGAAGCAGGATGAAGACATATCTGAATGAAATTGTACCATCTGACCTGTCACAACCTGAGGGTTGACTACTGCTTCAGGTTGATTCATTGCACAGAATCTCGCCGTAGCTTGATGTTGGCCCTATGTTTGATTGTAAGGTGCTGATGAACCAGCTTGGGATGCTTGTCCACGTCCTCTAGCACCACTCAGAATCTGTCACCTCTGAGAGCCTTGCTGACTCTGCCACTGAGGTTGAGTCACACTTGCTTCTCTAGCTTGACAATCTTTCATCAAATGCCCCATCTTTCCACAAATAAAACATCCCCTGTTCCCTGACTGTGGTCTAGATGGTCCTATTACCAACACTGATGCTGAGCTGTGGGCTCCCTCCAATGGTAAACTATGGCCTCTACCCCTATTCGACGTCCATTGCATCTGGGTGTTGAATCTTGGTGGTGCATTTGGTGCTGAAAACCTCAGTTTCTTGAAACTTTTGGACCCTTGTCCTTGGAACTGAGTATACACCTTCTTACTCTTGGTCTGTCACTTCTCAGTCACAAACCTCTCTATTCATCTGACGAATTCTACAAAAGTGGCAGACCTCTCCCTATTTTCCAAAGTAGACACGGGAGTAGTCAAATCAGCATTCAATCCCTTCTCAAAATGCCGAATTCTTTCTTCATCAGTAGCTTCCATATGCGGACAGAACTACAAAAGTTCCATGAACTTAGCCTCATACTCGCTAATGTTCATTGGTCCTTGCCTTAACTTCTCAAATTGAGAGATTTTCTCATCTAGAAATGTCTTAGGGAGATATCTACTGACAAATTCTCATCGGAATACTTCCCATCCGATCTCAACACCTGGCCTTTTGCCTTCTTCTATAGTCCACCAATGGCCAGCACTCCCTTTAAGAAGGTACACTGCATGTATAACCTTCTCAACTTCTGGGATATTGAGGATTCTGAAGGCCTTCTCCAACTCAGTCAGCCACATATCAGCATCTGCTGGATCAGCTGTACCAGCATATTCTTTGGCTCCGACCCGGCGAAGTCATTCAAAAGTCTTGCCGGCTCCCTGTCCTTCTTGGTGAGCTGGTGCCCTAGGTGCAGGTGGTGGCATCCTATCCGCCATATGCGTCATTATTGCCATGAACTGCCCAAACAGATCATGGAAGGCTGGGTTCTCTATCATGGCTGGGTTATAATGGGGATGTTCAGGTTCTGGTTCATCTCTATTCTGGTCCCTTGCACCCCCTCCTGGTGCAACAACGCTGTTCTCAACAACATGTTCCTCGTGTGATCCAGACATCTTTAGTTCTTCTTCTCCTCCTATATGAGCAGAAGTCACTATCAGATAAACTGAAAGACACTAGAACAGACTCAACAACCTTAATCCTATGTCTCTGTAGACTCAGTGAACCTAGGGCTTTGATACCAACTAAATTGTGGCATCCAACCTACATAAATAGGATTCATTTAAGCAGAAGCATTTGTTAACAACGAAATTACTAAAAATCACTAAAAATTAAAACTTTTTACAAAGAGATCCAAACATAGGAAAACTCTTATAACAAGAACCAAAGTATGGCATATACATCTTGGTTCAAAATTACATATCTTGTACCAATCCTTCTCGAGAGTTACAAGCATCAAATGCACTGTTAAGCTGTTCACAAGCATTATAAAAATCTCGAGGCATCAAGCCAAAATCTCAAATCAATTTTAAACTAACTACTGACTCCTAGGACCTGAGAGTACAGAGACGACACATAGGACTCTCTATTTATAGGACAAGACAACCAGTGTCTCCACCTGAGAATTCACTGCTGTCCTTGATGTTGTTGCTGCTGCTCTTCCCCTATTGTAGGGTTCCTTCCTCTTCTTTGGTGTCTACCTAAAAAGTTGGACCCCACGGGGGTGAGACAATTGAAAATTTCCCCAGCGAGAGATATAACTCTCCGCCAGAAACATTATTATTGCAATTAATGGTATAAAACTGAGAAGAAGAATCATAAGTATTTAACAATAGATAATTCAATATCTAAATAGAATAGAGCATTATTCTTTATTCAATGCATCTCACTTATATCTGGATAAAGAAGCATGTTGCTTATCCAATAAGGAATATGAAGAACATATATATCATTCCTCCATTTAGGACATGCTAAGCAAAGCAACATCAATCATTGATTCTCATATTTCAACCTTAAGCAAATATGCTACATGGCTGATTACATTTTACAATCATACTTAAGCCCTGAGGAGATGAGGTATACCGCTCATACTCCAACCGACCATTGCGAAATCGAAATCGGTACCATATATAGGTCAATAGAAGAGCCATATTTCCATGACCTCATCTTCCTCAGTCAGTGTGAGGACCAAATGCAGGGCATCTTGTGTCTCTACTAAATAGCTTTCCAGGGTATACTTGGCAACTTTGCTATTAGAGTTACAGTGGCATGCTGTACTCTCTTCGCAATCGAGAGATATTATATTTATCTCACATTGATCCATCATTAAGATCATCGGAAAATTAATGATACATTAATCCTGACATTCGGGAGATTAGTGATACATCCATCCCGACATATATAATGAAGGATTGAGAGATTTAATGTTTACCTCACATCAATTCCTCCATTAGGGCATAAGGATATTCGCGCCCATAACCCCCACATACTCAAAAGTATGCCCTCCAGGAGTTCCCATAGGAAAACCTGTTTCACCATCACCAAACTACTGACGATGATGGATCTATGGCCAGGGCTCTACATGATAAGATTTCACTTGATTAATTGAGTACATTACCATATTCTTTAGCATCAATCATGTTTTCAAACATAATTCATTATAACAATGCTACAAAGAATGAGTATTATATTTATCAAGTCTTTTTCAAGGCTTTATATAACATTGGGATCTCAAATCCCTTTTCAGATAAGTATATTCATATCTCAACATCATTATTATGAAATATGGGTATTCAAACCCTCAATTCATCAAAACACTTATTACCACTTATCAGGTAACTAATACCTTCAGGTCATCTGACCAAGGTAAACATGATATTTGCAATACATGTATTTCACATGGCTCTTAAAGCCCATTAATATCTTGTTACCTCTCATTAAGAAACACATCATATTATGGCTCACAAGGCCCATAAAGCAATTTCATTAATAAAACATCATAGCTCATACCTGGCTATGTCCAACATCTCATGTTACCTGCATGATTAGTGCATATAATAACAGTTATATCAATCACATTTTAGCACTATGCAATGTAAGAGTAACATCACTATTTCCTCATTAGAGTTAGGATTTCCCATTTCATATCAATTGGGAATACTCAACTCATTACCCAAATTAGGGTTATGGTTTATCATTATATTGCCCAAAATTAGGGTTTCATGCACTATAACCCAAGATTAGGGTTTTACATACCTTTACCCTTTATCAGGGTTAGGACTTCATATTAAGATTTATCATCTCATTACATAGCATCACCTTGGGGTTAGAGATTCATATCACATCATTGAATTAGGGTTTTACTTGACATCACCCTTGATTAGGGTCTGAGTTCATCAATAAACTCAATTAGGGTTTTATGATCTCTTTATTAAGGATCATACCCTAATTATATATCCCACTCATTTTGAATGTATTGGGCATGATTATTATACAAGTATGAATATCTTTCTCTCATCCTCTTCTAGGATGTCCACTACTCAATCCTTGATTAGATTGAGTCCACTCTTTATTCAAATGCATGCATTTAGGGTTAGCATGATATATTGAATTATTGCCTCATTATGCATCAATGATTAATCCCACTAAGGGTATCAATCATCTAAATACATTAGATGTTTCAATGGTTTGGTCAATTGAACTTTCAGTTACATGAGGTATCCAACTGAATTGACCGATTGAACCTTCAAATCACATTAGATATTAAAATGGATTGGCCAATTGAATTTTCAATTACATTAGGTATCCAATTGGATTGACTAATTGAACCTCAAATGGTTTTGATTACTTAGACCCCAAACGGTCTTAGTCTCTCAGAACTCAAATAGTTTGAAACTGTTTGGGAAAATTGCCCTTGAAACTGTTTAAGCAAGAAATGTGTTGAAACGGAATGGACTTGGGTCTCCAAACGATCTTGAGACCGTTTGGTCCAAACCCTCTCAAAACTAAATGGATCAAAAAGGTCTTTCAACACTTAAATAATTCAAGGTTTCAATCAATGAACTAACTATCAATTGAATCCTTGATTTATTCATCAATTGAACCATTGAATCACCCTTTGATTGGACCATCAATTAGGGTTTTGAACCCAATTGAAATAAGATTATAATCAAGAAACCATCACTTAGGGTTTTGAAATCGAGGAACCTTCAATGATTAACATTGTGGAACCGATTCAATTAAAATCAATGAATCATCATTAAATTATGATATGACCTGACCTCAAATGGTCTTGAGGTCATTTGGATGACCTAAAAACGGTCTTGAGACCATTTTCCCCATCCATCATTGAAAACTTGTGAAGTTCAATTAGGGTTTAGATCGTTAGATTGATCGCCAATTGAACTATTGATTGTATTTTAATTGGCTATCTCTGGACCTTCAATTACTCAACCATACTCAACCCTAGACCTCCATATGGTCTTGGTTGACCTCCAAATGGTCTTGAGACCGTTTGGGTGATCTCCAAATGGTCTTGAGACCGTTTGGGTTAATCAACCCAAAATTTTAAATCAACCAATTGAAAATTCAGCACTTAACCTGATTAGGGTTTGATAATTGATTAACCTTCAACTGATGAACCCTTTGGAATCAATCAATTAAATTTAATGGGTCATAAACAATCAACACTAGAATCAAAACTCCAAACGGGAAATCATGGTCAACCCTTCCAAACGGTTTGAAACCGTTTGGCTTCTAACGGTTTGATGAAACCGTTTGATTTCAAACGGTTTTGTTGAAACCGAATGAACAACTAGTTGAAACCGATTGAATAGCTAATTTTTGGGAAAAGTGTCAAAGATGATGTCATCATCATTTACCTTCGTCCATGTAGTTCCTATTACTTCTGATTTCATGGAATTACCAATTTCAACAAGCAGTAAATCAAGAAGAAGAATGAATCAACATAATTGCAAAATTGATGGTTGAATAATAATGTAAATGGGTTCAAGTTATATAACCCGCCTCAAATTGAGCTTCAAAGCTTCAAGCTCATGTCAAAAATGGTGGAAGAAGCTTTTGAAACTCTCCCAAGGCTCGTCCTCAAGCTTTGGAGTGAAATGATTGGCTAGAGTTGAAGATTGAGTGAAGAAAAGAAGAAATCAAGCATTGATTTGTGATTTCCACCATGAAATCAAGGTGAAAGAAGGTCAAGAAGCTTACCAACAGGTTGGGGGTCGTCCTCCTATTTCTCCTAAGCTCCCTTAGCCATTTTGCAAGCAAGAAGTGAAAGTGGATTCGAAATTACCCATTCAAGCTATGGATAAATGAGCATATACACATTTTATTAAAAATTCATTTAAGAGAGAGAAAGTAGGGATTATCTCCTCCATTTCCTTGTCACTTGCCCCCTTCCCTCCTTGGTCACGAGGCTATCTACTTTGACTCTTATTCCTCTCAATTATCCATGATTTAAAGAAAAGCAAATTAAGCACCTTAACCTTTATAATAATAATATCCATAAGTTAGTGGATATTTCTTTTTATTTTCTTAATGTGAGTGGGTTCTCCACTCACGTAGATATTTCCTCTGCCTTTGCAAGGAACAAGGACGTCCATATATGTGGATTTCAACCTCTACAATTTTGGTTGAAGGGCAAACCATTTAATATAATTATTTTTGCATTAAATTGAATTAGGGTTTCAATTATGCTTAAATCTTGATTATTTTAATATCAAGATTCTCTCTCCTTCAAAATAGCTCAAATGAGATACCCCTCACATTTTATTGCCTATACAAGATTCCAAGAATTATTAGGGACCTTATTGAAGTGAAAATTTGCATATTGAACCCTATGTTTTGGGTAAATTGCACATTACCCCAAAACTAGGTTTTTAATGTACAAACATTGTTTAATCAACTCTTTCTTGGTACCCAGGCTTTCACTATCCATATCTCTGCATCATCTTCATTATCATAATGCTTCAACACATGAGAAACATATTATCATGTAACATTTGCAAATTAACCCCTCAACTTGGGTGAATTGCACTTTTGTCCACAATAATCAAAACATAGTTTTCAACATTGTTCAAAAAGGACTACAATTGAAATATAAGATCCTCTTGAGCGTTAATTACTTTTCAAGAGATAAGAGAAAACATCTAATCAAATTTATTAAGCAAAACACCTAGGGTTAAAGCATAACCCAGGTCAGGGATGTTACAGCTGGTGAGTCAGAATGAGCTGCAGATTGCACAGATGTAGAGGGACCTTCAGAATCAAGGGGCACATATTCACAACATTGAAATGCAGATATCCCAGATAGCAACAGATGTGAGTGCTTTTAAGCAACCGAATCAGTAAGGCTTTCAGGAAAATACCAATGTACCTTCTGAAAATCAACATGTGAAAGTGGTTCTGCTTCACAGTGGTAAAAAGCTACTGGATGGTGCACCACACAATGTAGTCACATAAGAGGCAGAAACTCAAGCTAAACCAGTGGAAGTGGAAGAACCAGACAGTTCAGTCCAAGAGAAGACTACGGAGGAGCAAGTTGATGAGGTTGTAGGCAATAAAACTCAAGCCTACATACCACATCACTAGAGGGCACATGTGATTCCTGTGCCATTTCTAAACAGTCTGAAGGCTACCAAGATGGACAAACAGTTCAAGAAGTTTTTAGATAACTTTCGGAAGTTGTTTGTGAACATTCCCTTGATTGACACAATAGAGCAAATACCATCTTATGGGAAGTTCTTGAAGGATATCATTACAAAGAAGAGGAAGATTTTAGAGTCTGATGTGGTAGTGCTCAAGGAATAAGTTAGTTCTTTCATTTTGGGCACACTGCCACCTAAAAGACAGGATCCAGGGTGCTTCAATGTCACGTTCTTTATAGGGAAGACAAAATTTGGAGAGGCTTTATGTGATTCAGGGGAAATCATCAATTTGATGCCCTTATCTACATTCAAGAAGCTTGGACTGAAGGAAACCAGGAAGAGAAGCATGACAATCCTATTGGTGGATAATTCAATAGTGAAGCCATATGGTATATGCAAGAATGTTTTGGTAAAGGTGGACCGGTTTGTCTTCCCTACGGATTTTGTAGTGATGGAGATGCAGGACGATCACGACAACAAACTTTTATTGGTAAGACCATTTCAAGCCACTGTAGATATGATACTTGAGATGGGTATAGGACGTCTCACTATGGGAATCCAAGATGATAGGTTTGAGATAAAGATGCCAGATCACTCTCAAGCTATGGGTGACAAGGTGCAGTGCAATATGCTTCAACATGTGGACAATTTTTTTCTTCATTATTTCTAGGAAAGCCATTCCTGGATATGGCTCATGTGATGACTAGAGTAGACAAAGGCACTCTAGCTGTGGACATCCTAGAAAACACAAAAGTACTTTCTTTGACCCAAGCTATGCACTACCCAGGAGATGATGGGGAGGAATATGACCCAACTTCAAAAGAAGAAGCCATGGATGATTCTGTGATAGAGTCATCTCCACAGCTACCCTTGGAGGCATGCTTGATAAATAGAATGGAAGGCAGCTTATGTAACAAACGTCTAGAGGAGTGCATCTTTTTGTTGAATGCAGTACCTTGCTACTATGCAAGGCACTTTGAAGACTTAGGTGAATACAAGAATAATGATTATTCATGGAGGAAGGACCCCAAGTTCTCGTGGAAAGACCCTAATAATTGCCAACAAGATCCATCACAAGCATAATAGCAACTACCAGAGCCACAATAGTATGGTGGTCAAGCCCAATATCCACCAGAACAACAGAAGATTGACAAGATTGAACAAATGCTGGGTAATCTGCTGAGTCAAAATGAGCTGCAGATTGCACAGATGCAGAGGGACCTTCAGAATCAAGGGGCACGTATTCACAGCATTGAAACACATATATCCTAGATAGCAGTAGATGTGAGTGGTTTAAAGCAACCAACTCAACAAGGCTTTCCGGAAAATACCAATGTAGCTTCCAGAAATCAGCATGTGAAAGTGGTTCTGCTTCACAATGGTAAAAAGCTACTGGATGGTGCACCACACAATGCAGTCATAGAAGAGGCAGAAACTCAAGCTAAACCAGTGGAAGCGGAAGAACCAAACACTTCATCCCAAGAGAAGACTGCAGAGGAGCAAGTTGATGAGGTTGTAGGCAATAAAACTCAAGCCCACATACCACCTTGCCAGAGGGCACATGTGATTCTTGTGCCATTTCTAAACAGTATGAAAGCTACCAAGATGGACAAACAGTTCAACAAGTTTTTAGATAACTTTCAGAAGCTGTCTGTGAACATTCCCTTGATTGACACAATAGAGAAAATACCATCTTATGGGAAGTTCTTGAAGGGTATCATTACAAAGAAGAGGAAGATTTCAAAGTCTGATGTGGTAGTGCTCAAGGAACAAGTTAGTGCTTTCATTTTAGGCACACTACCACCTAAAAGATAGGATCCAAGGTGCTTCAATATCACGTGCTTTATAGGGAAGACAAAATTTGGAGAGGCTTTGTGTGATTCAAGGGTAATCATCAATTTGATGCCCTTATCTACATTCAAGAAGCTTGGAATCAAGGAAACCAGGAAGAGAAGCATGACAATCATGTTAGTGGATAATTCAGTAGTGAAGCCATATGGTATATGCGAGGATGTTTTGGTAAAGGTGGGCCGGTTTGTCTTCCCTGTGGATTTTGTAGTGATGGAGATACAAGACGATCACAATAATGAACTTCTATTGGTGAGACTATTTCAAGCTACTGTAGATATGCTACTTGAGATGGGTAGAGGACGTCTCACTATGGGAATCCAAGATGATAGTTTTGCGATAAAGATGCCGGAGAACTCATAAGCTATGGGTGATAAGGTGTAGTGCAATATGCTTCAGCATGTGGACAATTTTTTTTCATTATTTCTAGGAAAGCCATTCCTAGATATGGACCATGTGATGACCAGAGTAGACAAAGGCACTCTAGCTATGGACATCCTAGAAAACACAAAAGTACTTTCTCTGACCCAAGCTATGCACTACCCAGGAGATGATGGGGAGGACTATGACCCAACTGCAAAAGAAGAAGCCATGGCTGATTCTGTGATAGAGTCATCTCCACAACTACCCTTGGAGGCATGCTTGATAAATAGAATGGAAGGCAGCTTATGCAACAACAGTCTAGAGGAGTGCATCTTTCTGTTGAACGCAGTACCTTGCTAATATGTAAGGAACTTTGAAGACATAGGACCACCACCCCCACCATTGGTCCTGTCTCTTTTGAGCCCACCAGAGTTGGAGATGAAGCCATTACCTCCACACTTGAAATATGCATTCCTCGCTGTAGAAGAAAAACTTCTGGTGATTATTTCATCTTCTCTTAGTGGTGGGGAGGAGGAGCAACTAATCACTATGCTAAAGAACCACCGAGCTACATTTGGTTGGTCGATAGATAATATAAAAGGGATTTCTCTAGCCTTATGCCAACATAAGATCTGACTTGAAGAAGGGGTGAAAAAAATTGTCCAACCTCAGTGGTGTCTCAACCTGATTAAGATAGAGGTAGTAAAGAAGGAAGTCATCAAGATTCTATCATCAGGTATAATATACGCAATCTCTGATTCAATGTGGGTTAGTCCTACACAGGTCATTCCCAAGAAAGGGGGGATCCATTCACTATAAATGCAGCTAATGAACTGATTTCCACTAGGCTAGTGATAGGATGGCACGTGTGTATTGATTATCGCAGGTTAAATGTAGCCACCCTTAAAGACCATTTCCCCTACCCTTTATTGATCAAATCTTGGAACGTCTATCCGACCGCCGTCACTTTTGTTTTCTTGATGGGTATTCTGGGTATAACTAGATTTACATAGAGCCTAAGGACCAGGAGAAATCCAATTTCGCCTGTCCTTATAGAACTTTCACATACCACCAAATGCCTTTTGGTCTTTGTAATGTCCCTACCACGTTTCAATGATGTATGCTCACCATTTTTTCTAATATGATGGAGCGGTGCCTGGAGGTTTTATGGACAATTTTTCTATCTATGGGGAGTCATTTAATGATTATGTGCACAATTTGGATAGGGTGTTGCAAAGATGTGAGGACACTCACCTAGTGCTTAACTGGGAGAAGTGTCACATGATGGTGAGTGAAGGGATAGTTCTTGGACACAAGGTGTCCAACAAAGGCATGGAAGTTGATCCAGTGAAGATTGAGGTTATTTCCTCACTATCTCCACCAACATGGGTGAAAGGAGTTAAGAGTTTTTTAGGACATGCTGAATTTTATTGCCGGTTCATGAAAGATTTTTAAAAGATTTCCAAACAATTATATGAGCTTTTAGAGAAAGATGTTGAATTTTCTTTTAATGAGCGTTGTTTGAAAGCTTTTGAGATACTTAAGGAAAAACCAATTTCTGCGCCTATTGTGCAGGCTCCTGATTGGAGCCTCCCATTTGAACTGATGTGTGACACATCAGATTATGCAGTGGGAGCGGTGTTGGGTCAACACCGGGACAAAACTCCAACTATCATATATTATGTGTCAAAAACTTTGAATGATGCACAAACAGACTACACTACTATTGAAAAAGAGCTGTTAGCGGTAGTGTTTGCCATTGAAAAATTTCAACAATACATAGTAGGAGCTAAGGTGATAGTCTGGACTAACCATGCCACTATTAAATACTTGTTACAAAAGAAGGACGTCAAACCCAGACTTATTATACAAGAATTTGATATTGAAATAAAAGACTAGGCAGGTGTGGAGAATGTAGTGGCTGATTATCTATCTAGGTTAGAAAAGTCAGACGAAAGAGATGTTACTATCCCCATAGTTGAGGAATTTCTAGATGAAAAATTATTTGTAGTTGAAACTAAAGATCCTTGGTTTGCATATATCATTAATTACCTGGCTTGTAAGGAGATACCTGCGGATTGGGGATATTAGGAGAAAAAATGGGTTTTCCATTGTTTGAGATTTTATATCAGGGATGACCCAATTCTTCTTAAACAATGCAGGGATGGGTTATTAAGAAGGTGTGTACCCGAGTGTGAGGTAGAGAGGATCTTGTCACACTATCACTCTCTACCCACAGGTGGGCTCTATGCTAGTTCCAAGACTACTTCTAAAGTCCTGAAAAGTGGGTTTTATTGGTCCACTTTGTTTAATGATTCTCATGACTGTGTTTGTCATTGTGACATATTTTAGTGTGTAGGTACTATCTCCAAGCGACATGAGATGCCCTTAAATGTGTTTTAGGAGGTTGAGGTTTTTGATATGCGGGGAATAGTTTTTATGGACCCGTTTGTGTCGTCTAATTCATACCTTTACATTTTACTTGCAGTTGATTATGTCTCTAAGTGGGTGGAAGCAATTCCAACCCACACCAACAATGCACTAGTAGTGTGCAAATTTGTGAAGGATTACATTTTTTGTAGGTTTGGTGTCCCCCACCTAATCATTAGTGATGGTGGCGCACATTTCACTAATAGGCAGTTTGGAGCTCTTTTGAGCAAATATGGGGTGAAACACCAAGTGGGTACTCCATATCACCAACATACTCAAGGACATGTTGAGTTGTCAAATAGGGAAGTTAAGAAAATTTTAGAAAGGACTGTCTCAACCAACAAGATGAACTAGAGTTATGTGTTAAATGATGTAATCTGGGCTTATAGAATAGCTTACAAATATCCAAAAGGAACAACACCTTTTAGTCTGATCTATGGCTGTGCATGCCACCTACCTATAGAGCTTGAACATAAAGCCATATGGGCTATGAAGAAACTAAACTTCAACATTGATGAAGCAGGTAGGAAGAGGCTTCTGGAACTAAATAAATTAGATGAGTTGAGGATGAACACTTATGAAAGCTCTAGGATATATAAGGAAAGGACAAAGAAATTCATGATAGACACATTCTAAATAGGGTATTTCTCCTTGGTCAGAAATTCCTCCTTTTTAAATCTAGGCTGAGATTGCATCTAGGAAAGCTAAGGTCCAAGTGGGGTGGACCATTTGTGATTGACAAAGTTCTTCCCCATGGTGCTGTGAACATTGTAGATGGGAATAGGTCGTCCCTTGTCAATGGTTGAAGACTTAAGCACTATTTTGGAGGGGAAGTAGAGCCATGAATAGAGGAGGTGAAACTTTGCATCATTCCATAGATGCTCACTCTAAGGACCATCTAGTCTAGGACGTTAAACAATGATGCTTGTTGGGAGGCAACCTAACCTTTATTTTCTTTGTTGTATGCTCATTTTTTTTTAGTTGGAACTTTATTTAAATTTCTATAAAAATGGTACCTTGACTCGTTTTGGGACTGTGTAGGGGTTTAAAAGTTGCTACCACCGAGTTTCGAAGTCAGTGGTACCGAAATGAGGTAAGCAATCAGCCCACATCAACCACACAGACTCGGTACCACTGACTTATACAGTCGCTACCACCGAGTCTTTGAAGATCATTTGAGGAGTAACTGATAAGGACTCGATACCACCAACTATTTTTAGTCGGTGCTACCGACTTATGGGCACGCCCATGTTCGGTGTACTGAGTCTAAAAACTCAAAAGCAGTGACCAATTCCAAAAATCAATACTACCGACTCTTGAAGTCAGTACTATAGATGGGCCACATCAGAAATCTGGGCGATCGAGATCTAACAGCCATGACACACTTCATCCAGCGGTCGGTGGCATTGATCCATGACATAAGTCAGTACCACTGATGTGCCATCGATACTACTGACCTGAGCCAATCTGCACCAGCTACATCAGTCAATCGTTAGTCGTCGATGCAACCAAACCTCCGATTGTGCTAGCCAACTTGGTACTACTGACTCGGTAGGTCGTTGGTACTGACTCCATTGTGGTCATCTATAAAAGGAGGGGTGGTGGAGCCATTTTCTTCACACTTTCAACTTCCACTCCTCCTACATTTTAGAGCAAGGCTACATTTGGCACCGATGGTCTTCCCTAAGCTTCCATTCTCCTAATCTCCTTCTCACATCCATGACATGACTCCTTGGAGAGGAGTTGTTCCCCCGTAGGGTGAGTTGGTCCCCCATCTAACACACATTCAACACCCATCCTTGGAGATAATGTAGCTCTATGAGGAGTTACAGACCAGGGAAGTCATCTCGAAGAGATATGGTGATCAAACGCTGATCGAGATGGTGGGCTTCAAAGAGAACGTGCACTAGGTATGTCAGCAGCAAGCCATGGAGGGAGATAATCCATTCTTTAGTGACTGGCAGACCTACCCAGACTTGGTCTTGGAGTTCTTGGCGTCGCTTGACATTTTTGTCACCCCCAAGAAGAAGATAGGAGGTGAATGACAGGAGGTCAAGGTCAACTTTCACCTATTCAACAATAGCTACTCCCTCACACTGTGAGCATTCAATCATATCTTCAACTGGGCTCATGTCCCCGAACGCTCAACACCATCCCACTTCGACTTCGACCTGGCCTGGGAGCAGTTGATTGAGGTGCCTATGGGATTCCACATCAACTGGCATATCAGTTCTATGACTAACATTGAGCATCCTTTTACTCGTATGCTGCACCGTCTCTACGTCAACACCATCTTTTCCAGGTCTGAGCAAGTTCAAGGGATGGTCCAGAGGTAGGATCTCTACTTCTTCTACCAGCTACTAGAGGGGGAGACGGTTAATGTTGGAGCATTTTTGTTGCTCCATATGCTTTTGGTGAGGCACAATGTGACAAGGAAGGCGCCGATCCTATTCGGGGGTCTCATCACCCCTATATATTTTCACTTGCGCCTTGATCTTTCCACCTCAAGCCATTGGAGGATAATACAAAACTGGATCTCCTTCACTTCCGCAAGGCGCATCTTCTCTGGTACTAACACAATATCCTTTATATGCATTGGAACCGCCGAGGCATATTTCAGGAGCGGAGGCTACCCGACCCTGTCTTCAACCTGTGTGGGGTGGAACATCTCAGGCGACCGTTGAATGAGGGAGAGGCTAAAGATCCTCCTAGAGCAACAGCTCAGGGCGATGACGAGGAGCATAGTGAAGATAGTGATGACATTGAGGAGGTGGAGCCCACCATCCTGATGACTAGGAGAGCGGTCTCACGAAGAAGGTCCTGCCCATATGCTACCTCAACTTCCTCAATCCCCCCACCTTCCCAGGAGGAGCACGACCCGTACAACATGCATGGCATGTACGAGATGCTGCAATAGATTCAGACTGGCTAGCAGCATCATCATGAGGCTTTAGCTGGCATTTGGGATATTCAAGGATGGCTGTACAAAAACCAGTAGTCGATCTTTGCCAATGCACGCCTTCTCTCAGCCAACCAAGAGAATGTCCATATGCTCCTGTAGAGGATGGAGCAGTACCAACAACCCTTATTTGACAATTATTGGAACTGTGGATACTTTGGGGAGTATCCACAGCCGTTGTCGATGCCTCCTACATATCTCTCTTTCTAGGGGATGTTTCCTCCCCATGACCCAAACATGCCACCTCCACCATTTTGAATCATGGTACCACTGTTCCACCTCTTGGGTGAGAGTATTGACTATGAGGACATAGTCATATTCAAGCTTGGGGGGGGGTGCTGGGACAACATTCTATCCTAGTTTTTATCTTTATCTTTATTTTTGTTTGCCATTTTAGTTGTTTGTTTTGTTTTTAGTTGTGCAAGTGTAGGATCCACATCTATCTAGTGCAGTTGTGGAGTAGTAATTGCATGGTTTTATTCTTGAATGTTTTGTATTCTCCATGGTGTTTAATGAAATGAAGGTCATGTCATTAAAAGCTTAAAATGCAAAATCCTTCTCTAACACCTTTTGAGGAAGTGTTTGAATTAGTCAACATTAGGACATACTACATAAAGGAAAGTCTTATTCAACAACGACATGTGAATGACAAAGATGTTGAGCCTAAACTAACCAAACCATAATGAGATCCTAAATCTATATACGTGAAATAAACCTTTAGATCACCCTGAACACTTGCCATTAAAGAGGGACAAATCATAATATAAGGAAAGGCATTGTCTCTTAGTTGTGTGATTCATATGTTCCATCCATTCATTTTGACCCACCACCTAAAAAATTCTTGAGTACTCCAAGCTATTTTCTTTGATTGCATTACATAGAACAATAGGGACATATTGGGTAGTTTGCTTGCATTTGAATTTTTTTTTGCATTCATAGACATTAACTATATTGCACACCATATTAGCTTACATAACACAATTCATATAGTTGCATACATTTCACCATAGAATGCATATTTCCTTTTCCATGTGGATTTCAAATTTAAGGTTAAGAAGAATAAATGTAGAAAAAAAGGAAAAAAGGAAAAAAAATAATAGTTAAATGAAAGTAAGAGGCACAAAGTGAGGCTTTCTGAAAAAAATGATGATAAAGTTTAAAAGAAAAAAAAGTTGAAGTATATTCTGCATCATTTTATGTGAAAGAGTATAATCCACATGTGCAGTCTTCTGAGTTGAAAATAAATTTCTCAACTTGTTCTACATGCATCATCTCATAAAAAAGAAAACAAATTCGTCATTAGGATTCATGCACTACATTCTTTTGCATCCTTATAGGTTCATTTTTCTTATGCATAGATGGCTTGAATGTACTCATAAAGTTTTAGTTGCCACCCATCTTTCATCATTAATTTCTCTTATTGGTAGGCCACCCTTAATGATTTATCTCCTCATACATTCTTATATGAAGATCATCTTCCAGTTAGTTGGTAGTTAGTAAAGAGCAATTTAGTGTAGGGAATTACACAATACACCAAGCGGAATGCCAGAGTAATGATGATGTTAACTGCTTTCTTGATAGTGTCATTGTCTGAGGGTGGACATCTCTTATGGAAGTTTTTGGTCACTTTAGAGTAGTTATCAGTTCAGTGGTTAGTGAAGGCCGGTTTAGGGCTTGGTAGGTGGCATTGTTTAAGAAGAGAATGTATGTGTTTTGTCCTTTTGCTGACTTTTATCAAACAAATCTGAGAGAGTGTTGTTCAAGGATGAGCAACATTTAAGCTTAGGGGAGTTTGATGCATGTGTTTTCAGTCTTTATTATAGGCTCATTTTCGCTTATTTTCATGTGTAGTTTGGGTCTTTATTTGACCTATTATGCATGGAATGTCATTGATAGCCTATATTTCCTTGAATGCATCAAATTATATGATTTCAACCATTTTACTAGCATTTTATGCATTCTAAGTACTCACGATGCTTTTATGTGATTTTAGGTTCAAGAAAGCTACTGACTTTTTAATAGTCGGTGGTACCAACTTACCCTCAGTGATGTGCTTGAAAACCAGCTAGAACTCAGTGCTACCGACAGAGAAAGTCGGTGCTTCCGAGATAGCATCAGTAAGCCCATCATGAATCGAGTAAACTCAGTGCTATCAAGTTTCCAACTCGGTGCTACAGAGTTGACGTCAGAGAGGCTATTCGAAATCACAAAAAGTCAGTGCTATGGAGTCCAAGACAATAGTACCGACGAGATTAGGGATCACGCGACTAAACATAAGTGACTCGGTACTACTGACTCACTTATTCGGTACTACCGAGTCTACCTAACCAGGCCGGTCGCCGATCTATTTCTAATCCAACAATGAACATAATTTTGGACCCTGCGTGATTTCTATGACTTAGGGGGACGACAGCCAGACTGAAGAGAGCCCCCATTTTCATTGTACGACAACTAGAGAGAGAGAAGAGAAGGACGGAGGACTGAACGCTTCACCTGGGAAGATCTGAGCATGTAACACCCCTCCCTAGGGTTTCATATGTAACCAGCGGAAGCACAACCTAATCCCCAACATTATCCATAATGTGGGGTACTTGGCATTTCAAGGAGGGTTGTCACATACATGATCTCATATCAAGAAATAAATAACACTTGGCATTCATTGAAATATTGATTCATACATAAAGTTCTTCTTAGAAAGAAGACTACATCATGATTCTAAAGGTATGCTAAACATAAACTAGATAACATGAAAATGATAGGATCTCCATAGATGGACGTCCCACCAGGCAACAACTTCTTAGATCCTTGGATTCTTAGAACTCCTTAAGCTAATTCCTTCCCTTTAGCTCCAACTTCTGCGAATATCTCGTCCCCAGCCATGCAAAGGAAAAACATTCATGGTAAGTAAGCGACATTGGCATATTATAAGACATAAAAAAATAGCATATAAAGAAGATTTAACATAAACATGAACATGCATTAACATTAATCATTTCTTGGCATCTTTTACATAAAGAACTTGACCAGAAGTATATGCTCCTCTCTTAATGCCCCATAAGGAGCCCATAATGCTCGGAAAGCCCATAATTGCTCGGAAAGCCCATAATTGCACAGAAAGCCCATAACAAGGTGCATATAAATCTAAATCAAATTCTCTTAACCATGATCTTTCTTAGAATTAATTATCTTCTTAATGACTTAGACTTCATCTTAATGGGATTACTCCCTCTTGAACATAATTGGGATTTCTCCCCATGAACTATAATGGGAATTTCTTCCCTCTTAAGCATGAATGGGAAAATCTTCCCTCTTAACCTTGGTTTCATGTACCTTAATCATAATTCATAACATTAATGTTGTTTCTATGCTTAGACTTATATTATAGCAACCAAACATCCAATAGCCATATACTTGAAAGGAAGACATACATTAATCATGACTTTAACATAAAGTGCTTAACATAAATTATAAACATTCAATAAATCAAATAGTATCTATGCCAAGGGCATGGCCCGCTTACCTTGGACTAAAGCACCTAAGTCAAACCTAGTTTGACTGATTGGGTTCTCTTAAACACCTGAAAATAACACAATTATCCTTCATCATACATCATTAAACCCTAATTTGTTCATATAAATATTGAGATGTGCAAACAAAAAATTAGTTGATAAAAATCATAAAATAGGATTCCTCATCGAAAACCCTTTCCAAAACGTATTTTTTCTCATTTTTCTAAGTGTCGAGCAATTTACTAAGAATTTACAAAGAACAAACCAATGAAAATAAAGGGAAAAGCCACGTAGATAAAACTTAATCCAAACCAGTGGACTGACTTCTGAGCTGGACCAATCAAGCTTGGCCAACTAGTGAGAAGGCTCACCACTGAGGGCTCGCGATCAAAGAAGGGAGGACATGTGAAAACCCTGAAATACCCTTCACGGTTTAAATCATCGAATTAAACTGATAGGGGTACCAAGGTCATCTCACGACCTGGATTCTTCACCCCTTAGCCATGGCTAAGGACATCAGCCGATCCTCAACTCCTGGGATCTGGATCGTGGAGCAATGCCCTTTAGGGAAAACTAAGAGCACCACGGCCATCCTTATTGCCACGCGAACTCGACAAGACAAAGCTTGAGTCTCGTGGTGGCCAGGAGATCCAGAAATGCTCCGCCGCAAGGAAATAAATAGGAGAGGATCTCGGGTTCTGGAAACCACTGGTTCTGAGGCGGAAATCCACAGATGCTGGTCGAAAAACATTCGTGGTGGACGGGCGAAGGTCGTGGTGTGGCCCCTTAGGTCAGAGAAACATCAAAGGGGTGAGACGATGGGTCGCCGACGAGGGTCATTGCTGCTCTATATGGCGTGGTGTTTGGGTCACTCACAGGGTAAACGAATGATGGGGGAAGCTGTCTGAGGGTCCAAGCATGCTCACCGCGCCCTCAATTCAAGAGGGGATGCTCTGGAGGTTGGGCAGGCTGCGAAGGTCACCGAAGAGAGAGGAGGAGTAGGTCGAGGCTCTTCAGGGAGTTGGAGGATGAATTGAGCGGGGAGGAAGGATCCTTGGGGTCCTATGATGACTTCGAGCTCTTAAGATGGAGATGGGGAAGGTGAAAGAAGCGTCTGCTCATTCATGGCAGAGAGCAGTGGCGAGCCCTAAATGGGAATTTTGCCTACAACAAGTGAGAGGGGGCGAGCTGGGGCTCATTTTGATCAAGGAGATGAGATGGATGCGTTGGCAAAGAAACGATGTGAAATGGTCGAGAATCGAAGGAGATTGAAGGCTCATATTGAAGCCGCTGGTAACGGCTGTAGACTAGCGTAACGTCGTAAGGTGGAAGATGAGCCATACACCATTGAATCCCGATCCAACGGTCACATACGTGCACAGAGAAATAAAACAAAATCAAAGGTGCGTGACAAACATATTAAATCCAATTATAGGATAAATCGGGCACACAAATGAAATTTCATTCATATAAAAGGTCACACAATATTAAAATCTCCTTTAATTGCTTAGATGGTCCAAACATGAGTCAAATGAGCCCAAATTGTAACCATAGGTGCAATAGGGTGTCTAGAACGTTCCCATGAGGTTAGATTTTATGCTTGTACACATTTAGGCCTAATAAAGCAAAGATCATCATGTACACTCAAATGACTATGATTACTGTATATAAAGCTATTAATTTCTCAAATAAGAATTACAAGGTATGAAAATGTGCACTAAATATTATTTCTCCTCAACTAAAGTGATGGAGGTCATAAAGTAAGCCATTAAACATATAAACCACTAATCACCACAAGGGAGAGAAAAATAAAAGCATTCATTTCCATTTTCTAAACAAAAGTGCATAATTATACAAAGAAACATTTTCTTTAAATAAATCATGGGCAAGAGAGTAATTGAGCATAATAAAATGAAATTGCAAAAATAACATGGGAAATTTGCATCTAGGTCCTCAACAATTATACTATTAGAAAAAGAGCATGCAAATAATAAAATATTTTGAAAATTTGCATAATAAAATTGGGGTGTTACAATACTACCCACCTTAAATAAATTTCATCCTTGAAGTTTCCTAGAGTTTCTACCCACCTTAAGGGTTTCACATAAACTTGCAAATTTTCCATAAAATTATCATTATAAAAGAGGCATACGTAAACAAAGCATTATTATTCAACATTAATTACTTAACTACTCTCACCTTGATCATTTTCCTCTTCTCCATCCGACATTTGCATGGTGAAGAGCCTTGGTTTAACCTTGGGTGGAGGATTTGGGTTCTTATCTTGGTTATGGTTAGGATCCTTCTTTGCAAGCTTAGGGCAATTAGGCTTGATATGCCCTTCCTCGCCACAATAGTAGCAAATAGAAGTTCCAAACCTACAAGGACCACCATGATTTCTTTTACATGTAGGGCATGGGGTTCTCCCATTCTCAGAAGAAGGCTCAGGGGCTTTTATCTTATGGTTGGAGGATGGAAGGGGTTGATGGTGACGATTGTTTTGGGGTACCTCCTTCTTAGGATTCCTCCCAGGGTGATCCTCCAATTCTAAGGCTGAATCTAGGGCTGATTGCATGGTCCTATGACCTCTACCAGACAAGGCATAACTTAGGTCAGGTTTAAGCCCTCTAATAAACTTCTTAGCTCTCTTTTGCTCAGTGTACTCAAGATCATACTTTTGGAGCTTACAAAACTTCATGGCATACTCAGTGACAATCACATCACCCACTTTCTTAAGGTTAAAAAACTCATCCTCCTTCCTTTCTAACATGGCTTCGGATACATAATGGTCGTCAAAGTCTTCTACAAACTCACCCCAAGTGAAAGGAGGGTCATCTTCTTCCCTAGAGGCTAACATGTTCTCCCACTAAGTACGGGATGCACCCTTGAGCATATGGGTGGAAAATCTAACCTTACTACGTGGGAGACACTCTAAGTCTCTAAAGCAATGCTCCATATTACTAATCCACTCCTCAGCCTTGGTTACCACATCAACCTCATCTTCACCATGGAAAGCATCAGGTCTAATCTTCAAGAAATCTATGAGGGAGATCTCATGTACTCTAGGTGGAGCTCTAGGTTGGAGGGCATTGGTCAAGGCTGCTACTAGGGCATCTAGGGTGACTTGTGGAGGGACTTGGTCCATGTCTTGAGTCCTATCTCCACTAGAAGATCCTTGTGACGGGCTTGACTCACCAACCTTCTCCTTCTTCTTAGGGGCCATCTGAAAGGGTAAACATAACATGATATTAGAACATAATATAATTCTCTATTGTTTCCTTAGTGGCCATCTATTCCTTGCTCTGATACCATTAATGTAACACCCCTCCATAGGGTTTCATACGTAACTAGCGGAAGCACAGCCTAATCCCCAACATTATCCATAATGTGGGGTACTTGGCATTTCAAGGAGGGTTGTCACATACATGATCTCATATCAAGAAATGAATAACACTTGGCATTCATTGAAATATAGATTCATAGATAAAGTTCTTCTTGGAAAGAAAACTACATCATGATTCTAAAGGTATGCTAAAGATAAACTATATAACATGAAAAGGATAGGATCTCCATAGATGGACGTCCCACCAGGAAACAACTTCTTAGATCCTTAGATTCTCAGAACTCCTTAAGCTGATTCCTTCCCTTTATCTACAACTTCTACGGACATTTCATCCCCAACCATGCAAAGGGAAAACATTCATGGTAAGTAAGCGGCATTGATATATTATAAGACATAAAAAAATAGCATATAAAGATGATTTGACATAAACATGAACATGCATTAACATTAATAGTTTCTTGGCATCTTTTACATAAAGAACTTGACCAGAAGTATATGCTCCTCTCTTAATACCCCATAAGGAGCCCATAATGCTCGGAAAGCCCATAACAAGGTGCATATAAATCTAAATCAAATTCTCTTAACCATGATCTTTCTTAGAATTAATTATCTTCTTAATGACTTAGACTTGATCTTGATGGGGTTACTCCTTGTTGAACATAATTGGGATTTCTACCCATGAACTATAATGGGAATTTCTTCCCTCTTAACCTTGGTTTCATGTACCTTAATCATAATTCATAACATTAATGTGGTTTCTATGCTTAGACTTAGATTATAGAAACCAAACATCTAGTAGTCATATACTTGAAAGGAAGACATACATTAATCATGACTTTAACATAAAGTGCTTAACATAAATTATAAACATTCAATAAATCAAATAGTATGTATGCCAAGGGCAGGGCCCACTTACCTTGGACTAAAGCACCTAAGTCAAACCTGGTTTGACTGATTGGGTTCTCTTAAACACCTGAAAATAACATAATTATCCTTCATCATACATCATTAAACCCTAATTTGTTCATATAAATATTGAGATATGAAAACAAAAAAATAGTCAATAAAAATCATAAAATCGGATTCCTCATCGAAAACCCTTTCCAAAACATATTTTTTCTCATTTTTCTGAGCATCGAGCGATTTACTACAAATTTACAAAGATCAGACCAATGTAAATTTAGGGAAAAGCCACGTAGATAAAACTCAATACAAACCAGTGGACCGGCTTTTGAGCTGGACCAATCAAGCTTGGCCAACTAGTGAGAAGGCTCGCCACTGAGGACTCACGATCAAAGAAGAGAGGACAGGTGAAAATCCTGAAATACCCTTAACAGTTTAAATCGTCGAATTAAACTAACAGGGGTACCAAGGTCATCTCGTGACCTGGATTATTCACCCCTTAGCCATGGTGGAGGATAATAGCCGATCCTCGACTCCTAGATCTAGATCACAGAGCAATGCCCTTTAGGAAAAACCAAGAGCACCACGACCATCCTTATTCCCACGCAAAATCGACAAGCCAAAGCTTGAGTCTTGCAGTGTCCAGGAGCTCCGTAAATGCTCTACCGCAAGGAAAGAAATAGGGGAGGATCTCGGGTACTGGAAACCATTGGTTCCGAGGTGGAAATCTATAGATGCGGGTCGAGAAACATTCGTGGTGGACGGGCGAAGGTCGTGGCGTGACCCCTTAGGTCAGAGAAACATCAAAGGGGCGAGACGATGGGTCGTCGATGAGGGTCATCCTCTACTCTATATGGCGTGGTGTTTGGGCCACTCGCAGGGTAAACGAATGATGGGGGAAGCTATCTGAGGGTCCAGGCATGCTCATCGCATCCTCAATTTGAGAGGGGATGCTATGGAGGTCGGGAAGGCTGCGAAGGTTGCCAAAGATAGAGGAGGAGTAGGTCAGGGCTCTTGAGGGAGTTGGATGATGAATTGAGCGGAGAGGAAGGATCCTTTGGATCCTCTGATGCCTTCAGGCTCTTAAGATGGAGACGGGGAAGGTGAAAGAGGCGTCTGCTCATTCATGGCAGAGAGCAGCGGCGAGCCCTAAATGGGTGTTTCACCTACAACAAGTGAGAGGGGGTCAGATGGGGCTCATTTAGATTGGGGAGACGAGCCTGATGTGTTGGCAAAGAAACGATGTGAAACGGTCAAGAATTGAAGGAGATTGAAGGCTCGCATTGAAGCCACTGGTAACAGCTGTAGACTGGCGTAACGTCATGAGGTGGAAGATTAGTCAGACACTATTAGATCCCAATCCAATGGTCACAGATGCACACAGAGAAATAAAACAAAATTGAAGGTGCATGACAAACATATTAAATCCAATTATAGGCTAAATCGGGCACATAAATGAAATTTCATTCAAATAAAAGGTCACACAATATTAAAAGCTCCTTTAATTGCTTAGAGGGTCCAAACTTGGGTCAAATGAGCCCAAATTTATACCATAGGTTCAATAGGGTGTCTAGAACGTTCCCATGAGGTTAGATTTTATGCTTGTACACATTTAGGCCTAATAAAGAAAAGATCATCATGCACACTCAAATGACTATGATTAGTGTATATAAAGCTATTAATTTCTCAAATAAGAATTACAAGGTATGAAAACGTGCACTAAATATTATTTCTTCTCAACTAAAGTGATGAAGGTCATAAAGCAAGCCATTAAACATATAAACCACTAATTAGTAAAAGGGAGAGAAATAAAAACATTCATTTCCATTTTCTAAACAAAAGTGCATAATTATTCAAAGAAACATTTTCTTTAAATAAATCATGTGCAAGAGAGTAATTGAGCATAATAAAACGAAATTGCAAAACTAACATGGGAAATTTTCATCTAGGTCCTCAACAATTATACTATTAGAAAAAGAGCATGCAAAGAATAAAATATTTTGAAAATTTGCATAATAAGATTGGGGTGTTACAGAGCACCTACAGAGGATGGTTCTACAGCCAGAAGACAGCATAATGCATGGGCAACAGAGGGGATCATCTAGGCGGGCAAAGATCTAGGGATTACCTTAGTTTCTACTATGTTCCCCACGTTTTTCTTCTTCCCTTCTATGTGTTTTGTGATGAAAATGATGCAAGGCTAAAAACCTGTATTCTTTTAGACCCGGGAGTTTCCCGAATATACACTAAAATTGATTTCTATGCATTAATATCACATTATCTCATTGTTATTGGATATAATTCTATGAAAGTTTCATGTTCCTTTTGTGCTTGATCACCATGAATGGATTAATAGACACTTAGTCATCTCAGGAGAGGGATTAAGGGTTGGGAAGCATATGATTACTCATATATTGCACCCTTTGGGAAAAGTGGAGAATTTACGAGAGGAGAAACCTAGAGTATAAATATAAAGCACCTAACTAATCAAACCAATAACCACATGAGTGGTATTAACATTAGATTAGGTAGTGAATTACACTGCAGGACTAGGTAATTCTGGCTACAGGCTCCTTATCCAGGGATTGAGATAATAGATATTAGTGTGTGGGATTTATTGTTAGTGGTATCTGTGGTGAAACCACCTCCTAAAGAATTAATTCTCCTTCTAATTTACTTAAACCATTAATTCATTTACTTTAGTGTTCACTTGGCAATTCAACTCAATTCAAACAATCATCACCGACCTAGCTGATTGATCTGTAGTTAGTAGTAGTCTACTAGAGAAACACTTCCCCGTGTTCAACTCGGGCTTCACATCGCCTTATTACTTCAATACGTTCACTTGTGTTTTGCGCACGGTAAACCACGTGTCACTAACTACCTTGTATCATTCTCAGAGTGAGTCTATCTATTATAACTTATTCTCTAACAAGTACCCATGTATCTGAGTTGATCGAATATCACGGATAAAGAGACATAGTCATCGCTCACAATACATGCTAGTTTTGTGTATTATTGTTGTCCTACAATGTCCACAATGATATCTTACTAGGAACATAACAAGAACGAATACTCTTTAGTATACTTATGATATCATGTTTAGGTCCTCAACCCAAATCATATGTCTAATGGGCATAACAAGAATGGACACTATACATATAGATAGCTGTGAAAATGCTTTCATGAAGGGATCAACAATGTTGCTTTCAGTTGGTGACTGTAAACCTTAACATCTCCTTTCTGTATGATCTATTGTATGTGATGGTAACATCTGAGTATGTGTTTGGAATGTTGATGTGATTTGGGTTCCTTCACTCATAAATGCATCCATTGTTGTCGTAGTATAGCTATACTGCAACTTTAATTGTTTAACCACCCCAAGTCCATTTATGAACTTCTTGATTGATACTTCCTCCTTTTTTGTATTGGATGTGGCAATATACTCAACCTCTATTGTTCGATAAACCACTGTCCCTTACTTGGAACTTTTCCGAAATATTTGCATTTCAAATATGTAAATACATGTGAAAAACCATATTATAAGATACTTTCCCTCTTACAGGAAATTTGTCCTCCAAATTCAACTAATCACACAAAAGACCAGAATGAGACTTTTCCTTGTCTGTCTTTGACTATCATGTGGCTTCATCCTGACCATAGTGTTTCAAAGAACCTTTACCATTTGTATGTTTTTATTCCAGATCTCTTTCACCTTGGAATCTATTATCATTACTATGACTCAGGATATGTCAATCTCCCTTGGAGTTCAATAGTCTCAATATTCAACGAATAGCTAGGATCCTTCACATAGAACTTTAGATTGAACACATGTAACACATCATGCATCATACTATACTGTGGCGGAAAAGCAAGGCGATAATCGACCTTGACAATTCGTTCTAGAATCTGATGCAACCCTATTTTAGGGCTTCATCTTGTGCCAATTTGTTCTTTATTCACATCTAAACATAGTAGAATGAAGTTAAATTCACCAATATGCATATTATTGTCAAATTCACTTATGGACGTTCTTTGCATACTTTTCAGGTACTTGGACCATGCTTTGGATGGATGAGAGAGAAGGAAGGAGTTCTAGGAGTCCTCCACTCATGAAGGGGTTCAATGAAGACTCCAAAGCTCCATGGAGGGGTTCAACAAAGACTCCAAAGCTCCCTCAAACTACCCCTAATGGCCAAGGGTCGACATCAAGTAACGAAGTCCACTGATCATGAAGATTCAAGTTGATTTTGCTACTAAAGCCCCCAACACTACTGTGGTGCCAAGGAACGACCGTGCTGGCCAATGTCAAAGTTATAGAGAAAATATCGAAATTGCAAGATACAACAACATTGCCACCACAACCGTGCTGCCCAGCACGGTCATGCTATTAATGCCCCAAAACTGACGTGCTACCTGAAGCCAAAATGGGTGTGCTAAAGGGAATGACCTCACCTCCAACTCAACCAGCACGACCGTGCTACCCAGCACGACCGTTCTACCTAGCCTCCACCACGACCGCGCTACCAACCTCCATATTACCACCTCAACCTGTGATTTTTCTACTTTCTTAGAACAGGTGTTCCACACCACCATGGCTATTCCTACCCTTACCCACCATGACCGTGCTACCCAACACAACCGTGCTACCACATAAACCCTAACATTTTCTGCACTATTTTTCTAGAAATGCCCCTACTTACCGTAGTGCTCCCACCACCACCTATATATACATGGGTGGAAGAAACAACACTAGGTTAGCTTCCATTACTCCTCTCCACCTACTCTAGAGCATTCATTGCCATCCCCTTGCATTTATGCTCTCCACCCACCATTTCCACTTCATTTCCACCATAGAAACCTAGTTTTCTAGGTTTTCTACCATAATACCCTTAATTTTCTTGCCCATCATCTACCTTGGAGGAGGGAGGTCACCCTACATCATCTAGGAGGTGAAGGATAAGTATCTACTTCGAGCTCCATGGAGTCCTATCCCCTTCTTCTCATTTCTTTTATCTTTTCTTTGAGCATGTCTAGCTAAGCCCCTAGTGGTGGGTTGTTTGGGGTTAAAATGTGACTTTGATACCATGTTGGGGGAAAATAACTTGTAATGAACATAATTTCATTCTATGATGATTTCCACTTATTTCTATCTCATTTCCCATTATCTTGCATGTGGTTTGTGCTTTTAAACATAAATTTCTTATTTTGTGATGCTTGAAGACACTTAGCTTCTAGGAGAAATTGGAATGTATGTGACAATCTTAGGAATGGATCCTAGGTCCAATTAGTGTATCCCTAGCTATCCCCCTTTATTCCTACATACATCTCACTTCTTCTACAAGTGAGTGTGATATCAAAGTAGCTAGTGTAAGTGTGATTAGTGCAGTTGCCTAGAGTTTCCTAAAGGCTAGATGGCAAGTAACATGAGGTGAAATACCCTCATCTCTACTCCCATTCCTACCCTTGGATCTCAATTTCCCTAATATCACTTACCCTAGAAACCTAGACTTGCCAATTCCTACTAGAATTACACCTAACCCTAGTTCTGCAACTAGTAGTATAGGGTATATTCTAATAGCACTTGCCTTGTTGTTTGGTTTGGCAATCTAGATTGAAATGTGAGATTTGCATGCTATGTTAACCTTCCCCCAACTAATATCAAGTTGTATTCCCAAATGGTCCACCTATCCAATCATATTTCTTAAAACCTAATTTGTCATCTTATCTTGTTAATGCTAGTTTAGCTTAATTGCCTTTATTGCCTACAGTCGATTTCTTAGTCTTGTTCATTAGGGATAACCTAGATTCTTGCTTACTATAGTGTTTAGATTAGTTCTTAGTTGCTAATTTCCTTTCTAGAGTAAAGTAGATCATCTTGCTCTTATTTAATTGATTTCTTAATCTAGTGTCTTAGACCTAACTTGCTTAGGGTAATCTAGGGTTCTTGGTAATCTAGCTTTCATATTGCCGTTACTTGCCTGCTTGTTTAGTGTAATCAAATAAAAACCAACCAATCAACCCTCAAACCCTAATCTCCGCTTTAGGGACATAGAAAACACTAACTTAGCTCTAGTGCCCCCTCTCTCCCTGAGGATCGACCCCTATACTTGCCTCCCATCTTTACTAATATAGTACCCCGTGTGCTTGCGGGTGTCCTGTTCAATATTGTGATCGATTCTTCTTAGGGTTTTTATAAATATTGAAAGATCCCAAGTGTGTTCAAATTCTATGGGGTGCATCTTATCAAACTCAATTGGTTAGTGTGTGCACCTCTGGCTCAGATGCACTAGAATCTCAAATGGACCCATGTATCTGGGACTCATTTTCCCCCTGTACTTAGCTATAGATCGGAGGGGCCAAATTTTTAGGAACACATGATCACCTATAGTGAAGTGCAAATCTGTCCACTTTGTATTGGCATATGACTTCTATAATCTTGGGTTCTATTTAGACTTTACTTGATCAAAGAGACCTTATTAGCATACAACTATAGTTCTTTTGACCTCAACAAGATACTCTCACCAACATCATCCTAATGAAGCTGTGACTGACACGACCTCCCAATAGAGATTCATACAGAGGCATCACGATACAAGCTCGGTAATTGTTATTATAGGCAAACTTAGCTAATGGTAGGTACTGCTCCCATGATCCACCCTAATCTAGCACACATGCTTTCAATATATCTTCTAAGGTCTAGATCATTCTTTCTGACTGTCCTTTAGTCTGTGGGTGATAAGCTATGCTGAATTTTAACCTTCTACCGAGTTATTCTTGAACTTGTTTCGATAACTTTGAAGTGAACTTAGGGTCACGGTCAGAAAAAATAGAACTCAAAACACCATGCAGACAAATTATCTCTCTAATGTAAAGCTTATCTAAGTCTAACACCTTAGTAGTAACTTCAGGGCAAGGAAGTGTGTTGACTTGGTTAGGCATTCCACCACAACCCATATTGCATAATAATCTTTTCTTGTATTGGGAAGACCCACCACAAAATCCATGGTGATATGGTCCCATTTCCACT
This sequence comes from Alisma plantago-aquatica, assembly GCA_963693085.1. Taxonomy (NCBI): domain Eukaryota; kingdom Viridiplantae; phylum Streptophyta; class Magnoliopsida; order Alismatales; family Alismataceae; genus Alisma; species Alisma plantago-aquatica. The sequence goes on along the minus strand of OY856412.1, from coordinate 1,343,609,096 downwards.
CGGAAATCTCAATCGTTTGTAGTGACCCACCGACTGTTGGTGCTCAACCTTCATTATTTGGCACGTGAGACAGCTGGCCACATATGAATCTATATTTATCTTCATTCATGACCACCGAAAGTATCACTACAAATCCCTAAACATCTTAGTGATTCTGGGGTGCATAATATACTTTGATCCATGATCCTCTTGCAAGATACAATTCTTTAAGGGTGAATCCTCAGGAACCCAAATACAACTTTATACTAGATTCCACCATCCACACCCACTAAGAGGTGTGTTTGAGGTTTTTCAGTCAAACCCTTCATCTTTTCTAACTCTGGGTTGGCTAACTGGGTTACCACTAGATCGGGTCAATAGGCTACAATTAATCTAAATATAGGCAAGACAAATCCCATTTACCAAAGGCCATGGAGCCCATCGAACAAAGTCTTCCAGTCTCTTCCATTGGCTAACCAAACCAACTGCACAACTGAGACATTTTCTACCGAGGGCTTTGACAACCACATTGGCCTTACTCGGATGGTTGGCTATGGTGAAGCCAAAATCCTTCAAGTACTCCATCAAACATCTCTATCACAAGTTCATGTCATTATATGTCAACAAGTACTTTATGATCCATAATCATTGTACTTTGGGCCATTACTAGTGCTATCCACTTCATTTGGGAGGAACACAATAAATGACTACATAATGGTGGCGCTTCAGACTTTGTTGTCATCTTAAACCATTTAGCTCTAGAGATTAAGAGAATGCATTTTAATTTTAAATCATGTCTTGATATTCTCCTACTATTTCTAGGAATTGGGATCTACTGTAACCAAATCTTAGGAGTGTTTAGTCACATGTGTGGGTGTGGCTTGTAACTTTGTCCCCTTTTCAGGGGTTTTTGGAATATACTTACCATATTTTCCAAAAAAAGTACTTCAAGATATTATGGTCAGTGAGGATGTTGAAGGTAGCCCCATACAAGTAGTGTCGTAAAATCTTTAAGGCATAGACAATAGCTACAAGTTCCATCATGGGTCAGATAATTTAACTCATTGGGCTTGATCTGTCTGGAAGTAAAGGAAACCACATGCTTGTTCTCTTCCAACACACATACTAAGACCATCCTTGATGCATCAGTGAAGATGATAAAGCCTTCATTACCCTAGAGTATGGTCACGACGGGGGAGGAGGTAAGCTTTTCCTTCAACTCCTAGAATCATGCTTCACACAATTCAGACCAAACAAACTTCTCATCCTTTTGAGTAAGCTTGGACAAGGAAAAAATAGTATTTGAGAAATCCTTGATGAATCAGAGGTAATAATCAGATAATACCAGGAAGCTGTGAATCTCAGATGTGTTCTTCAGGGATGACCATTCTCAAATGGTCACTACCTTGGTAGGGTCCACAAAAATGGTTCGTCCAAACATAATGCACCCAAGGAACATAAGTCAGTCTTTTCAAAACTCACACTTTGAGATTTTTCCATAGAACTTTAGCTTTCTCAGGATATCAAGGACCTTATGTAGGTGCTCATAGTCTTGTTCTAAGTCATCAAAGTAAAGCAATATGTTACCTATGAACACTATGACAATGATATCAAGGAAAGTCTAGAACACACTATTCATGAGGTTCATGAACACACTTGGAGCATTGGATAACCCAAAAGGCATAACCAAAAACTCATAGTGGTCATAGAGGGTTCAAAATGTGGCTTTTGGGATATCTTCACTCTTAACTCGCAATTGGTAGTAACCAGATCTCAGGTCAATCTTTGAAAAAACTCGAGTGGTTTTTAGCTGGTGATACAAGTTATCTATGCGGGGTAGAGGATACTTGTTCTTAATGGTAGCCTGATTTATCATTCTATAATCTATGCACATATGGAGCAATCCATCCTTCTTCTTTACAAAGAGGACTAGTGCTCCCCATGGGGATGAGCTGGGTCAGGTAAAGCACTTGTCTAACAGTTCTTGTAGTTGTTTGTTCAACTCAAGAAACTCAGCAGGATCCATCCTATAAGGTGCCCTAGATATTAGGTTCGTCCTTAGGAGCTATCTCTATTTATAAGTCCACTTATCTCTCTGGAGGTATGCCTAGAAAATTGATGTGCGCATTTCATATATACTTTTTGCACATCTTCACTCACAAATTCAGTTCATCTTGCCCTCCATGTGGCCTTCAATTCATACTCAATTTGTAATCTCTTAGATGTTTTACTTGTTTAATGATTTTTATCATAGGTACACATCAACGATTACAAAATGAGGATAATACAACCAAAATACAACCTTAGTTGGATTCTCTGTTGATTTGCAACCGATAGAGAGTTGATCAAGAAAAACAAAGCAAGACACAGCAAGTCTTTATTTGTACATGACGTGCAACTTTCCAGGAAGGGCATTCCTCTATGCAAATAAAAGTACACAACATGTGTTATTTAACACACAATGTGTAAGTTTACACAGGACTTCGTCTCCAACTGCATCAAAAGCAAGTTCAATGTTTTGCAAAAATACACAATGTGTGTTTATTAACACACTACGTGTGACATCCGCCCCAGGTCGACTCCAATTGTAGATACACGACATGCCTTTATTAGAACATGCCGTGTACTTATCATGAAAGAGCAATTCAAGCAATAGTTGCACTATTCCACATGACATGTCTTTGTCATTTTTTTGCAGACTTTAGAAACAACCACCCCTCATTTTAAAAATGAGTGCATCCACTTGTGGCAGTTATAACTCATCATTTTAATCACTTTTCGACTAGATAGAGTTGTAGAGCAAGTGAGGGGCAATTTTGGAGAAGAAGGTGTGATTTCTTGAAAAGAACCTCCATTTTTCATCATTTGCTTCTCCTTTTCTCGTCCAAGGGTGTAGCTGAGCTTCTCTACTCCGGCCAATCTTCTCGAGAGGGAAGATAGTATAAGTTGGATCTGCTAGAAGGATGTAACTTCATCCTTGAGATGGAGTTTTACTCCTTCCACTTCATTCTTGGTTACTTTTAGCTTTTCTTCTCTCTAATCATGGAAAACTCTAAAAATTCTACAATGTACTTGTGTTTCTTCATTATGTCTGAGTAGAACCTTTCTTCTTGGGCATAGGAAAGTAGCTCCCATGCTATGACTCATGTGAACTCATAATTTATATCTAATGTTAGTTAATTTTCTTCTCCATGAGTTTCTATGACGTTTTACTGCATGTATGCTTGACTGGCAACCAATTGTACATGTTTAATGCTTCTTTTTGCTATTCGGGAGAATGTATGAGGGAGTAGGGAGTAGATATCATGGCAACATGCTCTTAACCACAAGAGTGTCTAGAGAGTGTTGATGTCCCAAGGTTGTCTTTAAATCTAAGCATAGACACATGAGTTCTACGCAAGGATGAGAACTGTCTCATGTCACCAGGAGGTATATGATGACAACGTCCTCCTTTGCAAATTAGTTGGCATGTTTAATTTTGTGGTTACACATAATGTGATAGTATGGAGGTGAAATATTTTGTCCATGATGTTCCAAAATCTGATCTCATCCTTTAAGATTAAACTTTTGATGTTTACTTGTCATCTAGTTAATTGCAATCAAACTCATCTATTGTAATCTGACTTAGATTATTGAAAGTTATCTCTTTTGCACCTACTTAGCCTAGCTTTTGCGGTTCAACATCGACTACATTTGATCCTGTATACTTGCGGGTGATTGATGAGCTGAGACATAAAAGATTTAAAACTCCCTTACCTTAGGCAATTGACAAGTTTTTGGTGACATTGCCGGGGTGCTGCAGTAAGTTTAGTTAGAGTAAAAGCACTAGTTAGTATTTGGGACTAAGTCATCATTTTCCAAATTCCATATTGTGATACCTTTTAGTCTTGTAGTTTTCACTAAATGTTGCTTTTACAGGTTGCATCGTCGCTCTAAGAGGGGTCTTGAGACATCAATCTTTTAGACCCAAAAATTGAGCGAACTTTTTGCAGTTAAAGGAGAGCAAGGAGGAGAAATAACTCTTTAAGCTTGGAGGGATCACAACCTTCATCACCACATTCAACTCCTTCACCACTGCCTTCACCCAATTGTCATCAAGAATAGGATATGGAGAATAACCACCTGCTTAAGAAATTCACTGTACCGACTGCCATCAACATCTGTGGAGCCATTTATGATCATGCTATTGAAGCCAATAATTTCTCTAAGCCCCACCATAATGTAGATGATCCAACAAAACCATTTTGGAGGAACTCCTATGGAAGATATGAATCTTCACACAACTTAGTTTTTGCAGCACATGAACACCTTCAAGATCAATGGTGTTCCAGCTGAAGGAGTATGTCTACTCATATTCCCGTTCACTTTTATGAGACTGAGATGAGGTGTGGCTCTCCTCTTTGACCAAGAGATCCATCAAGAGTTGGGATGAGCCATTGCATGCTTTTCTCACCAAGTACTTTCCTCCTAGAAAGACAACTCAACTAAGGAGCTAACTCACCAACTTAAAGAAATAGGAAGGTGAAACACTTTATGATACATGTGAGAGATTTAAAGACTTGCAACACCTTTGTCCTCACCATGGTTTGACCAATTGGATGTTACTACAAACTTTCTATAATGGGTTATTCTACAACACCCGTATGACTATTGATGCTATTGCAAACAAAGCTCTAATGAACAAGTCCTATAGTGAAGCATATGCTATCATTGAAGACATGGCACTCACCCACAGTCAGTGGAGCACTGAAAGGACTAGCCGGCCCTTCTCGTCAAGCAGTTCAACTAAGAAATCTAGTGGGACGCACATTGTAGATTCTATAGACTGCATTGCCATCAAGCTTGATGCTTTGACTCAAAAGTTTTATATGTTGACCACTCATCCTATCTAAGAAGTTGACCAAGTGTGTGAACCATGTGGAGCTCCTTCTCAGAACTCTTCTTCTTATTTTGCACCACAAATGAACACCACATAGATGCTAGAGCAAGTTAATGCAATAGGGAATTTTAGCAATAGACAAGCCTACAACCCTTTCTCAGAAACCTACTATCTAGGATGGAGGGACCATTCAAATTTATCCTATAGGAACAACAACTCTCAGAATCAACAACAACCTATGAGCAACCTCCATCCCATGAAAAACAATCACTGGGATATAGCAACAGTAAAAATAGGAATTTCAACCAGCTTTATCAAATGAGTCAGCCCCAACAGAAGTCCAGTTTGGAAAGTCTTATTGAGACTGTTGTAACTACACAGATTTAGAAGAATGATGAGTTTTGAGCACACGGTAATCATTTGAAAGATGCCATCACCCAACTCTCTTCTAAAGTAGATGGGATAGTCACCCATACAAAGATGCTAGATAACCAAATTGCTCAATAGGTTTTGTCCAGTCAAAAAGCCTCGTGTTGCTCATTACCCAACCAACCGGAGATGAACCCAGGTGAATGCAAGTCCATTTCTTTGAGGAGTGGAAATGTCATAAAGAGGCCCGTACTAGAAGAAGAAAAGAAAGCTGATAAGAAGGAAGTTGATGGTGAAGACAAAATGAAGGAAGAAGGAGTCAAATGAAGAACAACCATCCTGCAAGACAACCATTCCTTTTCCATAGAGATTAGCAAACAAGAAGGATGACACCAAGTTCCACAAGTTCATGGACATACTCAACAAATTGTATGTCAACCTTCCCTTGTCTGAAGTAATTGCCGAGATACCCTCCTATTCAAAGTTCCTTAAAGACCTTCTAACCAAAAGGAGGAGGACCGATCACATAGAAACTATCATGCTATCTAAAATAACAAGTTCCATCATTCAAAATAGGTTACCGGAGAAACTTGATGATCAAGGTGCCTTCACATTTCCATACAAGATTGGTCACACAACATTTGATAAAGGTTTAGTTGACCTTCGGGCTAGCATAAGCCTTATTCCATACACATTGCAGGAGCAACTTGATATTGGAGACTTGAATCCAACTAAGATGGCCATTCAACTAGTTGATCATACCATCATGTATCCTAGAGGTATCATTGAAGATGTGCTTGTTCAAGTGAGATTGTTTTTCATCCCTTGTGATTTCATTATGATTGATATGAATGAGATTCATTCCAACCCTATTCTCTTTGGAATACCCTTTATCTGCACAATTGATTGTATAGTATATGTACGGGAGGGTATGATCACTCCTAGATTAGGAGGGTGTAAGGAGTGCATGATCACCCACTTACTGAAGATTTGAAGAATAAAACATCCATTCCAAACACACTTAAATGTATGCTAGAATAGGTGTAACATTTTCAAGTTTCAATGAATGGTATTCAAAACAACCAAAGTATAGCAGCGAAATAAATATGTTGACTATATTCAATTTATCAGAACGTTATTACAAAAGTACATCATAATATCCCATAAGGGTTTACATGTATGATACAACATAAGGATCTAACTAGAGGGAAATCTAAACCATAACAACTTTATCTCCAAGCTTTAACTCCTTAAGCTAGTCCAAAACTTCATGCCTTATCATCCAAGTCCTTCACCTAGGGTTGGAAGCATACCCCAGCAAGAAGAGAAAATAGATGACATCAAAAAAGGTTGATATGTGCATACTAAATAGGAAATTGAGCAATATATGGAATAAAGGACATAAAATATAAAAAGCTTCCCATAGAAAGGATAAGGACCACCCAAATGGGTATCAAGAGAAAAGGAATTGAAATCATATGATAATAAAAGAATACTTTCCATTAATATAACATAAAGATTGTGCCACACAAGCACATATAATGAATCAGGGCACACACCCCATATCATCAACGTGCATGCATGTGAGATAAACATAGCCCTAGAACATTATAAACACAAAGGTAGCCAAGTCTCATAAACTAGAAACTAATAGAGAAAGGGATACTACCAATCTTCCAATTATATAAAACATGGGCCAAGAATCACACATCTTTCCCTGAGTATGAGGTACCTTTCCATCCCAAAAGATCAAGAAATATCACATCTACTTGGTAGGAAATAACATATATACCATAAAAACCAATGCAATTACACTACTCTAGTGCTACGGAATCACATAGCATGTTAAATGTAGAGGCAAGTAGAAAGTATAGTCAGAATATATAAACTAGTCACCACATATGTGACCAACATATGAATCCACCTCATAAGTGGGAAAAAGATATCACATGCCATCTTTTAGAGTTCCATCATGAACAAAGAATAAGATAAGAGTTCAAAAGAATATTTGATCACATGATCAATATCAGATAAGGTAGTTCACATGAACCATGATTTTCAAAAGAAAAGACATTGTGTATAGGCTAATGTTCATAGGACAAAGAGAATGAATAAGCATAGGTGAATTGCTCAATATAGAAGAATAGGGGATACATCATACATTTAGAGTGAAGAATTAGAAATTTCTCAATATGAAAATAATGTGGGATGCAATCATACAATAAGTGAGAGAAATTGCTCAATATGAATAATCAGGGATGCATCATACCTCAACTTTAGAGTCTAACTGTCCAAGGTCACTTCTAGATCCAAGTCTAGGTCTCCAAAGAACCTCTAGGGAAGGTGGATATGTCCAATAAGTAAGGTTCCCAAGCTTAGATAGACTAGTTTCTCCAACAAAGCTCCTATCTCGAGCAAGAAGCACCTTCTCCACTTTAGAGGTGAAAAACCCTAATAAAAGAACATGGATATGAGGTGTTTATGGGTTCTAGGTGGGGTTTCACCATGGAAGTCCATGGTTTCAACCTGGAGGAAGGTGCAAGGAAGACTAACAACATGAAAATAGGGCAGGAAAGGAGGAAACTTACTAGTTTTGGTCAAAATAACCAAGGAGCAGCTTTAGAAACCCTAAATAGAGCAAATTTGGAACCCTAGGAGCCTTCTTCACCAAGGTAGGAACCTTATTTTACCTTGGGACAGAAACTTCATGGCCAAACAGATTAGGAGTTATGCTCTAAGTTAGAGGAATGAAAGAATAGCAAGAGTTTTCGAATTTGGATTTGGGAAGGGGTAGATATGGCTAAATAAAGATAGAGGTAAAGTATGAGGTGTCTATGAGACTTTCATGTGTCATGTATAATGGTGTCCTTGGACATGAAAGACTTTATTGATAAGGAAGAAGTCTAGCACGAGGTGTCAAGTTAGTTTCCATGTTTCCAATGCTAAGGGTGCCTATGGACATGCAAACTTTTATGGATAAGGAAGAAGTCAAGCATGAGGTGTCCATGGAGATTTCCATGTGTCCTTAGCTTAGGGATTTAATGGCCATGCAAGAGGACATCTCATAGAGGCTTCTTGAATATCAAATTTCAGTTTATGGACACTGATAGGCCATCCCATCTGACCTCTAATCAAAGACATAATCCCATTGGTTGACAGCTTCTAAAGATAAGCTCATTTATAAAGAGAGTAATCCCTAAAATACCCTTGGAAAGAAACACCTTCAAACCAAGGTGAAACTTGGTGCCGTATGGTTCAAGAATTATAATTCTTGTGAAAATTTGCAACAAAAACCTCCCAATTGGGTTAGTTGCAGAAAAGTCCAGAATGTACCTAAAATTGCATAACTTGCACAAACAACATCCAAATTGGGCCAAACTTCATCCACAAGTTATCTTTGATGTGTTGAATATGAATTTTACATTATTTCCATATTTTGAAGTGTTATAATCACATTATTCATTACATATTCCTTTTACTCATTTTCTCTCTCCTAAACTTATCAGAATATTTCAAGGTTGTCCAAATTAGATGAAATTTGACATGTAGGCTAATTTTGATATGTATATTTCAAATTTGAAGTTTGTTTCCACTTTTGAGACTTATTTTTATGAGATATGTCATATGGCCCATTAACGACCCATTATCTAAATTATTCATCCAATTAAATTTCTTATCTTCGTATTACCATCAAAATGAGTTATGTGGCATATTTTATGTATCCATTATAAACCTAAGATTAATGTTAGAACATTAGGTTACATTAAGGTGATATATACATGCATTAGCTCATTGGGGTTATACTAAACATCTATTTAGGTCTAACCTTCAACCTTGTTTGGCTAAGTCCAAAATGTCAACTTCTAGCTGAGATCTAGTATGTTACAATACACCACCCCTTAAAGGGATTTTGTCCTCAAAATCAAAACATCCACATATGAGAAAACAACATATTCACCACCCCTTAAAGGATTCATCATATTAAGTCAAAACTATTCTTTAGGTACAAAAGGTTCAATTACACTTCCTTACATCCAACTACATAAGCATCATACAAAAAAAAGAAACATAACTTGTAAAGACTAACTATGAACTATGGGCTAACTTGCTCTTGTCCATACTCAAACAAGTCTTTACACCTGGGAGACTAGTTCAACATATTAGGGTCCCTAAAGGTAAATCATATATATGTATAAGGCTACTATTGCCTAAAAGCATGCTATTTCAGACAATTCATATCAGCTCAGGCCAGGCCTGTGTCATATGGATTCGGGAGTCCTCATAAACCAATCTAGTGGCGAGGAGGAAAATCTTGCGATCCCTGAACCTTGATCCTTTCTAGACACCTTTGCTTTCAACTTTATGTCCTAGTAGCTGGCTAAAGGCCAAGCTAAACAACCTCAAGTTACTATGGTTATTTATGCATCTTTTACTTATAAGTATTTTAAGGATCTAATCATCATTATTCTAATGTGAAACTATATGATCCTAAATCAACCCTTCATCATCTATTGATCAACTCTAGGGAAAACATGTCACTTAAAGGTAAGGCAATGATTCTAACTAGGGAGACAAAATTGAAACAATCAGATTCCGACTATTATGGGCTCTAATACCATGCTGTAAGGAGGCATAATCAACCCCTTACTAAAAATTTGATTTGAAAAATTAACATTCATACCAAACACACGCAAAGATATTAGGTGTAACATTTTCAAGTTTCAATAAATGGTATTCAAAACAACCAAAGTATAGCAACATAATAAAAATGTTGACTATATTCAATTTATCACAAGGTTATTACAAGAGTACATCATAATATCCCATAAGGGTTTACATGTATGATACAACATAAGGATCTAAGCAGAGGGAAATATAAACCATAACAACTTTGTATCCAAGCTTTAACTCCTTAAGCTAGTCCAAAGGTTCATGCATTATCATCCAAGTCCTTCACCTAGGTTGGAAGCATACCCCAACAAGAAGAGAAAATAGATGACATCAGCAAAGGCTGATATGTGCATACTAAATAGGAAATTGAGCTATATATGGAATAAAGGACATAAAATATAAATGTCTTCCCATAGAAAGGATAAGGACCACCCAAATGGGTATCAAGAGAAAAGGAATTGAAATCATATGATAACAAAAGAATACTTGCCATTAAGAAAGCATAAAGATTGTGCCACACAAGCACATGTAAAGAATTAGGGCACACCCCATATCATCAACTCGCATGCATGTGAGATAAACATAGCCCTAGAACAATATAAATACAAAGGTGGCCAAGTATCATAAACTTGAAACCTGATAGAGAAAGGAATACTACCAATCTTCCAAATATATAAAACATGGGCCAAGAATCTCACATCTTGCCCTGGGTATGAGGTTCCTTTCCATCCCAAAAGAGTAGTAAATATCACACCAGCTCAATAGGAAATAACAAATTTACCATAAAAACCAATGCAATTACACTACTCTAGTTCTACTGAATCACTTAGCATGTTAAATGTAGAGGAAAGTAGAAAGTATAGTCATAATACATAAACTAGTCACCACATACGTGACCAACATATACATCCACCTCATAAGTGGGAAAAAGACATCACATGTCATCTTTTAGAGTTCCATCATGAACAAAGCATAAGATAAGAGTTCAAAAGAATATCCATGATCCCATGATCAATATCAAATAAGGTAGTTTACATGAACCATGATTTTCAAAAGAAAAGACATTGCGTATAGGCTAATGTCCATAGGACAAAGAGAATGAATAAGCATAGGTGAATTTCTCAACATAGAAGAATAGGGGATACATCATACATTTAGAGTGAAGAATTAGAAATTTCTCAATATAGAAATAATGTGGGATGCAATCATACAATAAGAGAGAAATTGCTCAATATGAATAATTGTGGATGCATCATACCTCAACTTCAGAGTCTAACAGTCCAAGGTCACTTCTTAATCCAAGTCTAGGTCTCCAAAGAACCTCTAGGGAAGGTGGACATGTCCAATAAGTAAGTTTCCCAAGCTTAGAGAGACTAGTTTCTCCAACAAAGCTCTAATCTCGAGCAAGAAGCACCTTCTCCACTTTAGAGGTGAAAAACCCTAACAAAAGAACATGGATATGAGGTGTTTATGGGTTCTAGGTGGGGTTTCACCATGGAAGGCCATGGTTATGACCTAGAGGAAGGTGTAAGAAAGACTAACAACATGAAAATAGGGAAGGAAAGGAGAAAACTTACTGGTTTTGGTAGAAATAACCAAGGATGAGCTTTAGAAACCCTAAATAGAGCAAATTTGGAACCCTAAGAGCCTTCTTCACCAAGGTAGGCACCTTCTTTTACCTTGGGACAACAACTTCATGGAAAAACAGAGTAAGATTTATGCTCTAAGATAGAGGAAAGAAAGAAGAGCAAGAGATTTCGAATTTGGAGTTTGGAAGGGGTAGATATGGTTATATAAAGATAGAGGTCAAGTATGAGGTGTCTATGAGACTTTCCAAGCATCATGTATAAGGGGTGTGCATGGACATAAAAGCCTTTATAGTTAAGGAAGAAGTCAAGCATGAGGTGTCAAGTTACTTTCCATGTGTCAAATGCCAAGGGTGCCTATGGACATGTAAACCTTTATGGATAAGGAAGAAGTCAAGCATGAGTTGTCCATGGAGCTTTCCATGTGTCCTTAGCCTAGGGATTTCATGGCTATGCAAGAGGTTAGATCATAGATGCTTCTTTAATATCAAAGTTCGGTTTATGGACACTTATAGGCCATCCCAATCGACCTCCAATCAAAGAAATAACCCAATTGGTTGATAGCTTCTAAAGATAAGCTCATTTATAAAGAGAGTAATCCCTAAAATGCCTTTGGAAAGAAACACCTTCAAACTAGGGCACAACTTGGCACCTATGGTTCGATAATGGTAAGGGAATATATAAGAATTATAATGCATGCGACAATTTGCAACAAAAAACTCCCAATTGGGTAAGTTGCAAAAAAGTCCAGAATGTACCTAAAATTGCATAACTTGCACAAACAACATCCAAATTTGAGCAAACTTCATCCACAAGTTATCTTTGATGTGTTGAATATGAATTTGCCTATTTTTATATATTTGGAAGTGTTATAATCACATTATTCATTACTTATTCCTTTTACTCATTTTCTCTCTCCTAAACCTATCCTAATATTTTAAGGTTGTCCAAATTAGATGAAATTTATCATGTAGGCTAATTTTGATATGTATATTTTTAATTTGAAGTTTGTTTCCACTTTTGAGACTTATTTTTATGAGGTATGTAATATGTCCCATTAATGACCCATTATCTAAATTATTCATCCAATTAAGTTTGTTTTCTTCATATTACCACCAAAATGAGTTATGTGGCATATTTTATGTATCCATTATAAACCTAAGATTAATGTTAGAACATTAGGTTACATTAAGGTGATCTATACATGAATTATCTCATTGTGGTTATAATAAACATCTATTTAGGTCTAACCTTCAACCTTGTTTGGATAAGTCCAAAATGTCAACTTCTACGGTAGGGTCTGTGATCTAGTATGTTACAAAGGGGAGATAATGGAGTTATCTTTTGTAGATGCAATGAAAGCCCCAAGAAAAATGGAGAATATCTACCTAGTAGATTATATTGAAAAGATTATAGAGGAAGATGAAGATTTTTCTAATTTCCTTATTGTCTATTGTGATGAGGCCAAGTTGGACATTGCCATGACAACAAAAAATTTGGATGTTACTTCTAATACCGCATATCTCCATCTCGTGAAGATACTTCACCTTCAAAGAATGATTCTAGCACACCCACAAAGGAGAAAAAGGTAGAACTTAAGCCTCTTCCATAGTGGCTAAGGTATGCTTTTCTTGACCCTAATTCTACTTCTTCTATAATAAATGCTGATTTGACCAATGATCAAGAATCAAAATTGTTAAATGAATTGCGATTGTATAAAGAAGTCATCGGTTATTCAATAGATGATTTGAAAGGTATAAACCCCTATATTTTCATGCATAGAATAAATCTAGAGGATGATGCAAAGCCATTTTTTGATGGAGCTAGGATTTACACCAAAAGATTGCTCTTCCAATGGAAGTCCTAATGTGCACCAAAAACCCTAGGGAGTTGATGTTCTCTTTAGGTTTACCTACAACTAGTGCTAGATAAATGCTCCAACCCCACAAAAGTGTGGAAGCCTTATTGTAGTACAAATTTAGGATCGAAACCAAAGGACAACGTGAAGAATCTGGATGTGTTTGTCTTATTTCTCCTCAATATAAGTTACTCATTTACAACCAAGAGATTGACAGGATAAATCTAATCTAATCTAGAACATGAAAAAGTAAAGGTAAGTATGGAATCTAATTAAAGTATGAAATCTAAGATTATCAAATGATGATGGATCACTCAGGTGATGTGGATATTCACCACCCCTACACATGCATTATACCTATAAGCAAGATACATGGGTGTTGTGCAATGCCGATGCCCTCTCAGACAAGGAGCATTGCACACATCCTTCACAGGTTGAGAAGCTCCCATCCGGTACATATCTGTGTGTCAATGGAGATATGTGCCCTCTGTAGGGAGATCTTACTCAACCTCGTGAAACGTGCATCAAAATACTAACAAGCGAGCGATATTATCTATTCAATTAGTATCCTTATAGACTATCCGTCTTTTGAGGACATAGCTATGAGAAACATGGGAGTGTTACAATGCCAGCCATCCCTGAATGAATGGTCACTTACTTTGCATCACTCCCTTCGTGGAGTGTGTTCCTCGACCTATCAAGATTGTACTTTCATACGTCAACTGATTCCATTTTATAGTATGAAAGTACAACGATGGAGGTGAGTTTACTCCACTCCTTGAAAAGTGTTCCTAGATATCGAAATAGATGTTTGGTGGGTACACACGTCAAGAACCAATGCTAAATTGATAATCGAGTATCAAGAGTAGACGTAGACAATCCACAACAAAAGACAATAGATCATGCAAGAAAGCGGCCAACATTCGAGCATGCTATGAAATGATTAGCATTGAATCGAAAAGATAACATCTTTAGGTACAAATTACAAAGCATGGGTAGCGGGGCTAGTCCATGCACCCCAATGAATTACAGTACTCGCTCCTCATAGAGGGAGCAACAAGGATAGATGAGAAAGATAGAACAAGCATCGTCGGAGCAGAAGAGTAGATCTGTGACAACCCGACGTAGATTGCCCCAGTCTTTGGGACTGCTTCGACTTGATCGATGAAGTCCATCTCTCTACCTCAATCCTTGTGTACACCTCCAGAGACATACGAGTAGGGTGAGGCAGATCTTGGTGGAACAACGGAGATGAGGGAACAATGGAGCAACCTTCCGGCCTCCCGAATCTGATGATCAAATGAGGACCCTACTGGTCCTATTTATAGGCTTGGATGGGGTCTCCATTTTTTTGATGTGAGAATACTCCAAACGGTCTTGGGTATAAATGATCTTGGGTCCAAACGGTCTTGGCTTCCAACCGGTCTTGGGTCCAAATGGTCTTGGCTCCAAACGGTCTTCGCTGTCCAAACAGTCATCATTTCCAAATGGTCTTGGCTCTAAATAGTCTTGGGTCCAAACGGTCTTGGCTTCCAACCGGTCTTGGGTCTAAACATTCTTGGCTCCAAACGGTCTTCAGTGTCCAAACGGTCTTCATTTCCAAACGGTCTTGGGTCCAAACGGTCTTGGCTCCGAACAGTCTTACCTCACAATCTCTTCATCCAAGCGATCTTTCGTTGGTCTGCCCGTCTAAATGATCTCTTGCCAACCGGTCTTATTCCTCGACATCCATACGGTCTTGAGACCGTGAGGCTTCACACGGTCTGGAGACCGTGTGACCTCACACGATCTTGAGACCGTATGAAGGGTAAAACTGATTGGATGGCCAAACCACGAGGAGATGTAGACATGTTATCGAGTGGATGAGAATGATCTATAGAGAATAAGGAAAGTGAGTAAAGGAGGATAAGATCAAACAAACTGGTAATTAGAGCTATTAGAGCACTATTTTCATGAAACTGAGGAGACACTCATAGTAAGCTAAAACAAGGGTGGATAAGTCGATGTGAGGCACACAATTCCTAGAAATGGCAACTGTGATGATGAATTTGGAGGATTCATCAAGAACCTCCTAGACATTTAAATTAGAACATGCATGAGTTTGTTAAAAAAAGATTTTTAAACTAAAAGATGTAGGGATCATTTATCCTATAAGTGACAACCCCTGGGTGAGTGCTATTCACATAGTACTGTAAAAGGGGGGTGCAACTATCATAAAGGTAGACAATGATGATCTGATTCACACTCGTGTTGCCACAGGATGGCACATTATATAAGATTAAACTAAGCAACCCATAAAGACCACTTTCCATTGCCCTTCATTGATTTAATGCTTGAGAGACTAGCCAATCATTCTTATTTTTGTTATCTTTAGGGTTATTCAGAATTTTTCCAAACACCAATTTATCTGCCCGATCAGGGAAAGATGACTTTTTCATGCACGTATGGTACCTACACCTATATATGCATGCCTTTTGGTCTTTGTAACACACCAATGACTTTTCAGCATTGTATGATGGCTATTTTCTCAGATTTTATTGAAATCTGTATGGAAGTTTTTATGGACGATTTCAGTGCCTACGGGATTGCTTTTGATGATTGCCTATCTAATCTATCTAAATTTCTTGAGCATAGTAAAAAGGTTAACCTAGTAATAAATTGGGAAAAGTGCCATTTTATGGTACAATCCGGTGTAATACTAGTACATGTGATTTTAAACAAGGGTATTTAGGTTGATAGGGAAAAAGTTGAGGCAATTGAGATGCAACTCCCTCTAATGTCAAATATGTCAGAAGTTTTCTTGGCCATGCAAGTTTCTACAGATGATTCATCAAATACTTTTCTAGGATAGCCAAACCTCTATGTTCATTGCTTGCCAAAGATGTTGAGTTTGTTTTTGATGAAGAATGCCATTCTGCCTTTAGAAATCTCAAAGATGCACTCATTTCAGCTCCTATTATTCAGCCACCAGATTGTGATGCACTATTCGAGTTGATGTGTGAAGAAAGTGACTACGCCATAGACACAATCCTTAGACAAAGAAATGATAACAAGCTACACGCCATCCACTACACCAGCAAGACACTTGATGAAGCCCAAGTAAACTATGCCATAACTGAGTAAGAGATGCTAGCCGTTGTTTATACTTTCAACAAATTTCATCAGTATCTCATGGGCTCAAAGATTGTAGTCTACACTGACCTTGAAACCATCAAGTATTTTCTGAACAAGAAGGATGCAAAGCCTTGGTTGATTGCTGGATACTACTACTCCAAGAATTTGATCTTGAGATAAAGGACAAGAAAGGAACTAAAAACAATGTTGCTGATCATCTATCTAGAGTCACCACATATGCTAAAGACACAATGCCTATTAATGATTACTTGCCTATTTAAAGACTATATGATGTTGATGCAACTCAAGCACCTTGGTTTACAGATGTAGCAAATTTCCTTTCTACAAGACACATTCCATCTAATCTTACCTATTAGAAAAGGAAGAAGTTTTTACAAGATGTCAAATTCTACTATTGGGATGATCCAATGCCATTCAAACAAGGTACCAATGGACTGATTCACCGATGCATAACTGAAGAGGAGAAACCAAGCATCATATCTGACTACCACTCTTCTTATTATGGAGGTCACTTTGGGGGAGAGAAAATAGCTACTAAGATCCTTCAAGCTGGATTCTATTGGCCTAATTTGTTTCGAGATGTTCATGCCTATGTCAAAACATGTGACCAAGGTCAAAGGACATGTGGGATATCAAGATGAGATGAGATGCCTCTCAACTCCATCTTGGAGATTGAAGTGTTTTATGTATGAGGTGTCGACTACATGGTCCCCTTTGCATCTTCCTATAGTTACGAATACATTTTGGTTGCATGTGATTATGTGTCTAAATCGGTAGAGGCTATTCCTACCCAACTCCAAATGCAAAGTCTATACTCAAGCTGTTCCAAAAGATTATATTTCCATGATTTGGAGTTCCAAGATCCATTATCTCATATGGAGGGACACATTTCTATGAGAAACAATTCAATAATATTCTCTGCAAGTATGGGGTGACGCATAAAATCTCTACACCCTATCATCCCCAAACAACTGGATTGGCTGAAGTATCAAATAGACGGCTGAAGAATATCCTATTGAAGATGGTTTCAAGATTGAGGAAGGACTGGGCACTCAAGCTAGATGATGCTCTTTGGGCATTCCATACAATTTACAAGACTGCAATTAGGACTATACCATTCTGGCTTATCTATGGTAAGTCTTGTCACCTTCCCTTAGAGTTAGAGCACAAAGCTCTATGGGCAATCAATTTTATGAATTTTGACATGAAGAAAGCAGGTGAGAAGTGACTATTACAACTCTAAGATCTTAAGGAATTTAGACTATATGTATATGAGAATACAAAGATCTATAAGGAGAGAACAAAGGCATGTCATGAAAAGAAGATTAGAAAGAGAGACTTTGTTGAAGGAGATGAAGTTCTATTGTTCAACTCAAGACTGAAACACTTCCCAAGGAAGCTTAGATACAAGTGGTATGGGCCTTTCCTAGTTTTCAAGGTTTTCCCATATGAAGAAATAGAATCATAAGGCAAGGAATCCACCTTCAAAGTCAATGGGAAGCGATGCAAGCTATATAAAGAAGGAGAGAAGATTTCTTGGCGAGCCTCATGCTCCCTATCAGTTGCATGATTAGAAGATGAACTCTAAATGGAGGACCCTGTGGGATTTGACCCCACATTAGGATATATTTCCTTATTAGCATTACTGAAGAACATTTTTCATTCCCGTAATAAATTTGTCATGGATGAATGTAATAATTTAGACCCTCGTAGCCATATATCATCATATTTGCAAGTGCTAAACAAAACAAAGTTAAGTTCTATAGAAATTCATTAAGACACAATGTGTCTTTATTTGAACATGCCATGTCCATGTTCATATATAAATGATTCAAGAAAAAATCCAAAACACACAATGCGTTCCTTATGCGACACGACGTGTGTGACCACAAAAATTAGCTGCTAGAAACTTGCATGATGTGTCTTTATTTGAACAAGCCATGTCCTTATCAATTCAAATAAGCCACAAGTCCAATGGAATCACACACGACATGTCTTAATTCAAACACGCCATGTCTCGTTGTTCGTTGGAATGCCAAAAGGACTCACTAAAATCTTACGTGTCGTGTCTTAATTTGCACACGATGTGTACTTATCAGTTCGGGGAATATCAAGGAGCTCTTAGAAAGTCACACGCCGTGTATTTATTTGAACACGGTGTGTCCTCTTCAATTTAGGTGAATTTCAAAAGAGAAGACAATTTGTACATGGGAGCACATCACGTCTGAGTACTAGAAATTGAGTTTTTAAACCTAAACCTAGCCACTAACTTCATTCCACTCAAATATCAGTTGTGTGAAACCCACAAGCCATTGTTGCTCTCCAGAGTAATCTCCTCCTCTTTCCGTGCAAGTTCTTTTCCATCTTCCCTGAGTTCTTCCCCACACTTCTTCTCTGGCAGATCTCATCTTCTATGGAAAACTTCTCCTTCTCTGGCAGACATACTCACAAATGAGTCTCTAACGAGCAACCAAATCTACATCCAAATCACTCCTCTGCAATCTTCACTTCTAAGTGTAGATCCATCATCTTCCCCAACCTTCAGACGTGGTAGATCTATAGGTCCATGACGTGTACTTCTTAGAACATGCCATGTCTTCTTGAATAGTCACCAAGACCCGCCGCCTTCTACTACCGAAAGACACCCCATGTTTCTTCCCAAACACGTCATGTCATTTCTGTCCTGTCTAGTTCTCCATGACCTGCTATCAAGATACACACTGTGCATAGTCAAAGACACATCCTGTTCTAGCACTTCTTATCCCAACCTCATCAACGATGGTTCCAATCAAGGAAGCATCAAAGTGCTGTCATGGAGAGAGCTCATCTTCAGCCCCCACCTATGCCTCCACTACTCAATCCCTAGTCATGGAAGCTGAAGACCCACCTACTAGTTATTCATCTCTCGTAGGTCCTCCCTACATGCTTTTCCTATGAGCAGTCCTTGACCGCATTGGGATTCAAGGACGAAGTCCTAGGGTAGCTATAGAAGCCGGGACTCTAGTATATCTACTGTAGGGTGAGCAACACTTATGCTAGACTGATCTATGAATTTTGACTACTCTAAAGTTTGAGGATGACACAAAGAAGCCTCTTGATCCCTATGCTATTATCCATTTCTGTCTTTTAGGTCAACACTATAGACTCACATTCCAATAGTTCTGTGACATACTTGAGTGTTACTATGATGGTGGGTTGTCTTATCCTCTAGCATTCAACAATGATAAGTTTTAGAGTGAGATCATATATGATACATATCATGAGGCCAAGAAGGCTGGGGCAACTTCCATCTATAATCCTATCTTCCAATATGTCCACCGACTCTTGAGCGTAGGCATTTTCACCAAGAAGGAAACTCAAGGGGTATGGAGGAAGTATGATCTTTTCATTCTATGGGCCATGGTGAATGACTTCTAGATCAATGCATGCTTCTTCATTATCACCATGTTCTTTGACATCAAAAAGATCCAGAAGAGGGAATCTAGAGACATAATGAGTGGGGGTTTCATATCCCACATTGCTAGGAAGCTTGACACTGACTTTATAGGTCTAGTAACTTCTCCTGGGAAGAACTTGGTGGACATCCAACTACTCGTCTCTTCCGGTCTTCTTGTAAGGCTTTCCAATGACACTTTCAAATTTAGAGAGTACTTCGACGATGATCAATATATTGACTTGTCTGATTTGGGAGCAATAACCCTGATGAACAAAGAAAACTGGAAATGGACTCTTTCTGATTCTGATGAGCATGAGGATGTACTGGCTTCTTCTTTTGCCACTCCACCGCCTCCCTCCACCGGCATGCAGACATACTACAACTGATCTATGCTTGATGTCTAACACCTATACGGCAATGTCCAATAGATATTTGACCATCTGGACAACCACTGTGGTCTGATGGGTGAACAATATACTATTATACACAACATGGTTCAGCAGATGGATATGTGGCACATTTCTCAAAACCACCATCCCATGCCTCAACCTCTATAGACCATACCTCCACCACCCAACATCAGTCAGAGCCCACTCCTCTAGAGCTGATACCTATAGAGATTCCTAACAATGATGACTTGCTGTACCAGTACTTCCCTACTGGTCATGAGGATGCTGACCCTTCATTTGATCTTCTCCATGATAGGTAGCCGGTTACTATCACCTCGGGTTTGATTGATGTAGTGAGGACACTACACATTTCCATCTTAGGGAGGGGGTGCAACTGACTAGTAGTGTAGTTTATATCCCTTTTATCATCATTTTCTTAGTTTGTTGTTCTTAGTCTCGACTTTTCATGGAAAATTTAGAATGATATGAGGCCTATTTTGTGTAACATATTGATTTCCTCATGAGTTTGAACTATCTTGTCCTTTCCCTAGAGAAGTATCATTTGTAGAAATAGTAAAAGTCATGCATAAATCAAATGAAACTTTATGACTACCAACATGTGTTTAATTTTTGGTTTATGTTTCTATCATGAACTTTTGTCTTTTACATCCTTGATAAGCTACAAATCATTCAAGTATTTTACATCAAAATTGAAGACAAGCGGGCAACAAGCTGCGCCGCTAGTCCTTTTTGGATGGCAAAACAAATCCTTTATTGATTACAACATGTAATGCTAACATATTATGTGAATAAGTCAACTTTGCAACACTACTTAGAACATGTGATGCCTTTGCCAAACCCTTAGTGATTTTTCAACCACCCTTTTGCAATGAATTTTTTTAAATGAAATGAATGGAATCTAGCTAATGTTTCAAATTAGTTACCTCTTCTATGTTTTGGGTAAAATAAGTGAAACCCAATATCATTTAAAAATCTCTTTTGATTCACTTCACCTTAATTAACCCATGAAAAGATGGCTAAACCACCCACATGCCATGCTATCCTAGTGTAAGTCCAATCTGGCCACAATATTTAGGTGATATATTTTAAAAATAGGGTAAAATACCCCAACTGACACTCCTCATGTGCATAAGACTACATTAGCAGATGAGTGCCAGAACCCATAATTCATTATTATACCTTTTGAGAAAATAAGGAGAGAAAGCTAAAACTTATTAACATTAACTAAAGATTCCATCTTTTACATTCTTAACAACTGAAAATTTTGGTTGCAGAGTCACTATTTATTGGCTTAGTCATCCAAGTTCGATTAAGTGTTACCTAGTTGACTATTTCATTTAATGTGTTACCACCCCTATTGAACTTAAAATCTCTTTATTAGATGTTTAAGTTGAAATGTAGGCCATGAGTATAAACCTGTTGATTATGGTTGGTTTGGTCTCATTTACATCTTTCATTTCATTTGATCTATGCATGAGCTTGACAACTCCTTCAATTATGTTTCTATGCTATTTTCTTGAGGACAAGTAATATTTCAAGCTTAGGGGGATTTTATGTGCACAATTCATATATCATTTTTCACATCTTCTCTAACGAATTCAATTCACTTTGCCCTCCATTTAGCCTCTAATCATACTTAATTTGCTGTCCATTAGTTGTTTTACTTGTTGCATGATTTTGATCACATGTACACATCAAAGATGAAGAAATGAGGATAATCCTACCCAAATACGACCTTAGTTGGATTCACTATTGATTTTCAGTTGATATAGAGTTGATCCTGAAGAAACTGAACAAGACACATCGTGTCTTTATTTGTACACAGTGTGTAACTTTCTAGGAAGGGCATTCCTCCACACAAAGAAAAGTACATGATGTGTGTTATATAACCCACAATGTGTAAGTTTCTAGAGGAGTTGGTCTCCAAATATAGAACAAAAGACATGACGTTTCATTCATCCAAACATGGCGTGTTCGCATGTTCAAAAGCCAAAGTTCAATATTCTGCCAAAGTACACGACGTGTGTTTATTAACACATGGTGCATGCCATACCACCCTAGGCTGACTCTAGTTTCAGCTATACGACGTGTCTTAATTTGAATATGCTGTGTACTTATCATGAAAGAGCAATTTAAGTGATAATTGCACTACGCCACATGATGTGTCTTCACAAAGACACAGTGTGTCTTTGTCAATTTTTTGCATACTTTAGAAACACCACCCCTCATTTTAAAAATGAGTGCAGACACTTGGGGTGGTTATCACTCATCATTTGAAACACTTTTTGATTAAAGAGAGTTGCAGAGCTAGAGAGGGGCAATTTTGGAGAAGAAGGTGAGGTTTCTTGAGAAAGAACCTCCATTCCTCATCATTTCCTTCTCCTTTTATCCTCCAAGGGTGTAGCTGAGCTTCTCTACTCTGGCCAAGCTTCTCAGGAGGGAAGATAGTTTGACGTCCCCAGATTTTCTAAAACTTAATCTGATGTGTGACGTCCAAATTGAAACCCTCACCTCAGCGAGAATCCCAATTTAAACATCCCACACGAGGCTAAGAAGAAGAAAATCAGAGGAAGTCAAAAGGAAACAATCAGTAGCACATGCACATGAACAATAATAAAACCATACAACACATGTTCACCATTCAACGTATAATTACAACATGAATTGTTACAACATTTGATATTACATATTGAACAACAAACTATACATATACATGAGCTACAGCTAAAACAACAGGATCTTAAGACAATAGGTCCACCTGTACATCAGCTCGCCATACAACTCTCACTATCCTGGATCTTCAAAAGCATAACCACCACCTAAACAAAAAGATTACATGCGGTACACGTCAGCACATTCATGAATATTGTACTGAGTACGCCTACGTGTCTTTTTATATACCTCTCATCATATCTTGGCAATAAGATAAAACTAATACTTGGTAGTAACAAAAGAATATAAGAAAAGCGTATACTTGCACAAAGATATTCATTAGCAAAAGAGAACACATATTTTAAGCACATTTCCATCATACATCTCGTGCGTCTGCCACCAAGTGGCTTTGACGTCTTTAGGCCTTATGATCTACCACCAAGTGGTTTGTGATCATTATACAAACATCATATGATCTACCACCAAGTGGTTTGTGATCATTATGCATGCACTCTACCACCGAGTGGTTTATGAGCTATCTTATGATGGAACATTTATATTATGTTTGATGTATTCATAGCAATAAGTATGGAGAATCATGCAACATATCATATGAGAACAATCATCTCATCCAATATCATATGCCAAGTATTTTACTACACATATAACACAAGCATATTGTATAATAAGCCAAGTAAGAGGTAATGGCGTACCTTCCAAAGAGACAGATCATTTTAAACACATATTCCTCATGTCATCTATATCTTGGTCAACCCTGATTAAGACAAGATCATATATCACCATCAGGTTCTCATCATCTTAACCCTATTTATATCCATTAGGGTTTCTCTTAGTTCATTAGGATATTCTCATAATTACTTGTCTTATCTTCATCCTTATGTGGGATTTATGTTACTGATGTTATGTTCCAGATTAGGATACATAATCTGAATATCATGTTCCACATAGTTATTTATACATATGAACCCTAAGTTAAAAGTATTATTCGAAATAGGGTTACATCTCATGTATTATGGGTCACCTTCATATAACATGAATTATATGCATCTAACTGATATCCGATCTTCATCTTAGCTTCATATTAGTGATATGAACCTACTCTGTAAATTTCATCATTTATTGAGCATGGATGCATTTATTGCATATTAATTAGGGTTATTAGCCCTAATTGGCTATATGAAGCAAATTACATAATTTCGTGCATCACAACATGATTACTGACCTTATATGGACTAAAAACATGATTTATGATTTATAATCAAGATCTCATAATTTTAGGTCACTATTTGATATTTATTATACATCAATTAAACATTAGACACAATACATGATATCACTGATATTTGTTCTTCAAAAATCTGATATTATGCTTCCATTGTATTCTACTCATTTTTCTGAACGTTTTGGTACCTTGTTTGTATTTTTCCGATATTCGTACTAATTTCTATGGATTATTGAACATCTGAGCATTTGTGAGATAATTACCTTACTCGGCCAATCCGGCCTTGCCACGTGGCTGGGCGTTTCCTTTACTTGAGGCAGGTGGCTGGTTTGGGTTTGAGGGTTGGTTCAAAAGTCTGGACCCGGTCCTCCTGTGCGTGCGTCTCCTTTCTCCAGCGCCGCTGGGATCTGCTCCTGGACGAAACCGTCGCCGCACAGCAAGGCAACGGTCGGTCTCTTCTCCTCACGGTCGCAATCTCAGGGCAAGTCACGCTGGGCGGCTCCCCTTCCCCCTCGCGTGACGCATCCCGCTGGCCTCTATCTTGCGGAGACGACGCCGCACGACTCTTGGCCGGTGAGGAAAACCAACGGCTCCCTGCTATCTTTCTCCTCTTCCTTTTCTTTCCACGTCGGGATCTTCTTCTCTGCACTGGGTCTCCGTTCTTCTGAGCTCGCTAGTCCTCCTGTATGGCCGCCGTTGTGGTACTCAATCCAACGGTGAGGAACTAGCGGTCAGCTGCTTCTCCTCTCGCCTCTTGCGATCAGCATGACTCCACGCGTTTCCCCACCTGCAAGCCGCAGCACTGTGCCTGCGTGCTTCACACATCACCGCCACCAGTGTGGTCCTCTGGTGTACGATCATCTAACGACTTCCTCCTCACAAGTCCGTGCTTCTGTGCGCCACCGGTCAGGTTTGAGCACCAAAGCTAAGCGGACATCCTTCTCTGCTCCAACTGCCCTCAATGAGAGGTTGGCTTGTAGGTATAAGTGAAACGAGGAAACTGCGCACTTCCTCTACTCCATCGAGCCACGACCATAACGTGGGAATGGACCAGGTTTGGATCTTGTTCACCGTAACTGCTACGAAGAAGGCTACATCCCCATCCATTCGATAACATCCAAGGGTCAGAGTCAACTCTCATTAAGTATAATACGTGGCTACTTCTAACACGCCAACTGTATGACATCTAGCTAATTGGAAATTAGATAATGAATATACAAACCTTGTTCCACCATCTATTGATGTATATGTATCTATTTAGCATATTGAACCAACAATATCTCCTTGTAGGAACCTATAAATTCCACCAAGTTTTTATTCAAAGACTCCTCATCATATGATCTGCCATCAAAATCATGTTGAGAATGAAAAGTCTATTGAGTCCTCTAATCTTCTAATTAACTTCATAAGAACATGTAATGCGGGTAATATGACATTATCACCATATTGATTTTGAAACACAAAGCCCACTACAAAAACAAAATACATAACTCTAGTTATCCAATTGGGCATATAAGAACCTTACACGTTCACTCTATAACATCCTACATACCTTAAAAGAAATTCCGTCTTCCGAATTAAGCCAAAATCCAGTCCATCACAGATAGTCTGAGTTGGAGCTGATACAAGGGTGGAACTTCTTCCTCAAGCTGGAGTTTACTCCTTCCACTTCATTCTTGGTTACTTTTATCTTTTTTTTTTCTCTAATCATGAAAAATTCTAAAAATTCTGCAATGTACTTGTATTTCTTCATTATGTATGAGTAGAACCTTTTATCTTGGTTATGGGAGAGTAGATACCATGCTATGACTCAGGTGAACTTGTAATTTACATCTAATGTTAGTAATTTTCTTCTCCATGAGTTTTAATGGCATTTTATTGCATGTATGCTTGACTGCCCCCACCAATTGCACATGTTTTATGCTTCTTTGTGCTCTTCAGGAGAATGTATGAGGGAGTAGGGAGTAGATGTCATGGAAACATCCTCTTGACCACGGGAGAGGTTGAAGAATGTTGATGACACTAGGTTGCATTTAAATCTAAGCATATACACAAGAGTGCTATGTAAGGATGAGAACCGTGTCATGTCATCAGGAGGTATATGATGACGACAAACTCCTTTGCAAATTAGTTGGCATGTTTAATTTTGTAGTTACACATGATGTGATAGTATGGAGGTGAAATATCATGTCTAGGATCTTCCAAAAATCTGATCTCAACCTTTCAGATTGAACTTTTGTTGCATACTTGTCATCTAGTTAATTGCAATCAAACTCATCTGTTGTAATCCAACTTAGATTGTTGAAAGTTAGTTCTTTTGCGCCTAGCTCTCTGCGGTTCGACCTTGACTAAAATTGATCCCGTATACTTGTAGGTGATTGATGAAATGAGACATATAAGATTTAAAACTCGCTTGCCTTAGGAAATCGACACAAATCATCTACGAACACATCAACATACTCCCTGAATACCTCTATTTTCTCTTAGGACTGTACCTTTTGCTCTGGCTCAGTCACTATAGCTAGGAACACAATACAACCTTTAGCTAACATTCATTCAGCATTCACAAGTGATACATACATGCTGGTGGTAGAATCTTTCTGTAACATACTGAATCTCAGGGTCTTCCCTACAATTTACCCATATTCTATCTTTTCATTTCTTTCAAGTCCTTTTGGACTAATTTCATAAATTTCCCTTCTTTTGTATTCTTTTTGGACTCCTTGTGCAATTTGAGCACAATTCAAGGTTGAAATTACCTTTTTCTCTCATTTATATAAATGGAGGCGTGTTTGCACAAATAACCCACACAATGAAATAATTGGGGTCTTAATATGCAAAATGTACACTTAAGAGAGCAAATAAGTGGATAATGTGTTTTTAGAGATCTTATATCTTTTTGAACTAAGATATGAATATTAATGTGTATTTGAGTTAATATATGAGAGTAATTAACCTAATTTCCTTCTCTCTCCTCAAAAATGATAATAATATATATAAATAGAATATTATGGTGAGTTTTGTTCTTAAAATTAATTATGGATGGATATCTCGAATTTTACTCATATAATCCATTAAAACAAGTCTTTTCATATAACTCATTCATTTGAATATATTAATATACACTTTAATGGGAAATATATTTATTAAGGGCCAAATAATGAGTAAAACGATAAAGTAATTATATAGCATTGTTCTAGACTTTAATGTAAGCTAATGGTTCAAATTTGGTGGCTTTTGGAGTTGGTTTGACCCATCAAAACTATTTTATACGCTTTTAATATAGTGTAAATTAAAATGGTGAATAATAACCCACCTTCATACCTCACTCTTATCATGGGCTAATTAAGCTTGAAAATGCATGTAATAAGTGAATGGAGGACTCTTGGACTCCATATCTCAGTTTTGGAAACCAAGGGTTGCATATAAAAGCTATATGTATTTATTTGCCCAAAAATCATTTTAATATATGCTTTAATAAGCAACATAACTATTGGAGGCCAAAGGTTGGGTGAAACAAAAATATAACTATATAGCATGAATCTAGACGTCATTAGTAACCTGGGGTTAAAATTTGAGGTTAATTGGAGCTCGTTTGACCTTCCAAATGCATTAAACAAGTTTTCAATAAAATGTGACATAATAGCCATCAATATAATAGCTATGCACATCATTTAAGCCAAAGTTTGGCTTAAATGCATGTCACACGTGCTTTGGCCGCGCAGGTTCATTGTGGACTCAGATCCAGTGACTCTCATTAAGCTTGACCATGATCCAATGGCCTAGAACTCATCTTCAAGCTCCGTCAGTTACGTGTACAGTAGGCCGCACCTTTTCCACTTCGATCTCCTCGGATACTTGATCGTTTTGCGAGATTTCTTCTCCATTTGATTCGTCTCCTCCTCCCATTTTGTTTGAGCCATTACTCATGTAGTGAGGTGTGGCATAGCCAAGATGCAAAGCGGTGCCGGCCAAGGCCTCTCACGGCCACCTCCTTTCCGCATCCACACCGATCCACACCTATATATATCTAGCCCCACACCTCCGTTGTCCCCTTAGCAACTTGCCCAAGCCATCAATTTCGCCCGAGGACGTGTGTGTAGCCGGAGACGTGGAGCTTTTCCAGCTGTGCTTGCGGTGCTTCTCCCCAGTGCTAGGCGGCTCATGCATCAAAATAGATTGGTCCGGTGAGTTCGTCCTTCGATTCCCTACATTTCGAGTACTTGTGTGTCTGGTTTGGTGGTGAATTGCAAAAATGCCCAAAATACCTAGCTACACCCACGACGCCATGTCTGTGCTAGAGCTTGAAGAAGCTCTGGTGCCTTTTTAACATTTTCCCCCCGTGCACCCTCCTTTCCTTGTTCTCTCACAAAGGGCAGTTTGGTCATCCGAATCTTTGCTTTTTGACCCATGTAGCAATTATCTAAATTCTGATTGGTCCGTTTTGTTTAATTCGTAGAAAATCGCTCGGGCATCGAAAAATTATAAATAAATAGTCGTTGGAAAGGATTTTTCGAGTAGAATCCAATTTTGTGGTTTTTGAAGCCTGATTCCAAATTATTTTTCGAAGTTTCCCTAAGATACTCTTTTGATGATTTACATGTTCTAAAATGCATAAGTAATTCATTTTAAGTCCAATTTGTAAAATAAAATATGTTTTTCTAATCACTAAAGTCTAAGTAATGTCTTGGTCTAAGTTTTGGGTCTCAAATCGAAGGTTTTTCTAAAAAGGTTTAAAAATGGGTTTTCTTTATATCCTTGTGCTTAACACATCCTAATACATGATAATGTTTACAACTAGGAAAAAATGGAATGGTGATACAATCAACTTGGTAAAGTTTGTGGTAATGAATCTAGATCAGGTATGTGACCCCTATGTATGTGAAGCCTATTTTAGTATGTGGAACCTATTTATGTGAACATCTATGATGAATGTGAAATCTATGATGAATGTGAAATCTATGTGAAATGTATATGTGCAAATTACCTATCCTTCAGTTGGGCTCTTATCCAACCCTACCTCACTATTGTGCTAGCCTGGTTATCCTTATAAATGTATTTATTTGGATCTTTACTATGTGATGCTTCTATTGCCTATGTGGCTCATTTAATTGTAACTCTTGAATCTTGTTATGGCCAATGTTTGGCTCATCCATTTATTGAGATTAATTATTTGGGTTTTATTCCCATTTTGCAATGTTGCAATCTTGTTATACTTCTCAATACTGCCAAGTGACTATTAAGCATGATGTATTTTAGGCCAAATGACAATGTAGTGTACATGAGTACAAACCACCCACATGGCACTAAGGTTTTAGTCCTCCTGTCGGGTACTTGGGTTTTAGTCCCCCTGCTATTTTATATTAGGTACTGGGGTTTTAGTCCCCCTGCCACTTTATATAGGCACTGGGGTTTTAGTCCCCCTGCCACTTGGTGAGGTCCGGTAGGTGCCTCACCCTACATTGAGATGACTTTGTGTCTTAATATATTCATGCTATGTGATTTTTATTGTGGTGATGGATTATGGCAGTTCTCTTATTTTTATTTGAATATTTGTCTCATTCTCTTAAAATGTTGTAGTATAGAGAATCTTTTATTATGCAATGTTGTTGACTATTACTTGTCTTATTCCTTTTTATTGACACATACTTTTATCCTTCATTTGCTGGATGATTCCAACCATCCAGACTAGGATCAGAGTTGCGCATGGAATCTTGGTGAACCTGCCTAAGGCTAAGGATAGGACAAGAAGAAAAGGAACATATAGCTTGCATGATCATAGTTGCTTTTATATATTAAGTTGTTTTGTTTGGAGACAATATTGTCTTAGTCTAAGTCTTCCTCTACCTAGATCCTATGCTTGTATAAAGTTGTACTCCCATTTGGGAAATTTTTATAATGTACTCTATACATTTTGAATAAAGTCAAGTTTTATTTCTTCCGCTGACACACATTTGATGTATTTGTTTATCATGTTTAATAGTAGAGACTATGTCTTTACACTTTCATACCTCTAATGATGAAGAGTGCATGACCTGGTCTCTATTCCTACTTTCTTTTCCCTATAGTCTATTTTTGCATTATAGTTATAAAGCCTATCCATTCCTATAATGACATCGAAATCATTAATGTCAAGGAGGATAAATTTGGGAGGGAGTTCATTGTTTATATATTTAATAAGTATGACTGGTGTCTTAAGGAGGGTTGAGAAGTTCTGACCACAAGGGGTAGTGACTTCTAAGATATATCCTAATCGTTAA
Source organism: Alisma plantago-aquatica (assembly GCA_963693085.1). Classification (NCBI taxonomy): domain Eukaryota; kingdom Viridiplantae; phylum Streptophyta; class Magnoliopsida; order Alismatales; family Alismataceae; genus Alisma; species Alisma plantago-aquatica. Next base: position 1,343,578,618 of record OY856412.1, on the reverse strand, counting down.
AGTCCAAACAAAGCATAGTTGCACAATTTCTTGAGATGAAAGTATTCGAGAAATAGAGTTGAACAAAGCTTTAATATTATGACCCATTATATCAAACATGCCTACATTGTATTTATGATAGTCAAACTATGCACTTCATGCTAAGGATAGGAAATGGAAACCTTGGGATGGTTACCTTCTATGAGATGATTGTCATTGGCTAGAGCTTATTCATTATCAACGGTGAAGATTCAAGCCTATCTACACTATCCTATGGGAGGGGTTGCTCCTTAGGGTGCTGAAATAGCTGGTTTAGCCACAATTGGTTGGGCCACTACTAGTCCTGGACCTCAGGGGTTAGGGAAGGGATAGTTGGACTTGATATGTCCCTCTTGCTGGCATCAATAGCACACCCTCTTTTCATGAAAACACTTACCAGGGTGCTTCCTCCGATAGATACGACACACATGATAACGATGCACTAAACATTACTCATTTTCATAGGCTATTTAATTATGTATTTTGTGCACATTTGCTCATTTTGACGTTATTTGTGCATGGTTTACCATTATCGACCTGTGACATACGTTTGCATCAAATATTTTCTATTTCTACCATTTCATATTGATTTATCATTATTTATGGAACTTATATTCTTCTTTGTTGAATTTTAGGTAAATCACTAGGTGCTAGATCAGCTTGGTGCTACCGAAAACATTGTGTGTGGTATTGACAATTGAAGTAAAGAACATGCATGATCGAAGAAACTTGATCGTATCGAAAGAAGAATCAATGCTACAAGCATGATCAACAATAATGCAACCAAAGTGGTTTGATGTTCGATGGCATTGACTTGTACCTGGAAAATCAACAAGAGATGTCATAGAGCAACTCGGTGCTATCGATGCTTCAGTTCGTAGAACTGACATTTCACACGGAGTTGCGACACAAAAGAGGACTCAGTGCCATTGGCATCTGTTGGTGGTATCGACTTGTTGTAATCAGACGAGATTAAAGATGGCGATTAATCGAACGACAATGACTTAATGATGCCCTAAGTCAATCTTATGACTAGGGAGGTATTCATCTAGACCTAATAATCACGTTAGAGTTGGTTGCATGAAAGAGAAGAGTCGTGAGAAGAGAAAGGAGAGGATAAATCTATGCTTTAGACTATTTGAGCACCTCTGATGGATGGATTTGCAATTGAAAGATGGAAAATCATCACGTTTGTCAAAGGTAGTCATCTAGATCATTTTCTCCAGGGGTTTTCATTGATATTTTAATGTTTTCCTCATCCTTCCCATCACTGTTTATTTGTATGGAAACTAAAATCATGTGGGGCTAATCCTTGAATTCCTTAGGATATCCGAGAGTAGCCCAGTTATGTGTTGTAATTGACAATTATGAGTTAATATTTATGTTTCCCTAATTTTTGGACATAACTCTACGATTGCTTTAGGAATTATCTATGCTTGATCACCATAGTTGCTTTTTGAGACCATTGATTTCTTTGAAAGATGGATTAAGGGTTGGACAGGACATAGATTTACATAGCCTAGACCTCTCCTCAAGAGAGGGCTTGTAGCTATGAAGGGTATAGCCCAGAGGTATCGTTAAAACACCTAACTAATAATTAAATTTCTACGAGAGTGGGATTTGTATCAGATTAGGTAGAGAGTTACGTTATGAGAGACGGTAATTCTTGCTATAGGTTCCTTGGTCCAAGGTTAGGAGAATTGAATATTGGTAATGTTAATTTCTATATGAACCATGGTGAAACTGTATGGGAATCCACTCCAATTGTGATTACAACCTCGGTAACTTAGTTTTAATTCTTGCAATTAGTCAATTAATCAATCAATCACTTTTTCACTGGGTCTAGCTGATCGAGTCATAGTTAGTAGTAGTCTTTGGATTCACATTTCCCCATGTTGGATATCTGGGCCTCTTTTGGCCTAAATTACTTCGATACATGCACTTGCGTTATAAACGTGTAGCAAAACACATCAAGTTTTTGGCACCATTGCTGGGAAAACGGTGAATCTAGCACTATGAGTGCTGTGACCGACCACTCTAGGTCACAATTTTATTTTCATTTTCATTATTTTTAAGTGTAAAATTCTAATCCTCATTCAATCACTAGTATCCGTTTCTTACATCGATCTTACTATTTGTAGGTACTAGTGTATGGTTTAAACCAGAACCATCGACTATGGAGAGTTAACTCCATAGAGTTCGAGCTAAGAGGAACTCTTGGGTAGGGAAAGAGAGTACAATGATTATGTGGGAGGACTTATACCAACTCCACCACCACATGTGACACAAATAGAAATGTGTGATGGTAATGTGGAATCTAAAGAGTAGACTGCCTGGGAGAAGATTAAGACATCCTCAACTACAACTCAGTAGGGACCAATAAGAAGGCAAGTGGTAAATGTGAGTAGCTACAAAACTGATCCAGGGAGAGTGACTCTTATAAAATCACATGCTTTTCACGGGCATTGTATGGAGGATCCAATGCTCACATAAACAACTTTGCGGAAAGTTGTGATATGCTCAAAATTGACAGGGTCCCGATGACAATGATTTACCTGAAGTTATTTTCTTATTCACTATCAAAGAAAGCAATAACTTGGTTTCTAAGTCTTCTTCTAGAATCAATAGAAACCTGAGATCAAATGATTGATGTCTTCTTTGAAAACTTTTTTCTTCCCTAGAAGATGAATGAGCTAGTTGGGAAGATCTATAACTTTAAGTAGCATGTAGAGGAGTCTTATTCAAAAGTGTGGGAGAGATTCCAGAACATGTTGAGGAAGGTCTGTCATCATGGGATTGAACTTTATGGTAACACAAAGACCTTCTACTATGGACTGCATAAGGGAGAGAGAGCTTCACTTGATAGTACATGATCTTGATATTTTCTCAACAACAAGGCAATCAGGTGTCATGAAATTCTAAAGAACATGGCTAAAAATTAGTGAGGAAAGAGAAGATCCAAAAATAGTCAAAAGTGTTAGAGAGTCTAGAGTCATCACTACATTGAGTGAGAAGTTGGACAACCTTTCTAAGAAATTAGATCAGAAGTTTGGAAATTCATTAGGAGGCGAGGAAGAAGAATGTATGTATATGCAGCAACAGAACTACAGGGGAAATAATGAATATTAATGGAGGAAAGATCCTTAATTATCATGGAAGGATCCCAACAAGTTTCAACAGGACCAATCTCATCTACAACATGCCAAGCTACAACAAGGCAATGCACAACAATAACATCAGTATGACGGGGCCCCAACAAGATAGACCACATAGAAGACATGCTAGGCAAGTTGGTTGTGAGAATGAGACAAACATAGGCCAAACACAGTGAGACTTGTAGAATCAAGGAGAACAAATCTGCAATATAGAGAACTAGATTTGTCACATCTTGGGGCAACTAGATTTGTCAAACAATTTGCTCAAGAATGGTCTTCTAAAAAACACATCTCTCTACAACAACTTATGATCCTTAAGGCTTTGGAGACTTGTAATTTAGGTCTTGATGGCATTCAACAACTCCTGGCTCAGATTTTGGCTCATTGTCGTCCCCTCGGGCAAGAACATTCTTCTGAATCTTGTATTTCACATGCCAAGTCTAAGATCAAAGATGGTCAATTTTTTGCTGCCGTCTGTGTTCTATCCTCTAGTGGTGTTGCCCCCAAAAATGCTACTACTCATTCAGATCTTGAAGCTAAACACCCTCAACCTCCACTGCCATCGGTACAACCTCAGTCTGAAATTTCTAGATTTTCATTTATTGTTTCTTGCTCTATGGTTGAAGAAGCCATTTTATCATTCAAGAAAGGGACCGCTTGTGCACATGATGGCCTACGAGCACAACATCTCATAGATTCTATGTGTGGGTCTTCCACTGTAGTGAAAGATGATTTTTTGAATGCAGTTTCAACTGTGGTGAATCTTTGGCTTGCTGGTTGTTGTCCAGATTCCCTAGCTCCCTACATTGCCAATGCCCCATTGACTCCTCTTCTCAAACTAGACAACAACATTTGGCCTATTGCTGTGGGTACTATTTGGTGGCGCCTTGTATCCAAAGTTGCGACAAAGGGTGTAAGTTCTGATGTCGTCCCTTATCTTAAGGATCATCAGTATCATGTTGGTGTTTTTGGGGATGCTAATGCCCTTCTACATGCTTTCACTCAGCTTGTCTATGAACAACAACACCGCACTATGATCACCATGTCTCTTGTTGACTTCAGCAATGCCTTCAACATGGTTGATAGATCTACCATATTCCGAGAGGTTCGTCTTCATTTCCCTTGTATTGCACGATGGGTTGAGTTTTGCTACTGCTCTCTAGCTCCTATCTATATGGATCATGGTGAGCCTTTTTTTTTTCTTTTTTTGCTGGGGTACAACTAGGTGACCCATTGGGCCCCTTTCTTTTCTCCCTGGGGCTCCACCCTCTTATTTTACAAGTAAATGATGCATGCCAACTTGACCTCCTTTCTTTCTACCTTGATGATGATACCCTCATTGGGGACACTGAGGTTGTTTCAAAGGCTCTATCCCTCATTCAGGAGCAAGGCTCGATGTGTGGTCTTCATCCCAATACTAAGAAGAAAGAGATATTTTGGCCATCTGATGACCCTAGACGAGGCTCAGATGTGGGCTTGTTTCCTACTGACATCTCTCGTCTAGAGTTTGGACTAAAGATTCTAGGTTGCCTAGTTTCTATAGACACATCCTTTGTGAAGGAACTTCTCCAAAAACGTGTGATGAAGACCCTTGATATGATGGGTCGCTTGTCCTCACTCTAGGACCCACAATGTGAGCTTCTTCTTCATAGGTCTTGTGTTTGGATGCCCAAAATGTTGTTTGGTCTTCGTAAAACACCTCCTTCTTCTGTTACACATGTGTTGGACATTTTTGATCACAGTCTCCGTTGTTGTCTGGAGCATATTGTGGTTGGTGATGGCCCATGTTTTGGTGATTTACAATGGTGTCTGGATACACTTCCTATGCATCTTGGGGGATTGGGGATAAAGTCCTATCATGATGTCACTAAATTTTCTTTTGTTGCTTCTCAGATACACACTGCATATCTCGAAGACCATATGTTGCGTGAGGTTGGATGAGTGCCTGCAGGGCTCCCCTTTGTCCTAGCACATGCTAGCATATGCAATATCTTTCCATGTTTTTGTTGGTCTACATTGATAAGTATGCCTTCTGCCACCCAAAGACCCAGTCTATCTTGACAGACGCTTACTACAAAATGGTCCTCTAGAAAATCATGGCAAGAGACATATCCTTATGACAACGGTCTATTCTCACTTCTTTACAAGACGACCATGCATAAGATTTCTTAAGGGTTGTTCCTATTGATGGCCTTGGTCTGTCTATGTTATCCATTGAGTATCGAGCTATCCTTCGGTATCAGCTTATGATTCCCTTATATCCAGGTGATGAACATTGTCCAGTTTGAAACATCATAGATCTTGATACCTTTGGCGATCATGCAGTGCACTACCGCTCATGACCTGGTTATAAGTTTTGTCATGATGTTATTCAGGATCCTCTCTTCAACATTGTCTCTCGTGCTGGGTTAAATGTTTTGAAAGAAGCTCCTTTGGCCTTCCTTGGCACTCAATCTAATGGTGTCCATTCATTGCGACCTGCAAACATTGTTTTATATGACTAGATGAATGGAAAACATGCCTGTGTTGACCTTACAAGAGAGTCTCCCTTGAGATGTATCCTTTAAAAAAACTTTAAAGTAGGGCAAGCAGCGTCTGACGCGGCGGTACAAAAAGTTCATAAACATGGAGCAGCTTGTGAGGCCAATCAACATCATTTTCTACCTTTTCGCCTTTGACACCTTTGGGGTGCTTGCTGATGATGCAGTTGCTCTTCTTCGACACCTTCAATGTATAATAAATAGGATTCTTATGATGCCTTCATCTACATGTAATGATTTTATTTTTTGGTCCTTGAGTTTTGTCATCTAAAAAGGATTGGCAGCCCAGTTTTTTGCTCACGCTTCTGTGAGAGCATTTATGTAATATGTTGTAATTTATATGTTCGTTTACACAACTATTTTCACATTGGTCATAATTCACAAAATATGAGCTGCAAAAGTAGCATCCTTGAAGAAGCCAACCCAATAGGGATTCCCAGATAATACTGACACTCCATCTAATAAACAATAGGTGAAGCCAATGCTATTCCATAATGGAAAGAAATTTTTGAATGAACAAAAGACCATCCCAGAGGTAAACAACAAGGTAGGTAACATGGGACCAATGTTGGCTACTGATCCACTTGAGCCAGACACCACATCATATGAGAAGGGAGCTAAAGAGGAAACTGAAGAGCCCAATGAGGCTAGGAAGGACACATGTTCTGCCTCACCAAAGGAAGTTGGTGACTCTAGTGCCATTTCCAAATAGCTCAAAAGCAAAGAAGGTTGACCAACAATTATAGAATCTTCTAGATACTTTTAGAAAACTTTGTCAACATCCCTTTGATAGTTGCAATAGAGAAGATCCCATCCTATGGAAATTTTTTGAAGGTCATCATTAATAAAAAGAGGAGGAATCTAATTTACATGTGGTGGTGTTGAAGGAGGAAGTCAAATCAATTATTTAGAGGAGATTGCTACAGAAGAGGCAATATCCATGCCGTTTCAATATACCATGTTACGTCAATAGGACTAAGTTTGTTGAGGCTCTATGTGACTCAGGGGAAAGCATTAATCTCATGCCCTTGACCATATTCAAGAAATTGGGACCAAAGGAATCTAGGAAGAGAAACATGATTATACAACTAGTAGACAATTCAGTGGTTAGGCCGTATGGTATATGTGAAGATGTGTCAGTATAGGTTGAGAAATTTGTGTTTACATCAAACTTTGTAGTTATGGAGATGTATGATGATCATGGCAATGAAATACTCCTAGGGAGGCCATCCAAGCTACAACAGAGATAATCCTAGAGATGGGCAGAGGAAGACTGACACTGGGTATTTAGGCTGACCACTTTGAAATCAAGATGCTGAACTCTCCACAATCAGTTCGTGATAAGGAACAATGTGACATGTTGCAACAGTTGAATAACGAGGTGTCTCTATTTCCAGGGAAACCATTTTAGGACATGGCTCAGGTCATGAAAAAGGTGTAGAAAGGCACTTTGGTAGTAGATATCATGGGGCATACCAAGGAGGTTTCTTTGAAAAAGGCAGTACAATATGCCAATGATGAAGAGGAGGAGGCATGCCCAATGACAATTGAAGAGGCAACATATTCCCCTCTCACCCAAGCATACCCACAACTACCATTGGAGGCGTGCATAATGAATTTGGTGTATGACTAAACTCAATGTCATTCTTTGAATGAGCATGTTCTGTTTTCGAAGGCATTGCCATGTTACTACACTAGGCACTATGAAGATTTAGGCCACCTTTACCACCATTGATTCCAATGTTGTAGAGTCCTACAAATCTTGAGTTGAAGCCACCCTCATATCTGAAGTACATTTTCTTAGAAATAGATGAGAATCTTCTAGTCATCATTTTAGCCTCATTGAGTGTGCATGAGGAGGAGGAATTTCTTGTGCTACTAAAGAACCACCATGCAACATTTGGGTGGTCTGTTGCACACATCAAGTGGATATCCCCTAGGTTTTTCTAGCACAAGATCATAATTGAAGAGGGAGCCAAACCGATAGTACAACCTAAATAACGTCTCAATCCAGTCATGACCTAGGTAGTGAAGAAAGATGTAGTAAAACTTTTATGCAGGTATAATCTTTGCTATATCTAATTCAAATTGTCATAGTCCAACCCAAGTGGTTCCTAAGCCAGGGGGAATAAAGGTCACAACAAATTCAGTCAGTGAGTTGATGTCTACTAGATTAGTGACTGGGTGGCATTTGTGTATTGATTATTGCCGATTGAATGCCACCACGCTTAAAGATCATTTTCCACTTCCCTTTATTAATTGAATCCTTGAGCGGATCAATGACCATTCTTATTTTTGTTCTCGATGGGTATTCCAGCTATAATCAAATTTCTAACGAGCCACAAGACCAAGAGAAGTCTACATTCACTTGTCCCTATGGCATGTTTACATACCGTTGAATGCCCGTTTGCCTTTGTAATGTACAAGCTACTTTTCGGATGTTTATGTTTGCTTTTTTCTTTTCTTTTCTAGATACTGGTAGAGAATTGTCTCGACGTTTTTATGGATGTTTTTTTGGTGTATAGAGAGTCTTTTGAAGAATGATGTGATAGTCTCAACAAAGTTTTAAAAAGGTGTGAAGACACTCACTTAGTGATGAAGTGGGAGAAGTGTCACATGATGGTGAGTGAATGGATAGTTGTGGGGCACAAGCTATCTAATATAGGAATGGAAGTTGATATGTTAAAGATTAAAGTGATCTATAAGCTGCCTCCACCATCATCAATGAAGGGGGTTTGGAGTTTTCTAGGGGACATCAATTTTTATCGACTTTTCATAAAGGATTTTTCAAAGTTTGGAAAACTTCTCTCATAATTGTTAGAGAAAGATGGCAAGTTTAATTTTGATGAGTGGTGTTTGAAGGCTTTTGAGGTGTTGAAGGAGAAATTGGTCTCAGTGTTAGTATGTGTGCCCAGGGAGCCTATCAGATGATGATTGTAATGGCATAATGTAAATGATTTGATTATTAATGAAAGGAAAGATTCCAATTTATTCTGTTTATTCTGCTATGCGATAATGAAGTAACATAATAAATGTCTAGAGGTTGATATTACTCGAGGAGGTATGTGTTAAGTACGTGACTTGAATAATGATATTTTGTTGATGTTAAGAGTATACATTCTCATTATGCCCGTAGTTATATGTTTAGTGGAAGGTTGATAGACAACAATAACATATAAGACTAGAGTGTGTGTTGATGACTGAATCTCATTACTCATGATATGCCAATATCAAACCAATCACACAAATACATGTTAGAGAATAGTGTATTGTATAGACCCACCATGAGAATAACATATAGAAACCATTGTTATGGCAGTCATAGTTAGCTCTCATAGTGATGGTGGTGATTGTGATTCTTAAACCTGAAGTCACTACACTCATCACATGTCGTTCGGTATGTTTTGACATCATCAAACATAATCCTGAGTAAGGATTATCATAAAAGTGATGATTGGGTGACTGTGACACATGGGGACTGGCTGTGAGTGATGTAGATGGGATTTCTCCCTCCAATGGGAGTATGGCATCCTAGACCACTTCAGTTAGAGATATGGAGAAATGCATGGCCTTGTACATGTGAGTCAATATATGATATTGAGCTTACAAATATATCATACAATCTTCTATAGAAAGAAACATAGATTTAGTGTTGAAGAGGATGACACATCCATGCCTCGAGTTCAATATGTATATTAAAGACAAAGGAATTATACAAACACTGGAACACCAAGCACATATTGTAGGTTGAAGTTGTTCCCCAACTTTCTATTTACTTGGGTAGCAATGATGTATCACTTAGGCACCACTCTTTGCTTGTGATATTGTAATTGGTTATGAACATTCATTGCCAATGTAATATGGGACCTATAGGGTTACACACATAGGAAATGAAAGAGTATAGGAATTTGATCTTGAATGATGATTGGAATAATTACTAAAGAGTTTAGGTATTCAATTCAAGAAAAAAATAAATTGATTTGACTCCCAATCGATCAGCTCATGTGATGAAATGGCCAGTTGAAGTGCCGGGTTGATTGGATATTGTATTGGCTGAGTTCTACACAAACTGAGTGCCAACCGACCGGTTCACTCGGTGAGCCTATCAACTAGTGGTTGTGAGATGACCATCTCACTCTATGAGACAATCAATTTGAGATGTAATTCGATTGCATCAAGGATTAGTATTGACGTCAAGTTAGGCATTAATTGAAATACAATTCCCAAAAACATATGCGATTGGGAAACATGCAAAATGATCAGTTTACTAAGCAGGCCGACCGTCTCACGTATGAACTAACTAGTTTGGTTGCCAACCGACTGGTTCAAGGCTTGTAGGTTGCAAAAATTCATGATCTTCCGATCATTTCCACTCATGCCCAGACTGGGAACCCTAACCCTAACCCAAACCCCTCTTATAAATAGATGGGTACTGGGGGCTTCCCAACACACACAATTGAAAATCAATTGCTCTTACAATTGTTGTCCTCTCTGGTTTTGATAACTAAGAGATCCCAAGAAAGTCCTACTCGACTAGGGAGGGATAGAGAGGGAGAGATAAATTGAGAATCATTGTGGGAGAGTAGGTAGGTGATTAGTACACCAATGGGAGGGACAACTCTTTCCTATATGTTCTAGCCGACGATAGGAGTTCTAGGCAGTATGTGTGAAATTCTCTAGATCTGAGGTGGCCTTCCCATTTCCAAGGAGGACAACATCAACTAGTAGTCCATGGAGAGAGGAGCTGCTGCAGACGATGACAATCAAGTTTGCTGTTCGTGGAGGAGTTACAGACGAGTCCCAGTGCAACTAGAAGACAATTGCACATCTACAATGACACCAAACTTTCTCTAGGGACAAGTATATCCTCAAAACCATCCTTTCCATTATATAGTTGTTAACACAATATGTTGGTTATGGGGAATATGACAATAATTTGTTTTGTTTTTACTGCCTATTCTGTCGCCCTATTTCCCTATAGTGGTATCAGAGCTGCATCAGTCTACTACATTTTGGGATAATTGATATGATCATATTTTGGTTTTATCATTTAATTATTGCATTCGATGTGAATAATTTCTTGTCTAATCAAATACCACAATAGTCCCAAACTAATATATATATATATATATATATATATATATATATATATATATATATATATATATATATATATATATGATACATATATATGAAATTTAGACACTTCATCCTAAAAGCGAGTTTTCATGGTGGATGTATAGCATGGTTATGGCAAAAAAACCCCATTATCTATGCAAGGTTGTGTGGTTCGTTAATCCTATTTTATCTCAGTCTGCGTACTGAGCCTCTATCTTATCTTCCCAATGTAAAGTTAGTTCTTTCCTACCCTTGCTCCCCTCAAATGTAACTCCAGGTTTCTCTATAATCATGTAATAATATGATAGTTTCCTTTCCTATTATGATGGAGAAGAAAGATGTTCTGACAATGCCAACTGACCATCTCGGAGACAAGCCGATTGGTTGGATGACTAAGGAGGACCAGAAGGATGATCCAAACTAACCAAATGGTAAACCCAACCGATTGTCCAGAGGAGCCAGTAGATGGTGGATAAAAGAACCAAATGACCGATGAACATGACCAAACGACTGGGCCAAGAGGTGAGTAGTTCGGCTCAAAGGTTGAATCAATCAACCTATATTGACAAGCACAAATCTTCATCAACAATAGGTTTCTACATGTGATGTAGACCTAGGTTGTGGTAATTCCTTGTGGCTCCAAGGAACTACATTAGGCTGACCATAACCATCTCTTTTTGTTTATTGCATGTTTTTATTGTGGAATATAACATGTATATGGTACATACTATATATGTGATGATTGGATAAAGTGTATGCATTTATAAATAGAAAACCCCTAAAATAAAATATTACGTGTAAGATGCTTTCCATTAGCATCAAACATGAAAAGATTCATCAATCAAGCATAGGTTACACCCTCGCGTGGTGCACTGTCTATCTCATTGAAGTCTGATGGTAGATATGTAGGCTCTGCCTTCACATGGTGCATATATATCGTGTTGGTTATTGGGTCAAGATCAACTGGTGATTTTTAGAGCATCTAACCACAGAGGCAAGCAAATAATTATGGCAAAGACTTGTGCATATCATCTATGCAAGAATTGCATAAGGTGTAATTGGTAAGAGTTACTAACGTGGTTTATTATAGCACTAACAAATTCACTCAAGGTTGAAATCCCTGAGCGTTACCAAAACCTTGTGCAATAATACCACCCGTAAGCGGACGGGTCTTATCGTAGTATAGTTAAGGATCGAATCCCAAAGGACAACATTTTTAAGAATCTTTGTTAGTCACATCTGGCTCAAATAAGACCAATATTTAGAACGATTGGTTGATTTGAGGTTAATTAAACTAATTACAAGAAAGTAAAGAGCATGATTAAAGTTGGATCTATATTAATGATATGGAATCGCTGGGATGGTCCTGGGTTTCACCACCACTACACATGCAAATACTTCCAAACCTCAAACATCCAGGAAAGGTATAACTATCCAAATAGAACTTTTGTGAACCCTCCCTGAGGGATGTTTAAGTCCGCGTAAGCATCCCCTTAGGCATCATATGTCTCGTCACCATCCGGATCATACACTTACAGTTCCAAAGATACATAATCCAACTAAGGATGTGGTCATCCCTGAGGGATGTTTAGGCACATAGAAGCGTCACCGAAGGCTAGATGGCTTGTCCCCTCATGAATCACACACTTACGACCTCAAGGAATCCTATCAGAAGTTCTCGTCAAGGAGTCAACCGCGCTAATCGACAAGCAAGTAGGTGATTAATCTATAGGCAAACATCGATGATTAACAAGGAAGATATAAAATCCAACTAAGGCTGTGGCCCTCCCTGAGGGATGTTTAGGCCACAGAAGTGTCACTGTAGGCTAGATGACTCATCCCCTTACGAATCATACACTTACTACCTCAAGGAATCCCATTCTATTTCTAGTTTGGGAGTCAACCTCATTAATCGACATTCTAACCTATGTATAGAAGTTCTCACAACATAGGGAAAAACATGATGAAAGCAAGCATGTAACCAATCTTCAAACATTAACGATTAACAACAAAATGAAAAGTTATATACATTGGCATGGAATGTTAAATGAAAAGCATGAAAGCATGGGCAGCGAGGCTAGTCCCTGCACCCCAGTGAAAAAGAACTACTCGCTCATCATGTGAGAAACAAGAAGAAAAAGAGAGAGGGAAGATTCCGCCATGAGCATGATGAAGAAGGTAGTCATAGCTCAGTGAAAATGATGCGGTCTTCTATGTCATGTTGGGGCAGATCTTGGACGAGGAGGAAGAACCACCAAGGCAGACCGGGTGGACCTTCTTCTCCACATTCCTTTTCTACTCGACTTCCTTACTCACAACAGGAGGAGCAGGTGAAGTGGCTATTGCGTGGATGTACGTGGATGGAGCTGGATCGAACCATGCATTTGGGCAGCTTGGTGACGTCCCCAGATCCATGCCCAAATGAAGACCCATGTGGTCCTATTTATAGGCTTGGGTTTGGTCTTCACATTTTTGCTGTGAACTTCTTTAAATAGTCTTGAGTCTTTGTCCAAACGATCTTGATTAGTACCCTAAAACTAGTCTTGGAGACCAGTTGTTGGCCAAACGGTCTCGTATTTCATACAGTTCTGGCTTTAATAGTTTCTGCCTCTGATCGGTCTTGAGTCTCTGTCCAAATGGTATTGTGGATCTATGATTATATAGTCTTCAGCAAACGATCATCGTTCAAATGGTCTTGAGAGAATCCATTGACCAAACGGTCTTGAAGACCGAACATATCCAAACGGTCTTGGGACCATGCACCGCCAAACGGTTTTGAGCTCTCACGGTCTCGGGAAAATGGTCTGCAGCCCATCAGTCTTCACTTCCAAATGGTTTCTACTCCAAATGGTCTTGGCTCCAAACGATCTTGGCTTCAATCAGTCTTCACTTCCAAACAGTCTTGAAGACCGATGGGTTTCAATCGGTCTTGAGATGTAAACGGTCATTGGCGTCTAAACGGTCTTCATCGTACAAATGGTCTTGGGGACCGTTTGGGTAGGTGACAGGTCAAGGACCGTGTGAGTGAATGGCTAAGATTGAGAGGTCAGAACTGAATGGGTAGACTGCTAGGGAAAACCATTTGGTAAAGAATGATTGACCAAGACCTAATAGGGAAAACCGTTTGGTCAAGACCGATTGGTCAAGACCAAGGTTGAGAGGATCTTGGGTGAGATCTTGTTGATGGTTGATCCTCATCAAGACTTGCACAAAATCAATATAAATCTTGTTAATAATCTTGATAATTGAGTCAGTTAAGAAATCTTGCATTTTGTGAGATTTAGGAGATGAAATTGAAAGTATTGAATCGAATTGGTCCCAAAAAGGCGACTGAAAATCATGATGAATATGGGTTCATCAGAATACCGCAAACTTAAATGTTGTTCGTCCTCAAGTAACACAAAATCTGAAATAGTCATCAACTAAATACTTTCAAGTCGTGTGATTTCCTCCTCTTCACATCACGATTGCTTCCCTCTACTTAGTATGACTAAGCATCTTAACTTCTTGAGACCACTAAACACATCTTACTATATCTTCATTCCTGAGTTTGTTTTCCAACATCACTTCCTCCTCACCTTTTCCAACCACAAGCATGTCAAAGAGTTTTGTAAGAGTCCAGAGATACCCACAGAACAACAAGTGTGCAACTAATCTGACACTGGTGTATTTCAGGGTAGTGGAGGTATTTATTGTGCCTTTAGGTAGAAAAGGGAGTGAAGGGTGGTATGGAAGGAAGAATTTAAATCTCTCCTCTATCCGACTTGAGATTTTTATTATATTATTTGCAATTTCATTGATTGCATTTTTTGTGCGAATCTCTCCTCTATTCGACTCAAGGTTGCATTTCTTTTTGTGTGCGCTTTGGCATCTTTTCTTGGTGGTACACCCCTATTTATTAGCTAGGGGTATGGAAGAAGCGAATATAGAAAAAGGTGGTGTGCTACCCCAAACTTAGGGTTTGACACTATTTTGGCTATTTTTGTTTCTTTTTGATGGATGGAGGGGTACAAAGATGATAGAAGAAGTGTAGAAGAGAGTTCAGATCAAAATGCAACTTGGTTTACAATTGAGTGCACCGGGTTGTTCTCTTTATCTTACTCTGCTCAAATAATGACTTGATGAGGATCCGGTGGGGATACCATGATATTGTTCCACTAGTCAGTTAGGAAGCACGATGTGTTTGATCCCTATCAGTTCGACAGACACTTGCCATTTTTGCATAAAGATCATGATGTTAGGATTCATAAGCTTCACATGATGATTTCAATCAAAAGACTAGTTTTAAAAAATGGTCCTTTTGAGGATTTTCTTCGAATAAGGAGGGTATAATGTTTCAAAAGCATCAAAACTTCATCAAGTATCTGTTCAATTTCTTTGAAATTTTTTTTGGTCAAGAATGCGGTGGTGAAATCTTTATGTCAGAGATAGATGGGTGTGGGTGGAAGGTAAAGTACGTACCACCCACCCTCCACCCTGAACTTATAAATTTGCTCGTCCTGAGCAAACTCTAAATCTGAGATGGAGGGGAAAATTCGTGCTGGTTGGAGCAGGAGATGTGGTTGCGTTCCAATCAGCGTGCGTTCTCCATCTAAAAATTTCAAGAATGAAAACCAATCAAAACTAAAGATAGCATCTCGCGATGTGATTTTTATTTTAGTGAAAAATTATCTAAAAAGTTAAAACAAAATTAGAGAAACATTCTAATTTGAAATTAAAAGTAAAAACAAATTTATTGTTCGGGTTGCCTCCCGAAAAGTGCCTTTGTTTTATGTCGATGGCTCGACTGAATCCTTCAATTTTATGGCGGATATGTTGGATTGGTGAGTTCCAACATTGCTTCAGTGTCTATTTTGTTTGAGGAAAAATATCTCTTTAAATGTTGACCATTTGCCACGAATTCTCCAGACGTTTCGCTCCATAAAGAGAAAGCACCATGTAGGGAGATGCTCTTGGCAATGTAAGGTCCTGACCAGTGAGAATGGAGTTTTCCTGGGAATAACCTTAGTCTTGAGTTGAACATAAGAAATCAGTATCCCACTTGTATGTACTTTCTTTTTAGATGCCCATCGTGCCAAAGTTTCATATGTTTTTTATATATTTGTGCATTCTCATAAGCTGTCATCCGGAGTTCTTCCAACTCCTAGAGTTGTAGAATCCTATCTTGGCCTGCTTTCTTCATATCAAAATTAAGTTGTTTTATTGCCCACCATACTTTGTGTTCAAGTTCAACAGGAATGTGGCAAGACTTTCCATATATTAATCAAAACGGTGTAGTTCCAAGGGGAGTTTTGTAAGCAGTTCGGTAGGCCCACAATGCGTCATTGATTTTTGCTGACCAATCTTTTTGGTTGCGACCTACTATTTTTTCCAAGATAGCCTTGAGTTGATGGTTAGAAACCTCTACCTATCCACTCATTTGTGGATGGTAGGGTGAGGCTACCTTGTGCGTTACACTATACTTTCTCAATAATGCTTCAAAGATTCTTTCCAAAAAATGGGAACCTCAGTCGGATATCACAGTGTGCGGGACTCCGAATTGGGGGAAAATGATATATTTGAACATTTTGATGATATGTTTGGAGTCACTAGTGACAGTTGGTATAGATTCAACCCATTTTGAGACGTAATCCACCACCACTAGGATGTAAGAAAATCCATGGGAAGATGGGAATGGACCCATATAGTCTACACCCCAAACATCAAATATCTCGACTTCTTGCCACAACTTTAGTGGCATCTCATCTCTCTTTGTTATGTTACCCATTCTTTGTCACTTGTCACATGATAAAACAGAGTTGTAGGAATCTTTGGATATGTTTGGCCAAAAGAATCCCCATTGCAAAACTTTCAAGGCAGTTTTCTTAGAACTCATATGGCCTCCAACTGGGCCTGAGTGACATTGCTCCAAAATAAGTTGAGCTTCTTCTTCAGTGATACATCGTATGTATAGGCCATCAACACAGAGCTTGAAGAGGTACGACTCATCCCAGTGATACTGCTTCACATCATGCATGAATTTTTTCAGTGCATTTCTGGTGCATTCAGGGTGGATAATGCCAGCGGCAAGGTAGTTTACATAATCCGAGTACCAAGGGGTATCTTATGAAACTTTCATTAGTTGGTCATCCAGAAGAGAATCGTTAATCTGGATCTTCTCAGGTTCCAGAGTGTGGATACGACTCAAGTGGTCTGCCACAACATTCTATGTACCTTTCTTATCTTTTATCTCCAGATCGAATTCTTGTAGGAGGAAAATCCATCTAATCAACCTGGGTTTTGCATCTTTCTTTGCTAGGAGGCAGTGGATAGTGGCATGATATATATAGACAATGACTTTTGAACCAACGAGATAGGATCTGAACTTGTCAAAGGCATACACGACTGCCAAGAGTTCTTTCTCAGTAGTTGCATAATTCCTCTGAGCTTCGTCGAGGGTTTTTGAAGAATAGTAGATCACACAATGTTTCTTTTCTATACATTGTCCTAAAACAACACCCACAACATAATCACTAGCATCACACATAATTTCAAATGGGTGATCCCAATCAGGAGCTCTAATGATGGGTGTTGTTGTAAGGGCATGTTTTAGGTTATTAAAACTTTTGACACATTCTTCGTCAAAATGGAACTCAGCTTCCTTTAGTAACAAATTTGTCATCGACTTGGTTATCTTAGAGAAATACTTTATGAACCGTCTGTAAAAGCCTGCATGACCTAGGAATGCACAAACTTCTCTTACATTTGTCGGGATAGTGAGTTTGGAAATCACTTCGATTTTTGCTCTGCCCACTTCGATACCTTTACTGCTGACTCTATGACCAAGGACAATGCCTTCCTTTACCATAAAGTGACACTTTTCTTAATTCAACACAAGATGTGCTTCTTCACATAATTTGAGGACAAGGGAGAGATGATTCATGCATGAGTCATACAAATCTCCATATATAGAAAAAATCATCCATAAAAACTTCCATGATAGTCTCAGTTAGACAAATGAATATAGCTGCCATGCAACGCTGAAAGGTTGCAGGCACATTGCAAAGTCTGAACGACATCCTTCTGAAGGCATATGTTCCAAATGGGCAAGTAAAGGTTTTCTCTTGGTCTTCTGGATGTATAGGTATTTCATAGAATCCAGAGTAACCGTTGGGATAACAGAAATACTCTTGGTGGGCCAACCTTTCTAGGACTTGGTCAAGAAAAGGTATTGGAAAATGATCCTTTTGAGTCGCCTTGTGCAACTTCCTGTAGTCAATACACATCCTCCACCCGGTGACTGTTCGAGTGGGGATGAGTTCATTGTCTTCATTTCGTATCACTATAGTTCCACCCTTCTTCGGGACAACGTGCACAAGACTTACCCTTGGTGAATTAGAGATCATATAGGTAATTCCTGTCTTGAGCACCTTTATAACTTCAAGGCGAACAATGTCTTTCATATTCGGATTAAGCTTCCCTTGGTGTTCAATAGTTGGCTTGTGATTTTCCATCATGGGGATTTTGTGCATGCATAGCGCTTGTCTGACTCTGACGAGATCACTCATCTTGTAACCTATAGCTTTTATTCTTTCCCTTAATTCCTTCAAAAGTTTATCCTCTTGTTCTATCGTTAGATCAGAATTTATGATGACTGGGTAGACTTTGAGGTCATCTAGAAACACATACTTCAATCCATCAGGTAGTGGTTTCATTTTAGGAGCTTGTGGGTTTTCACATGGTTCTTCAGTGACATCCACAACTTTCAGTTCCATAATTTTGGCTTCAGGATCTTCTTTAGCAGTATCGAAGTGGAGAACACAATCCTTTATTTGTTCATCAATGGAGTTATCAACAGATGGGTTTGTTAGAGCCACTTCTAACTGATCGTCTTATTCATAATCCTCTTGTGTAAGTAGTGTCATCTGCTCTATGCTCTCAATCATGTAGACTTCTTCCTGCATGCTTGGTCTTTGCATACTTCAAAAACTTTGAACTTGAGGGTTTCTTTTCCTAGTGTGAGTAGCAAGGTACCTGCCTCAACATCAATCATAGCTCTTACTGTGGCAAGGAACGGTCGTCCAAAGATGAGTGGGTATCTAGTGTCTTCCTTTATGTCCATGATGACAAAGTCACAAGGAACATAAGAATCATTGCCTACCTTGACAGGGACATCCTCAATGATTCCTAAGGGGAGAGTCACAATGTTATCTGCAAGCTGTATGGTCATGCCCATTGGGAGAAGTTCAAAAAACCCTAGCCTTTTGCAAAGGCTAAGTGGCATGATGGAGATACTGGCTCCAAGATCAGCCAATCCTTTCTTACACGATGAATCACCGATATGGCAGGAGATCCCAAAAGATCCTGGATCTTTCTGCTTCTTGGGCATCTTACTCTGGATGATGACTGAAGTAGTTGTTTCTAACTTGATTATTTCATATTCTTTAGTTATATACTTCCCGGTGAGGAGAGACTTTAAGTACTTTTTCCATGCTGGTATTTCAGCCAGTACATCAAGAAAGGGTGTATATCAACATGGAGTTTCTTCATGGATTATTTGAACTTGTTGAATCAAGTGTCAAGCTTTGTCTACCTTAAAAGAGCCGAGAAAGGTATACAAGGCTTGTAAACTGGTACTTCTGGATCTGGTGTTTCTGGTTCTGCATCAGTTGGTTTCTTAGAACTTTACGAGTCTGTCTTATCAACAGTTGTTGTTTCTTTTGGTTGAGACTCAGGTGTGGTAGAGTCTTGTTCAATTACATAGTCATCCTCATCTATAATAACCTCAGGTGTCTTGATAGGGGGATCTGAATAGTCTTTTCCAGACCTGGTGGTGATAGCCTTCAGTTGCTCTGGGTTCTTAGGATTGTTTTCTGGTTGGCCAGCAAAGGTTCCAGCAGGTGGCTTCATGCTAGCTGCAAGTTGACCTAGTTGAGATTCAATAGACTTCTGATGGGCTTGCTGGTTAGCTATCATTGCCTACTACGACTGCAACATCTTCTCAATCGCTGATAGCTTATCATCAGGAGAGATGGGGCTGGCTTGTTGCCCTTGTTGTTGTTGGTAGGGGACTTGGTTGGGATTCTAGAACTGAGAATTGTTCTGATAATTATTATAGTTCCTGTTATGAAAGTTACTCATAAAGTTTCCTTGATTCTCGAAATTTTGTTGCTGATTATAATGGAATCCTGGTGGGCCTCTTTGCTAATTATTTGAACCAAGTTGATGTGAGTTTTTTTCTCCTGAAGGATTTCCATATTGAAAACCAGGATGGTTCCTATTCTGATTCAGATTGTAGTATCCTTGACTAGGGATGGAGTTGACAACATTAAGATTTTTCATTTTACAATTATCTCCTTGGCCACATGCGTTGCTTAGAAAAACATCGTAGAGAACATTGCATGCAAAATTGGAATGATCAGTACCTTTACATGCTTCACAGAACAGTGAAGCTGACTTGATCTGTTCTTGTTGTTGAGGGGGTGAATGTCCTCTTCCAAATACAGCAAGGGATGATTCAATATGGTCTTGCTTGGAAACTAAGAGTTTGAGGGTCTCAGCTATAGACTTGTATTCAGGAATAACTTCAGCCATAGCCACCTTCAACACTCCTTTGCCTATAGACCTACCCCAATTAGCTTGATTTTTAGCTCCAAGGGTGACAACCCTCCGTGCACTGTCATTACTTTGACACATGAAGTTTCCTCCGGATGAGGAGTCTAGAAATCTCTTGATATCATCATCCACACCTCTGTAGAAGATTTCAGTAAGTTGATTCTTAGGGATTCCATGGTATGGACACTTATGTAGAAGGTCTTTATATCTTTCCCATGCTTCAGAAAGGGTTTCTCTAGGGACTTGAGTGAACATTGTTATTGGACCCCTAATTTCATAGGTGAGAGAAGGAGGGTAATTTTTTTCCAGAAAAACATTTTGTAGTTGTTCCCATGTAGTGATGGGCTCACATTGCAAGGAGTTGTACCAACTCATAGCTCAATCAACAAGCGAGTACTTGAAAAGACAAAGTCTAATGGCATCATCGAACACTCCATTTTGCTTTGTCATGGCACACAGATCAATAAACCTCAGAAGATGTTCTTGACTATCTTGTCCTTGTTTACCATAGAATGGGCTATTTTGAAGCAAGGTAATCCAGTGTGCTCGTATCTCAAAGTTGGGAGCATTGATGGGAGGAGGTTGAACTGTGTGATGAACGTCAATGGCTTTAGGGATTGAGAACTCTCTAAGGTCCTTCTACAGTTCTGTTACTTGTGTTGCTGCTTGAGCTGCTCGGATCTCTGTTTCAACTGCAGCTCTAGCTTCTTGCATGAACCTTTCTCTTTGTGCATTAAGGGCTTGAGTTATCCTTCAGGCTATATCCTCCTCTTGATCCATTCTTGCTTGGTTTTCTCTGTTCCGACGATGAAAAGTTCTGTCTATCTCAGGGTCAAAGCTGGTGGTGAGTCCGGGACTATTTAGACGGTGCATGCACTAGTCCTTGAGGGTACCTGAGAAGAACATAGTTTTCAAAATTAAGGTTGACGGAGAGAAACTGAATTCAAGTGAATGATCAATCGTATCAAAAAGGAAAACAAAAACCTAGAATAGCCTTAAAATAACTAGATTTGACTAACTGATTCCGTTGTCCCTGGCAACGGCGCCAGAAATTAACGTGGTTTATTATCGCACTAACAAATTCACTCAGGGTTGAAATCCCTTATCTTTACCAAAACCTTGTGGAATAAATACCACCTGCAAGCGGGTGGGTCTTATCATAGTATAGTTAAGGATTGAATCCCAAAGGACAACATTTTTAAGAATCTTTGTTAGTCGAATCTGGCTCAAGTAAGACCAATATTTAGAACAATTTGATTTGAGGTTAATTAAATGAATTGCAAGAGAGTAAAGAGCATGATTAAAGTTGGATCTAGATTAATGATATGGAATCGCTGGGATGGTCTCGGGTTTCACCACCACTACACATGCAAACACATCCAAACCTCAAACATCCATGCAAGATATAACTATCCAAATAGAACTATTGCGAACCCTCCCTGAGGGATGTTTAAGTACATGTAAGCATCCCCTTAGGCATCATATGTCTCGTCGCCATCCGGATCATACACTTAAGGTTCTGAAGATACATAATCCAACTAAGGTTGTGGTCCTCCCTGAGGAATGTTTAGGCACCCAGAAGCATCACCGTAGGCTAGATGGCTCATCCCCTCATGAATCACACACTTATGACCTCAAGGAATTCTATCAGAAGTTCTCGTCAAGGAGTCAACCACGCTAATGGACAAGTAAGTAGGTGATTAATCTACAGGAAAACATCGAAGATTAACAAGGAAGATATAAAATCCAACTAAGGCTGTGGCCCTCCCTAAGGGATGGTTAGGCCACAGAAGCGTCACCATAGGCTAGATGGCTCGTACCCTTAGAGATCATACACTTACTACATCAAGGAATCCCATTCTATTTCTAGTTTGATCGGGTGAGGCTGATGGTGAGGTTTGAACACCGCCGGAGGTGAACGTCGCTCGACCGGAGTCCACCTATATCATCATCTTATAGTGGTCTCGATGTTGCCCTCGCCACTTTTACGTAGGGTAACCAGGAAGAGTATGCGAGGTAGCCAAGCACAACAGGTTGTTGCAGAGAGGAGAAACCATTTGATGGCGATGGCTATTCCAACGGAGGAGGTGTTACCGGATGTTAGGGTTGTGTTGGCCAATGAGGATGCGAGACAGAACAATCCTTCTCCGCCTAGGGTTGATGCGGCTGCTGATCAGAGTGAAGAGAGGCTCGAAATTCCTGGGCCAGAGTGGGCGGAAGACCCCGCACCTGATAACACACCGAGGATGATGCCGTCGGAAGATACACAGCTGACCCCTCTGCAGGGAACCTTGCCGCTGAGGCAGGCTGATCAGATCGACAGTCTGGAAAACAATGATCATGCGAATCCCCATCCAACTCCACAGGTCAGGGGGCCACCGTCGCCCATGCAGCGCCCAACGATCATGACGCAATCGGTGAGGAAAAAGGCATTATATGGGATTCCTCATGATACGTGCTTCAGGTGTATGGGGAGAGGGCATTGGAAATCCCAATGTAGGAGGAGCAAAGTCTGCTACTAGTGTTGACGATCGGGTCATCTGGCTGCTAGATGTTCGCAGGTTAACCCTAGTCAGTGTCCACCGAACATCCAATCTAGATTGGTCTTCCCACCCCTGCCTAGGGGTATCCCGACTAGGGGTTCACCTCAACATGTCCCCAAGCAGATTACAGTGGACGTCGGCCCAGATGACGAGATGCAGAAGAGTAAGTTGATGGCGCTAGAACGGGCGGTGGAGATCTTCTGGCCTTGTGACTTCCAGTGGACGGAGCTTTGTCAATTCTTCTGATGGTGCTGGCCGAGTGCAGTAGACTTATACAGATGCGCGGATAGAAAGGCAGTGGCCTTCTTCTCCTATGAACAAGAGGCCATGGATGTGGTGGAGAAAGGGATTTGAGATTTTCGTGGTCAGAAGATACAGCTCATGCACATGCGAGGGGGTGAAAGACATCAAAGAAAGGAAGCTTTCTGGTTTTGGGTTGCAGAT
The DNA here is from genome assembly GCA_963693085.1 of Alisma plantago-aquatica. Lineage (NCBI taxonomy): Eukaryota > Viridiplantae > Streptophyta > Magnoliopsida > Alismatales > Alismataceae > Alisma > Alisma plantago-aquatica. The sequence continues at coordinate 1,343,555,206 of OY856412.1, read as the reverse complement.
ATTCCAATCACCTGTAGAGATGATGATACACTAGCAAAGATTATCTGGCCTTTCGGTAAATTGATTTATGTCTCAGATTGGCAAAGGGAGAAGGATGACCTATCTGGCCTGCTCGTGCTGGACGAAGCATTCAGTGAAGATATTCCTCAGTTTATCTCTCTCACGTATGGGCAGAGGCGGACATCAGTGCAATTTTTTATGGTGGCGAGGGGGCCTATGGGCTTGAGCAACATACAGTTGACTGAATTCGGGAAGGATACAGGGATTCAAAGAGAGGCTCTAGTGGTGCAAGAGAAGATTACAGAATCGAATGCTTTGGTGATGGCAATAGTTATACCTCCGGAATTGAGGGAAAGACCACATGAGATGAATATAGCCCCAGAAAGACAGCATAGGCGGCCACCAAGGCGTATGGTTGTGGATAGAGAAGGCACAAAAAGAGCTCTGGAGAACAGAAGGCTAGAAGATTTCATGTTTCTTGAGGAGGAAGAGTGGATAGATCACAGGAGAAGGACTGGGAGGTGTCAGAATAGAGACAGAAGGAGTGGTTCTGACAATAGATTATTTAGAAGATATCAATCAAGAAGATGACATTCAGATTGCGAGGGAAGTTATTTTGATGGATGCTGGTTGGATATAGATGGGGGTTATAGCCCCTGATCGAACCTGCGCATGCTGGTGGGTGCGGTTATATCTATATAATGTATTGTACCTCCATTTTCCAGAATATTAGAGGCGCCTATAATAACCCTACGAGGAGAGTTTTGAGCAGGATTTGTGGGTGATTTAAACCACGGATCATTTGCTTGTTCGATCCTTTTCTTCATGCAGAGCAGGCAGCTGAGCTTTTGGACATCGTGAGGTTGGATTGGGTAGCTGATAACCAGGAGATGAATGGGAAGATATGGTTTTATGCTGATAAGGATATGAAACCTAATATTTTTAGAAGGCACATGCAATATATAACAGTGGGGTTTGAGTCCAGCGTCGACACAAGCTTCTTTGTTACAGCAGTATATGCAAGTTGCGATAACATTGAAAGGAGGGAGTTGTGGAAAGAAATAATGATAATGACGGAGCTCATTGGGGAAGAGAAGTGGATTATTGTGAGGGATTTCAATGTAGTGCGTCATCTGAGGGAGAGAAGAGGCGGAAACCCGCCAGCATTCCAGGATTCACTTGATTTCAATTCCTTTATAGTGGATGCATCTTTGGATGAGATTCCATTTGATGGTAGCCAATACACTTGGGTGAACAAACATATTTTAACTCCTATGATGTGGCAAAGAATTGATAGAGTATTAGTGAATGGAGCTTGTCTATCGGAGCGTCCTGCAACCAGTTCAATTCATTTGACCAGAGAGAGGGTTTCTGATCATTGCCCTATTGTTACAATTCCAGGTGCACAGTCGATTTCCAGAAAGAAGGGACACTTTGCTTTTATGAAGGCATGGCTTGATCATGATGAGTGTCTAAAGGTGATAGAACAGGCCTGGGATGATCCTATAATAGGGAACCCCTCCTTCATTTTCTACCAGAAGCTCAAGAGGGTTAGGGTGGCACTACGAAGGTGGAGCAAGGATACCTTTGGTGATAATAAACATCATATAAAGGACTTGGAAGATGTGATCTTTACCATACATGCTACCTTTGATGGGAACCCGACTGATACTAATGAAAATAATATGATATCGGCAGAGAGGGAATTGTAGGGTCTACTAGATGAGGAGGAGGTGAGGTGGAAGGAGAAGGCAAGGATTAGTTGGCTCCAAGATGGGGAGCGGAATACCAGGTTTTATCACGCCACCATCAAAGCTAGAAGGAAACATAGAAGGCTGAATAAGGTGGTCTTGCAGGATGGCACATGTATCTCGGATACAAAGGTAATGGCGGAGGTAGCAGCTGACCATTTTCAACATTTCTTTAACGAAGTGGTAGATACGGGTGTTGGTGAATTGGAGGAATTCTTGCATCGTATTCCAGATACGATGTCCATGGATGACAACTGCTTACTTTCTACTGGTCCCCAGGAAGAGAAGGTTATGAAGACCATGATGAAGATGGATGCGACGATGGCGCCGGGTCCGGATGGGTTCACTTTATCTTTTTTCCGGGCTGCATGGTCGATAATAGGAGGCGATTTTATGAAGTTGGTGGATGCGTTCTACAAAGGACAACCTTGTTTTAGGGGGCTGTTCTGCTGCCAGATTCTTCTTATCCCGAAGATTGATAGTACTAAAAGGTTGCCAAAAGACTACAGACCTATCTCAATTGAGAACGTCACCCTTCGTATATTGGCGAGGATTCTTAGTGATCGCATGGTGCCTATGATGCCGAGGATGATATCAAAGATACAAGGGGCCTTTGTTAAAGGAGGAGACATCACTCATCACGTCCGGCTTGCCAAGGAGATAATGCATGATATAAATAAAGGCAAGGATGCACCTAATGTCATTATGAAGTATGATATGTCATGAGCATATGATAGAACGGATTGGAATGTGCTGTGGAAAGTGATGGGCAGATTTGGCTTCACTACAGAAGTGGTGAATCTATGCTTGAGTTTCTATCTAAATACATGGGCCACAGTTATAGTGGGGGAGGAAACTGCGGGTTTCTTTCCGGTTAGTAGAGGCCTTAAGTAGGGATGTGCGCTATCTCCATTCTTATTCATTCTATTTGAAGAGATTCTGTGCAGAAAGTTCCTTAAATTAGAGACGGATGGGATCATATCGAGGTTTCAGATCGGGGGGGGGGGATGCAACTCCTCCCACCATACTATTATATGCGGATGATATTGCTATTTTCTTTAATGCAGACCAGCGATCAAGGGAGATAGTTAAGTCTATCTTTGAGGTGTATGAGATGGCTACTGGACAACAGATCAATAAGGCTAAATCCACATGCGTGGTAGGAGGGAAAAATACAGAAGTGATTGATAGAGTGGCTGAAGAACTCAATGCAGGAGCTGCTATGCAGTCGTTTACCTATTTGGGAATACCGATCATTAAAGGAAGGATGAGACTCAATGATTATGACTTCCTGATGAAGAAAATAAATATGAAGGGCACGACTTGGAGATCTAAAATTCTGTCTTTTGTAGGGAGAAGGCTGTTGATTGCTCATGTTCTTAATTCCATTCCGGTGTACACTACAGAAGCCGTAGGTATTCCCTCGGGGATCGCAGATCAGATTGAAAGGAAATTCTCTAACTTCTTATGGATAGACAGGAATGATCATCAAAGGAAGGCATGGATTAGCTGGCAGAGAATTGCAACTCCTTTTCACTAAGGTGGTCTGGGGATTCCATCACTGCATCTAATTAATGAAGCTTTCATAGCTAAGGCATGCTGGGAGGTGTTGACTACATATTCTATTTGGGCTACTTTCTGTAGAGATAAATATGCCAACATGAATGGTGGACGAGATAATGGTTACCCTGGGTGCTTGAAGTTGGGATCGTCACCGTCACCATTATGGAGGAGGATATGGGAACTATTCCTGCGTGTCTTCCCGTTATGCAGATGGATTGTAGGGAGGGGTGAGATCTCCTTTTGGGATGCGAGGTGGTGTGATCAACAGCTGGTTGAACATGCTATTTACTCCAGCGATAGAAGGCACACATTCTAGGTGAAAGATTTCTGGATAGACGGGCTGGGTTGGGATTGGGCCTCACTGGGGGTGATACTTGATGATGATGGGATACAGATGATCTGTGATAAGAATATATGGCTTGCGGAAGAGGATGATAAGCTGATTTGGAGTCCGGAGAGGAAAGGGTGCTTCTCCATGAGATCAGCAAAGATGATACTGGCTCGTGACAGGGTGGAAGGTCCATAGGGGCTTGACGTGGTTTGGAAGTCTGCATTCCCTAAGGCTGTAGCCTTTATCTGGAAGTCAGCGAGAGGAGTTGTTCCTACTGATGAAAATGTTAGAGTTAGATGTTGTATATCAATTGCGTCTTAGTGTAATTGCTGCATGGAACCTAAGGAGGAAAACCTTGATCATCTTTTATTCCAAGGTCAGATTGCCGGCTTCTTTTGGGGTAAATTCATGGAGTTAACAGAATTGCCACCACCTAGTAACATTAGAACATTGATTGATTATTGCATGATGGAGAAGAGAAAGAGATTAGTAGACTGGTTGGCAGGGAACCTTGCAATTGTTATTCCTTACAGTATATGGCGCCTGAGATGTGAAGCAAGGTATGAGGGTAAACATAGGCCTTTTTCCTATGAGTTGGATTATGTTAGTCAGAGTATGAACTTTAACATGATGAAGAGATCTTTTCCGATAGATAGAGACAATGAATTGTATACACGTTTGAGGGAGATAGGGTTGGAGGAGCCTAGAGTAATGCTGAGAAAAATAAAGCTTATGTGGTGGCAGACGCTGGACTTGCACAACCTGAAGATCAACATCATGATTGGGAGGAGTAGAGATTGTCATGGAAGGCTGAGAAGATGGGCAGCGGGGATTGTCCGAAATCATCAAGCCAACGTGTGCCTTGTTTTCAGAGCTTGGCTCAGGAGTATGGAATACACTCTCACTTATTTGCAAGCATGCACCATAAGAATGAAGATTGCACGTGATCACGGGCTGATCGTATCCTGTATAGAGGTTGATGATTCATACATCCATGACATGATTTGGCACGATAAGAAAGAACCATGGAGGGTGACCCACTTTGTCAGGGAGCTGCGGGAGGAGATGGTCTCGACTATGATATCTGGATCCTTGGTTCACAAGGTCATAAACTCGATACCTTGTGAGTTGGGGAGATGGGGCAGTAGTATGGAAGAGTTGTTTGTTTCATCAGATTCTATGAATATTCCGAACATGATAAGGGGTATGGCTGCGTTGGAGAAGAGAAGGGTTCCATATGTCGTGTTAAAGAAATCATATGCATAGGGGGATGGTTATTGCGGTTTGATGTTGTTTCAAAGTCGGGGGGGGGGTGATGAGTGTAATATCTGAGGATTATGTACACTGGTATATGCTTCACACCTGCAGTTTAATATAAGCAGGAGCTGTAATTTTTATGATGATTTATCCCACAGGAGGGGTGTGGGATGAATAAAAGCGACCCCTGGCTTAATTTAAAAAAGAAGAAGTTCTCGCAACATAGGGAAAAACATGATGAAAGCAAGCAGGTATCCAATCTTTAAACATTAATGATTAACAACGAAATGAAAAGTTACATACATTGCCATGGAATGTTAAATGAAAAGACATGAAAGCATGGGCAGCAGGGCTAGTCCCCGCACCCCAGTGAAAAGGAACTGCTCGCTCATGATGCGATAAACAAGAAGAATAAGAGAGAAGGAAGATTATGCCATGAGCATGATGAAGAAGGTAGTCGTAGCTCGGTGAAGATGATGCAGTCTTCTACGTCGTGTCAGGGTAGATCTTGGACGAGGAGGAAGAACCACCAAGGCAGACTGGGCGGATCTTCTTCTCCACCTTCTCTACTCGACTTCCTTGCTCACATCAGGAGGAGTAGGTGAAGTGGCTATGCCGTGGATGTACATGGATGGATGTGGATCAAACCTTGCGTTTAGGAAGCCTAGCGGCATCCCTAGATCCATGCCCAAATGAAGACCCGTATGGTCCTATTTATAGGGTTGGGTTTGGTCCTCACATTTTTGATGTGAACTTCTTTAAACGGTCTTGAGTCTCTGTCCAAACGGTCTTGATTAGTACCCTCCAACCGATCTTGGAGACCGGTTGATGGCCAAACGATCTCGTATTTCATATGGTTCTGGCTTTAACAGTTTCTGCCTCTGATCAGTCTTGAGTCTTTGTCCAAATGGTCTTGTGGATCTATGACTATACAGTCTTCAGAAAATGATCATCGTTCAAACGGTATTGAGAGTATCCATTGACTAAATGGTCTTGAAGACCAAATAGATCCAAATGGTCTTGGGACCATGCTCCGCCAAACGGTTTTGAGCTCTCACGGTCTCGAGCAAATGGTTTGCAGCCCATAGGTCTTCACTTCCAAACAGTTTGTAATCCAAAAGGTCTTGGCTCCAAATGGTCTTGGCTTCAATCGATCTTCACTTCCAAACGGTCTTGAAGACCGATGGGTTTCAATTGGTCTTGAGATGTAAATGGTCTTTGGCATCCAAATGGTCTTCATCGTCCAAACGGTCTTGGGTCCAAACGGTCTTGGGGACCGCTTGGGTAGGTGATAGGTGGAGGACCGTGTGAGTGAATGGCTAAGACCGAGAGGTCAAAACCGAATGGGTAGACTGCTAGGGCAAACTGTTTGGTAAAGAATGATTGACCAAGACTGAATAGGCAAAACCGTTTGGTCAAGACCGACCGGTCAAGACTAAGGTTGAGAGGATCTTTGGTGAGTTCTAGTTGATGGTTGATCCTCATCAATACTTGCAAAAAATCAATATAAATCTAGTTAATAATCTTGATAATTGAGTCAGTTAAGAAATCTTGCATTTTGTGAGATTTAGGAGATGAAATCGAAAGTATTGAATCAAATTGGTCCCAAAAAGGCGACTAAAAATCATGATGAATATGGGTTCATCAATTACCTACCTTAATAATTGAATATGGATGCTGACATATTGGCTGGGTGATAGTTGAATTATTTTGGATCTTGGCTCACTAGAAGGTTGTATGCTGCAATCTTTTGAATTGATATTTGAGGGTTATCTACTTGAACAAAATAGTGGGATCCATAATAATTAAAGACCTAATTAATATCATCAACATTTTTCAAATCAAATCAAAAGTTCTTTTGAAAAAAAGCAAAATTTCTCTTGTAGAATCAAATGAAAAACAAATATGTATTGCGATCAGTCCTTAGGAAGGACAAACTTGATGCAACAAATTTCCATGACTGGTTTTGTATTTGGGAAGGGTTATCAATGAAGTGTGCAAGCTCTATGTCCTTGATAAACTAGTGTCAAAAATACCTTCTCCTAATGCGCCTACGCACAGGTGGATGCTTACTGGAAGCATGCTAACGATGTCTTAGGGATAAAGTACCTTATGCTTTGATGCATGAACTATAAGTTGCATGAGCAGTGTGAGGACATGGGCATCCTTGATATGGTAACACATCTTAAGTATGTGAACCTAGGCCTTACAAAGAAAGAAAGGGATGATATCATAAAGATGCTACTTGAGTCTAAGCTGACAGAGGGAACCTAAGTAAAAGAACACGTGCTCAATATTGTAACATCCCTGACCTGAGTTATGTTTTAACCCTAGGTGTTTTGCTTAATAATGTTGATTAGATGCTTGCACATATCTTTTTAAAAGTAATTAAGGCTCTTGAGGAACTTATATTTCAATTTCAGTCCTTTTTGAATAAGGTTGAAACATTGTTTTGTTAATCTTGGACTAAAGTGCAAATTACCCAAGTTGAGGGGTTTATTTGCAAACTGTACAGGATAAAATGTTCCTCTGATGTTGATACATCATAAGAATGAATGTAGTGGTATGGTTTCCACAATCTTGGGCATCAAGATAAAGCTTGTAAAGCAATCCTTGTGCATTAAAAGCTAGTTTTGGTGTAACGTGCAATTTACCCAAAACCTTGGGTTCAATATGTAAAATACCACCTCTAGAGGGTCTCTCGTGTTTCTTAGCATCAAGTATAGCAAATAAAATGAGAGGGGTGCCTCATTTGAATTATCTTGGAGGAGAGAGAATCTTGATATTAAAATAATCAAGATTTATGTACAAATGGAACTTTAATTTAATTTAATGCAAAAAGAAATAAATTAGTTAAGGAGCCCTTCAACCAAAAGTTTAAGGATGAAATAGAAAAGTGTTGGACGAGCTTGTGACTTGCTATGGCACAAAAAGATCTTGGTTGAGTGGAATCCCACTAACATTATCATAATAAAAAGTATTATCCACTAAAAGTTGGATACTAGTATAAAACTCTTCAAGGTGCTTAATTCTTTTTCCATTAATTCTTGGATAATGAAGAGGTTCTGCAAGATGATTAAGGTGGCTTCGTGGCCAAGGAATGGAGGGGTAATTGGTGGAAATAATTTCGGAATTTAAAGAAAATAATTCCTTTTTCTCTTTCCTTGAAATCCCTTATACATATCCTTTTTCCAATACACTTAAGGATCTTTTACTTGAAATTTCTTTTCTCACTTTGCTTTGGCCAACCACGGGAGAGCTCAGGAGAAGGATAAGGACGACTCTAACCTGTTGGTAAGCTTTTCATCCTCTTCCACCTTGGATTCATGGTGAAAACCCTAAATAAATGCTTGATTATTGGTTTTCTTCACTCGATTTCCAATCCTAGCCAATTTGTTCATCCAAAAGCTCAAGAACGGACCTTGAGCAGTTGCTAGAACTTCATCCACCATTAGAGACGTGGATATTGGAGCTTGGAGATCAGATTTTGAGACAGGTTTTATAACTTTAACCCTTAAACATTGATATTGCATCAAGTTCTCTATGATTTGTTGATTAGTTTCTTCTATTTTGAACTCTTTTGATGCATTACTGCAATTCCCATGAAGAATGGCTGTTGTTCTTGGATGTACGAAGGAAGATGATGATGACATAATCTTGAAACATTTCCCAAGAAAATGATGGGCCAAACGGTTTTCAACAAGTTGCTCAAACGGTTTGCCAAACCACATGGGAGCAAACGATTTCAAACCGTTTGAGGGGAAATAGTTTCACCCAAACCGCATGAGAGCAAACGGTTTCAAACCGTTTGGAGGTGTTGACCAGGGTTGACCATTTGGATATTTGTTGCTAATAATGTTGGTTAATGATCCACTAATTATAATTGATTAGTTCCAATTGGTTCTATAGTTGAAGGTCCATCAAACACCAAACCCTAATCGAGATAAGTGTTGATTTCTAATTTGATTAAATTGGAAACTTGGTTTGATTGACCCAAACGGTTTCAAGACCGTTTGGGGATCACACAAAGGGTCTCAAGACCATTTGAGGGTCACCCAATACCATTTGGAGGTCCATGGTTGAGTATGGTTAAGTGTTTGAAGATCCAAAGATACCAAGTTAAATTGCAATCAATTGCTGATTTGATGATCAATCCATTGATCCAAACCCTAATTGCATGACATGGATTTTGATGATGTCATGGGAAAATGCTCTCAAGACCGTTTGGAGGTTATCCAAACGACCTCAAGACCGTTTGAGGTCAGGTCATGTTCAATTTGGATGGTAATCCAATGATTTCAAAGTAATTAGTTCTGCAATGACCAACATTGAAGGTTCATCGATTTTAATCCTTAATCCAATTGATTCAAAACCCTAATTGATGATCAATTGGGGGTTAATCAGTTGAAGGATGATCTATTAAGCTCAGTTGAAGTATGGTGATAGGTCGAATTAATGGATGATAATATGAATTCAATCGATTAGGGGATCAACATTGAAAACCCTAAATCAACATGATTGGTGGAGACCATATTTGGTCCATGCGGTTTTGAGGAGGTTTGGACCAAACGGTCTCAAGACCATTTGGGACCAAACGATCCCAAACCGGTTGAGCTTAAACGCTTTCAAGGGTCACCTTTAGCAAACGGTTTCAAGGGTCACATTTAGCAAACGGTTTCAAGGGTCACCTTTAGCAAACGGTCTCAAGGGTTCACCTTTACCGAACGGTTTCAATGGTTTGGTCAAGACCGTTTGAGGTCTGATTGGTTAGGACCGTTTGAGGTCTAAGAGACCAAGATCATTTGGAAGGCAATTAATCAAATTGTATGAACACTTAAAGTGAATAAAGGTCAAATGTTTAAGTGAACAATTACATGATGTAAACCAATGGTGATTATAATAATGGTACCTTTAATGAGATAGGGTGATTAGTATCCTTTAAATAATTAAGCATTAATGATCATGGTGATAAAGTCATAACTCATGGTGTCAATTCTTATTCAAGTTGAGTTGAGTTAGCTTAATCAAGGTTGAAGTAAGCATCATTCATAGAAGATGAGAGAGAGAAGACTTCCTATATGAATGATAACCATGTAATGATTAAGTTTTAATACTTTCAATATGTATTAATGTCTAATTAGGGTATGATCCTTAATAGTGAGATCATGAAACCCTAATTATGAAGGTTAACGAATTATAACCCTAATTGAGGGTATTGATAGGTGAAATCCTAATACATGACGATGGTACGATCCTAATTCATGATAATGATATGAGAAACCCTAATTCAGGGTACTTTGATGATCACTCCTACTTGGGGTCAATAGTAAACCCTAATTGTGGGTTATTGTATATAAACCCTAATCTAGGGTGATGCAATGTGAATAGTAAACCCTAATTCCATATAAGGTGAATGAAAATGTGAAACCCTAATTTTGAGTTATACTTTATAGCATGAACCTCTAAGGTTGGATAATGAAATAATGAGTCATTAATCCTAATTGAGCTAAGGGGATGATTAACCCTAGTTGAAATTAAAAAGGGAAACCCTAATCCTAGCAAGGGCATAGTGGTGTAGCCCTTGAATAGTAATGATATGATTGTTTTGCATTGTGTTAATATGAAATTGATGTAACTATTACCATATGTACTAATGATGCAGGTTTTATGAGATAATGAACATAGCCCGGTATGAGATATGATGTTTTATTTATTGAAAGTACTTTATGAGTCTTGTGAATAATGATATGCTATGTTTCCTAGTGAGAGGTAACAAAAGAGATTAATGGGCTTTAAGAGTCATGTGAAATACCTGCATTGCAAATATCATGTTTACACTGTCAGATGACTTGATGGCATTTAGTTACCTATTAAAGTGGTAACAAGTAATTTGATGATCTAAGGGTTTGAACACCCATATTCTTGAATCATGATGATGAGATGATAAGGGATTGAGATCCCAATGTTAATAAAGATGTGAAATGAACTTGATAGAAATGGTACTCATTCTTTATAGCAATTGTTATAATGGTTTATGTTTGAAAACATGCCTGATGCTAAAAGAATACTGTAATGTACTTAAATAATCAAGTGAAATGATATTATGTAGAGCCCTGACCATAGATTCATTATCGTCAGTAGTTTGGTGATGGTGAAACAAGTTTTCCTAAGGGAACTCTTGGAGGGCATACTTTTGAGTATGTGGGGGTTATGGGCACAAATATCCTTACGCCCTAATGGAGGAATTGATGTGAGATAAACATTAAATCTCTCAATCCTTCATTATATGTATATGTCGTGATGATGTACCACTAATTCCTGATGATGATGAGAATGCCGAATCGATGTGAGATAAACATGAAATCTCCCGATTTCGAAGAGAGTACAACATTCCACTGTAACTCTAGTAGCGAAGTTGCCTGTATACCCTGGAAAGCTATTTGGAAGAGACACAAGATGTCCTGCAAGTTGTTCCTCTCACTGACTAAGGAGGATGAGGTCATAGAAATTTGGCTCTTCTATTGACCTATGTATGGTACCAATTTTGATTTCACAATGGTCGGTTGGAGTATGAGAGGTATACCTCATCTCCTCAGGGCATAAGTATGTTTGAAAAATGTAATCAGCCGTGTAGCATATTTGCTTAGGGTTAAATTACGAGAATCAATGGTTGATTATATATTGTCTATTATGTCCTAGTTGGATAAATTCTATACATGTTCTTCATATTCCAAATTGAATAAATGACTTGCTTCTTTATCAAGTTATAATTGAAATGAACTGCATAGAGAATACTGCTCTACATAGATTAATGAATGAATTACCTACTGCTGAATATTATGATTCTACTACTCAGTGTTATTCTATTATCTACAATAACAATGTTTCTGGTAGAGAGTTATATCTCTCACTGGGGCAATTTTTCAATTGTCTCACCCCTGTGGAATTCAACTTTTTAGGTAGACGCCGAGGAAAAGGCATAAACCCTACAGAGGGTGAACAACAACAACAACAAGGACAACAATGATCCTCAGGTGGAGACACTGTTTGTCAAGTCCTATATATAGAGAGTCCTATGTGTCGTCTCTGTACTCTCAGGTCCTAAGAGTCGGTAGATGGTTTGATATAGATCTGAGCTTTTTGGCTTAATGCCTCGAGATTTTTGGTATACTGCTTATGTATAGTTTAACAGGGCAGTTAATGTTTGTGACTCTCGAGATGAGATGATACAGAGATGTATTGATGAATCAGAATGTAAATAACTTACTTTGGTTCTTTATGAAAGGGTTTTAGAGTTTGTGGATCTCATTGCAAAAAGTTTTAATTTTTAGTGATTTTCAGTATTTCCGCTGCTAACGAACTCTTCCACATTAGTTAATCTTGTTTTCCCGAGAGGTTCGTCACAAATATGATTGGACATGTGTATCATCTTGAAGAACTAGGATTCACTCTAAGCCAGGAGTTGGCCACATATATGATTCTAAAGACATTGCCAGATTCATATAGGCACTTTATTGCACGCTATCACGTGAATAATATGGCCAAACTAATGTCAGATTTTCTTGGTATGTTGATACATGCCAAAGCAAGAATGAAGAAGGACAAATCCATGATGATGATCATTAGATATGTGTCCAAGGATAAAATCAAGGCAATGAAGAGTTCTATGCCCAAGCTCAAATCTAAATCTTCAACACTCAAGATAAGGAGAAAGAAAAGTACAAGAGGAACTTATTCTTTGTACTTGAAGGCATTCAAGAATAAGAATATGGGGATGGTGATCTCCACTTTAAGTATATACGTTATTGAGATAAATATATCTATTTCTTCATCATGGTACTAGATACTAGATGTGCATCTCTCATATGTTTGAATATGCAGGATCTGAAAGGAAGTAGGCCTTTAGGAAAAGGCGAGGTGGAACTAAGAGTCACAAATGGCACAAGAGTTGCGGCCAATGCAGTTGGAACTATTGATTATCTCTGACCATATGGCTTGTTATAGAGTTAATGAACTGCTATTTCATACCTACTATAAATAGAAACATCATTTATGTATCTTGTATGGACAAGGGTGCATTTGAATTCCATACTTAAAAATGGTTGATGTTCTATTTCTAAAGATGGGATCTTTTATGGAAGTGGCCCAATGTCTTATGGTCTTTATTTACTAGATCTAAATATAGATGTATATAATGTAAATACTAAAGACTAAAACTCAATGAATCAAACCAAACATACCTTTGGCATTGTCATCTAGGTCACATAAATGAGAATCAAATATCTAGACTCCATAAAGATGGGAATCTGGACTCTTTTGATTTTGAATCAATAGAGACATGCGAATCTTGTTTATTGGGCCACATGGCAAAGACCCCTTTTTGCTGTTAACAATGAAAGGGCTAGTGATATATTAGGTTTCATACATACTGATGTATGTGGACCTTTTAGAACAACAACTAGAGGTGGGTATCAATACTTCCTTACCTTTACTGATGACTTTAGTAGGTATGGCTATGTTTATTTAAAGAAACATAACTCAGAAACTCTTGAAAGGTTCAAGGAGTTTATGAATGAAGTACAAAACCAACTTGGTAAAAGTATTAAGGAATTTCATTCTAATCAAGGTGGAGAATATTTGAACTAAGAGTCTGAGGACCTTCTTAAAGCCCATGGGATCATATCCCAGTGGACCCCACCTAGAACACCTCAACATAATGGTGTATTAAGAAGACGGAATCACACATTATTGGATATGGTGCAATCAATGATGATTTTAGCAGATCTCCCAACTACGTTATGGGGGTATGCTCTAGAAACCACCACATATACACTAAACCGAGTACCAACCAAATTGGTTTAGAAGATGCCATATGATATCTGGTTTGGGAAGCATCCCAATTTATCTTTCATGAGAATTTTTGGATGTGAAGCTTATCTTAGAAAAATATTTTCTAAAAAGTATGTCCCTAAGCCCAATAAATGTTACTTTTTTGGATATCCTAAGGAGACAATGAAATATTACTTTTATTCCCTATCTAAAATCAAAGTGTTTGTTTCCAGAGATGCTGCATTCCTTGAAAAGGAACTTATTTCCAATGGAACCGGTGGGAGGAAAGTGGAACTCAAAGAGGTTCAAGACCAACAAAAAAGAGGTGAACCGATATATATATATAAGAGGAAGAAAGAGAAACACAAAGTGTTGTGGAGACTCAAATTCCTCAAGTAACATAGGTACCTCACATATCTAGTAGGACACACGTTGAACCTGAATGATGTGGATATCTTGTGGGGCAGGAAGGAAGTGAATTGGTCATACATGAGGAGCCACTAACCTACCTAGATGCTACTGAGGGACCTGAGTCTAAGAAATGTCTTGAGGCCATCAGATCTGGGATGGAATCCATGCATGCCAACATAGTATAGACTTTTGTGGATCCACTTGAAGGGGTAAAACCTATAGGGTGCAAGTGGGTCTTCAAGAAGAAGACTGAAATGGATGGAAAAGTTCAAACCTATAAGGGTAGATTGGTTGCGAAGGGTTTCAGACAAGTTAAAGGTGTTTACTATGACAAAACCTTTTTCTCCAGTGGCCATGGTTAAGTCCATCGGGATCATTCTTGCCATTGCATATTATCATGACTATGAAATTTGGCAGATGGATGTTAAAACCACATTCATTAATAAGAATTTTCTTGAGGATCTGTGTATGACAATACCTGAAGGTTTTATAAATCCAAGGTTGCAAATAAAGTCTATAAACTACAAAGGTCAATCTATGGATTGAAGCAAGCATCTTGGAGCTGGAATCTTCATTTGATGAGACAATTAGTGTTACAACCCCAATTATGCATATGTTTTCATAATTGAAATGTAAAGATTCTATGAATTGGAATTAATTAAAAAGGTTGTATGCTTTTCTTCAAATAATGGATTACTTTGCAAATATCCCTTTGAATAGGAATTTTGTGATTCCTATTATTATATTAATCCAACAATGGATATAAAAGAGAAGAAAAGAAGAAAAGTCCAAATAATTGAAAAAGGATACAAGATAATGAATATTAAGCAAAATAATTATGAGAAATATGGGGAAACATGTATGATTGATCACCATGGATGATATTTTGAATTCACATGTTTATAATAGTGAGAAGAAAATAATTTTAGAATTTGGGAATAAAGTTTCATGTATTAATCTGCTTTCCTAACGACTTTTTGGTTTGCCAAAAAGAAGACAAACAAAGCCTTCATAAGAAAGTCGTGGTTCCTTTTAAGATTTAAAAGTATGTTGGAGGAATATATATATGTATATTCCTTTCAAAGACATGCCTTGCCTTTTAGTTGGTATTTAACCGATCAAGCAAAGGAAAAAGAAAAAGAAAAAGAAAAGGGAAGTGTACAAAGGAAAGTAAGGGGAATATACTTAATTTTCTTCCAAAGAGAATAATGTCATACAGACTACGTATAGGCAGATCTCATCGATTGATACACCCAATAATATATATATATATATATATATATATATATATATATATATATATATATCAAAAGGATAGACCTACCCAGATGCACAACCCTTTTTCCCCACCATGTCATGGCTATGTGCCTACTCATCCTATGACTCTAGGGTTTTGCCTAGGATCTACTTCCCCTTTCTCGGCCACGACAAACATTATCGTAACTTGGAAGTTTGGTAGTAGACTTGTCATGGCCGATGAACCCTTCAGCAAGGATGATAAATGTCCATGGAGATACTGAGCAATGAACTGGTCCCAGTAGATAATTCTGGGACCTCTGGAGAAGCAGGAGGTGGCGGCTGCATAAGCAACAGGGATGTGAGGAGGCAGTAGGATGAGTATCTTCTCCGTTTACTGAAAGATAGGATGACCAAAGGGTCATGTTACCTGCAAGGCCAAAACACGAAGAAGCCGACTCAGAGTCAAGCAAGGAACTTGTGAGCCCTAGGTGATGACCCAGACCTGGGCGCCATGGGAAGCACCTCTAGGTAGCTGATCTTCCTCCCTATTTTGTTAAGTTAGGGAACCGACATCTTCGCAGGACTAGTCCTCCGAACTTGGAGCATCCGATGGCTAGCCTCAGTGTTCCCAATCTGGAAGAGTTGGGCGGAGGGCATGATGCCCCTAGTTGTAGCAGCATAGCTGCATGCCCGAGACCCCATGGAGTCAACCCCGCGATGGGGCTTCCTGCGAACGCGTAGGGCCGCATCCGGAGGAAGACGACCCAGTCGGTTGTTCCTGAACTGCCCCAATTCATGTGATCAATCTGATCACTGCGTGGAGGGTAGTCTTGTCCTTTCACTTATAAAGTATGGGCGGCCGAGTTACATGTTAAGTAATGCGTTATTGGCTGACGTGGCATGATGCTATTGTCCTATGTAATTGTATTTTGGAAAAATCGTATCTAAATATGGGTAGGTCAGATCATGACAAGTTATATACAGAAATTGATCAGAAAAATGCAAGGAATACACTAAAAATATAATTGAAGTCTAATTATTCTTTAATTTCAAAATGGGTTTAAAGTTTCTATCTTTAATGCTTCCATGGATAAGAAATCCTAATTTGATGATTAATGAAATTGGGAAAGGTCGTTATGGATGTTTTATGTGAATATTAACTTGTTGTTAATAAAAGAGAGAATTAGGTCTAAAAATATGATCTTTATTCCTAATTGGATGATTTAGGGAAATAATGAACTTAGAAACCCTAATATAAGGTTAATGTTTTCTTATGTGGACTAATTTGAAATTCAATAGAGGAAAGTGATGATAAGTTGGTCCTAAGCCTAGTAGAAAGATTATAATGAGGTAATTAGGGTTTGCATCTAGTTTTACTATTTTTAGGGTTTGTAGTTATAATGAGGGGGAGTTAAAGATAAACCCTAATGAAACCCTAAAAATGATTAAGAAAAAAAGTTCAAGTAAAATAGATAGAATCTTGATATAGTGTGTAATAAACCGAGTACATGTGCTTTTCAGGATCCTTGATTGTGTAGTTAAACTACTTGCTTGGATTTCTTTCTTGGATTGAATTGCTACTAGCTTGTGAAATCTGCTGAACAGGTATGTGGTTACGCTTATGGTTAATCACTTTAGTTTCACGGTGATTCTCGGAGGTTTTATCAGTTGCCTAAAAATAACTGCTTGGATGACTTTTATTTCATGCAACTATAAAGCGACTATGATTATCACCATAAATATGTATACATGACTGGATTAGATCCTGGTCCTCCTCTGTGGCTTTGCTAATGATGAAAATGGTAACCTAGTACAAGGCCTACTTGTTAAGTAGGACATCAGGTTATCAAGAGTTAGAAATTGGGCTACCCACGTGTAGTGCCATGAGACTCTTTTAGCACACCATGAGTTAAGGAGGGGGCTACCTATGGGTAGTGCCATGAGACTCAACCCTAGAAATTGATTCACTTGTTAGGTAGGATTATGAGGGGTTTAATGGGGATCTACCATAAGGAAGGTAGCATCCAGGTCCACTGTAGGGACAGTGCAAAGGCTAGGGTATGTATGGATTGAGCAGTTAAGATGAAAACGTAAAGTTGTTTGTTAAATCATAATTGACTACAATATGTTGTTACAGTTAATTGCACGATTATTGTTTTCCCCACATACCAACATATTCATTTATGCTGACCGATGTTTGGTTTGTCGGCATTTTAGGTAAAAGTGAAAAGGGCAAACAATAAAATGGCATATGTGGAATTAAATAAGAATTAAAGCACAAAGGAGGATGTTTGTCCCAGAATAATCGATGGTATGTTTTGGAGCCTACGGCAGTGACCGCGGAGGCCGAGGTACAGGTTGACCCCCTCGCAACAATGCCCACCCACCCCGCCATCATCCAGCCCTGAGAATGGAGATCCAGCACCCGACATGCAGATCGAAGAGAAGGAAGCACGAACGGACGAGCCCCAGAAGGACACCACCATCGAGTCGTATAAAGACACGGTGATCAACCGCACAAACAAGATCACGTCTGGCCTATTGCAGGTATCACCGGACCTCCTACAAGCTGATGACATCTGTGTTGATAAAAGTGGAAGCCTCCCTACGATCACCGTTAATCCAGACAGGCTGCCACATCTCCTCGAACCATGGAAACACACAGTCATTATAAAGGTCATCGACACCTCCGTAGGTTTTCAAGTTTTGATGAACCAGATCGCTGTCATGTGGCAACTCGCCGGTGAATTCTGGGCCATCGACCTTGATATAGGATATTACATCATACAACTCGCAAACAATGACGACTTTGTCCGAGCCATGACGGGAGGCCCATGGATGATTTTTAATCACTACCTCTCCGTCCAGTCCTGGTCGCCGACGTTCCGACCGTCAGACCCGATCCATAGAAAACTGGTGGTCTGGGCACGGATAGCGGACATGCCCATCTACCTATACCAAAACCTGTTGCTCGAAAGCATCGGCAACCTGATTGGGCAGACCATAAAGATTGACACAACAACACAACAAGGTCATCGGGGCAAGTTTGCGTGCATCACTGTCGAAGTCGACACCGACACCCCCTTGCTCCCAACCATCTGCCTGAATGGCGCACAATATAGGTTGGAGTACGAAAACCTTCCAAACGTATGCATGAAGTGCGGTCGTATAGGGCACGTCGAATCCGAATGCAAGTTTATACCAAAGTTCCCGGTCGGTGAGCCTACCGCAACCCCATCCACTTACATAGTGGTTCAGCAACCCTACAGGGCTGCAATACACACCAAGATGCCGCAAAGAAGGCAGAATACTACCAAGAAGAGCCAGCCTCGCCCCAAGGAGGACATAATCCCATATGATGGCCCGACAGTGGCAGAAACGAACCCCCAGCCCGTAGGTAACAAAGACGAGGGCGAGTGCGAAACTGTGGTGAGGAAAAGGAAGAAAAAGCTTAACAAGAAGGCGGCCATCGGGAGCCGCCCACCAGTCGCACCCCTGCCTCTAAAGACCAGAGCGTGGGAACCTCCAAACAAAAAACTAGCCAGTCCAACACCGCCATCACTCTTGTCGACGACAAAGTCTGCGATGGACGTTCCGCAACACCTGAAGTCGTGGCATCTTTCATCTTCCAGGGGGGTAAAGTCACAGACACTGGGCAATTCCAACCCTCCTTCAACTGGGGCATCACCCCTAGCAATGGAGGTGTCATTCTTCAAAACTGAAGAGTTATCTACCAAACCATAAGTCCTGGTCGTGATCGCAAGAAAGGCAAATTAGCGCAGCTTGTTGAAGACGCTCATGCTAAGCAACCTGCATCTCGTGCCCTCTCCTTCCAGGATGAGGAAATTCCAAATAATACCACCAATGACATGTCCATTGAGGAACAGGCAGCGGGCCTCCTCACTGCAATCAACTAATTCTATCTAGTGCTCCTCAGCTGTGGTGTTGCAAATGACAAACATCATATGCTGGAATGTCCAAGGAGCATGCTCCAAGGACAAAATCAATCTTCTCAAAGAATATAAACGTAAATTTTGACTACATGTTCTGGATATCCTTGAACCAAGGTGCAGTGGCACAAAAGCCTCCAACGTCATCAAGAAGCTCGAATTTAACTCGTTACATCGAGTTGAAGCTCTTGGGTTCTCCGGAGGTATATGGCTCCTCTAGGACAGCAATCGTTGTCACCTAGACATCCTTCAATGCCACATGCAGTATATCCACTGCAGAATGAATAATTCTTGGCTTCTCACGTTTGTCTACACAAGCCCCAATCCACAGAAGCGTGACCATCTCTGGAACCGCCTCATATCTCTAACACCATCCCCCTCGGACGCCTGGGCCGCTGTTGGAGACTTTAACACCATGCCTGACATAAGTGAAAAGAAAGGGGGCAAGGGTTTTGACATACATACTAGTAACAAATTCCATGCTACCCTATTAGCTATAGGTCTTGCAGACACCAACCCATCGGGACACTTCTTCACTTTCAAGAAAGGAGGTCTCCGTGAAAAAGTCGACAGAGTGGTGGCGAATGATTGCTGGCTTAACATTGAGCATGGCATGAAGATCCAAATCTTAACTCACATCTACAACGATCATAATCCTATTCTAATTTCTGGAAACATGGATCAAACCAGAAGAAAACCCTTATTCAGGACCAAGGCAAGCTGGTCCCTCAACACTGATTTCCAGACCGAGCTGCTACCTAGCTGGGATGCCACCCTCTCCTTCGCAGAGGCCCTACCCCGCTTCCAGGCAGCTGCTGTCAAATGGGAAGCAACACGCCTGAAGAAACACCACAAGAAAAAGAACGCTATACTGGAGAACCTCAACAGGTGCCAGGTATGAAGTCAATCACACTTTAGCTTATCTAACGAACTTAAAGCTATCTCTCTGCAAGAAGAATATGCTGCAATCCTTCATTGTGAGGAAGCCGATTGGCAGTAGAAAGCCAATATCAACTGGCTCCAACACGGAGACAGAAACAATAGTTTCTTCCAGACCTATGTCAAGGCCAGGCGGCTCCATAATAGAATCACTGGCATCTACAATGACGATGGAGTGTGGCTCACCTCGGAAGACGAAATCAAAGAACATGTCTAAGATTTCTTCCTGCAGCTCTTAACAATAGCGCCTATCTCCACGAAGGCCTTAGAAATAATGCCCGCTTACCGTGGCTCATTTTCCAGCATCATCGACCATAAGAAACTGGTGAGCACCCCATCCGCGGAGGAGATCAGGTCTATTATTTTCCAAATGTCTGCTATCAAGGCACCCGACCCTGATGACATCCACACTGGCTTCATCCAAGAAAATTGGAACCATGTCGGTGCTTCGGTCATCCTTCAAGCGCAGCAGGCTTTCAGCAGTGGGCAGATAGACCCCACTCTTGTTCAATTGCTCATGGTGCTCATACCTAAGATGACACAACCTCAGCACTGCAGCAAGCTCAGACCCATTTTGCTTAATAACTACCGCCTAAAGCTGATCTCCAAGATCATCTTAGAAAGATTAAAACCATACTTGAATGGATGGATCTCTGAGAACCAGTCGAGCTTCATTCCGGGCAGGCGCATTGCTGATAACATCCTGCTTGTCCAAGAAGTGATTCATTCTATGAAGACTAAAAAGGCGGGAAAGAAATGGGTAAGCATCAAAATTGATCTGTCTAAGGCATTCGATAGAATGCAGTGGCCTTTCATCAAAGACACCTTGATCAAAGTAGGTCTCCCAGACAAACTGATCTCTATCATCATGAAAATCATCTCCAAAGAGCAAACTTCAATCCTCTGGGAAGGTTCACAGCTGGAGGCCTTTGCTCCCAGCCAGGGAGTGCGTTAAGGGGATCCACTCAGCCCCTATCTCTTCATCCTTTGCATGGAGCGACTCAGCCAAGCTATCCTACATGAAGTTAGCAATGAATGATGGAAGCCTATCTTTCTCTCGAGAGGCAGTGTTCCCCTCTCTCACATCATGTTCGCTGACAACCTGCTGCTCATGGCCGAGGCAACACCATCGCAAGCCTCGCTCATCCTAAAGGTTCTTGAAGAATTCCGCTCTGTCTTTGGACAGGTCCTCTCAAAGGAGAAATCAAGATGCTTCTTCTCCCCTAATACATCCACCAGAGGTCGACGAGCTTTCTGTAGAAGGATCGGAATCCCTCAAACTCAGGATATGGGCAAATATTTGGGGGTCCCTGTTCTTCACCACCGTCTCAATAAGGCAACACACTCCAATATTACCACTGCCATCAAGGGCAGAATGAATAGATGGGCTTCCAAATTTTTATCTCTTGCAGGCTGCATTGCTCTTGCTAAGAGTACCCTGCAATCCATCCCATCTCACACCATGCAATCAGTTAAATTATCACCCAGCCTCTGCGACGACATTGGCAGACACATTCGCTCCTTCATCTAGTCAGGCGGTCGCGATGCGCGTAAGATGTCTTTGGTAGCTTGGGAGAAACTAACATTGCCCAAGGCGTCGGGAGGCCTAGGCCTTAAGAGTTCTAGAGAGAAGAATGAGGCTCTCATGTTGCAGAACGTCTGGAACTTCCTCTCAAAGCCTGGAACTCTGTGGGCCAAAGTGATGAAAGACAAGTACATGAAAAAAGACTCTATCAGCAAACGCCCCTGCTCATCTGCCTGGGCATTCATCAAACGAAATCTGGACAAGGTCCAAGCTATCAGTCACAAAACTCTCATCTCGGGTTGAAGCACAAATGTATGGACGGATCGATGGATACATGGTAGATCTATTATTGACATGGCAGGTCCGCATGTCATACCCCAAGGTCTGGAAGACCTCACAGTCAATTCTATGGTCCTTCTCGATAACACATGGGATTGAATTTTTATCGACACATACCTACCTGATGAAGCAAAGAAAATTCTCCGTTAATATAACCCCCCAGATACCACTGGTGGAGAAGACTTATGGTCGTGGCCTTTTACAAGCTCTGGAGTCTTTTTGGCGGATTCAACTTACAACTGGATCACCAACCAGGAACCACCACATCCTTGTTCAAAATGGAAGAAGCTCTGGGCCCTTCCTCTTCCTCTCAATCTCAGAACTTTCGGCTGGCTTATGTTCCACAGTGCACTGCACACAAACGTCGAGCTCTGCATATGACATATCGCAACATCATGCATATGCCCTTTATGTAATAATGCGCATGAATCCATCCTTCACTGCCTAAGAGACTGCCCCACCATGAAGGATGCCTGGTCTCTTCTCAGCATGCCAAATGATTTCTTCACAACCCCAGAAGGCGAATGGCTCACCCTTTTGATCTCCTATATGCTGAGTCTGGAGCAAAGAACGACCTTCTGTGTCGGTTGCTGGACGCTTTGGAGAAATCACAATGATATCACCCACGGGGGCTCGGGTAGGCCGGCCAATGTTCTCACAAAATCCATCTAGGAACAAACCAACTCCATTCTCGGGCTACGACCTCATCTGCACCACATTAGATATACCACTCCACAGTCGGAACGCCCCCGCCGGACTGCCATGCTCTCGTGTTTGTAGACGCCGCCTACCAGACCCATTCCAGGAAGACGGGCATTGGGAATCATGTGGTTGACAGAAATGGAAGATGCACCCTGGGCTTGGGTAGTCATGGGTATGCATCCTCTGCTCAGGAAGTGAAAGCGAATGGGATTCTAATGGAAGCTGAGCTGTGCCAAGCGAAAGGCTGGTCCTCACCCGTTATCTTCTCCGACGCCTCTGCGGTGATCAAAGCACTGCAAAAGAAGGACTGGCCTACCAGTAACCTCATTCCTCACCAGAGAAGATATGCCTCCATTTTGCTGGCCTTCCCCAGCATGCAATTGCAATATATTCCCCACTGCCACAATTCTGTAGCTGATGGCATCACAAAACACACCCTTTACTATTTTTCTGCTCATCATTTCTTCAACATTAAGCCTCCTTGGCTCTCCAAGGATGTAAACATATCGTTTTCTAAATTTTGGTCCGAAGTAGAGCAAGGGATGAATAAATAAACTATACTGCTAACCCAAAAAAAAAGAAGCACAAAGGAGGATTAGTTAGAATAGACTCTAGATGTGGATATAAGTAGATATCCAAGTTTTTGAAAAAGGTATGCAAAGTTTAATTTTATTACATCCTTTTAGTTTAGTTGGTAGAATTTGATAATTATTATTGATTATTTGTCAAACCTTTGATCCGGTTGGGATAACGTCTCTGACCTCTTGGTCTCCCTTAAATGGGGGTTACCGGGAGGCGGGGTCGTTACATTTGGTATCAGAGCATATGTTCCTCATTTAATCTTTAATAATTATTAAATTTTACAATCTCTGTAGAACCCAAGGGAGTTATTAGAGGATTTTCTGAAAGACAGAGGTGTCTAGAAAAGGATCACGTCTGGGGGCTGGCAAGATTTTGCTCTGCACCACTAGTCGGAATATGAGGACTCCCAGATTTGTGTGACTGCCTGACCAATGTCTCAGGATTTGACTCAAAATAAGATACATTGAGGACTCTCTCATCTTGTTTATCCCTTCTCAACTCAAATGCTATTAAGGATTTTAAGGATTAGGGTTTTCTCTCTTTTCCTCACCCTCCTGAGGTATGGGTAAAGTTGATAAGGTTTAAGGAATCCTCCACCCAATTAATGAAAAGCATGTAAATAAGATGTCATGGACATAATCTTAATAGATTAAGCATAAACTAAAGAATAGATACATGCTTAGGTCATATGGCATAAGTTGTCATGCCCTCATGAGAGACTTGAGGCTAGACCTCCTTGTCAGGAGGATGAGTCGAGAAAGTTAGTCTTGGAGGTAGAGACCTCCATTATAAGTAGAGAACTGGCACATCCTATGAGGATATGCTAACCCTAACCCTAAGTGGTGGTTAGAGAGAGAGATGGTATGATGCGTTAGATGTCATGATAGACCAGGTGTGAGGGTGGACATGTTTTTGGATGCCCATATGAACCATGAGAGGTTGGATGACCTAGCACGTTTGGCAACCCAACCCTGGAAAGGGTCGTACATGTTAGAGTGAAGGATAACTCCTTCAATGATGAGGTAGTGAAGAACCTATGGAAACCCTATGGGATTATATGAGCATGGCATAGTATGCACCCAAAGTATGTCAGTAGTGTTGACAGTAGGCTAAAACCCAGGCCAAGGGAGTATGTTGGATAGCTGATGAGATAAGCATACCAGGCTATGGATAATATTAAGCAAACATAAGTTTGAACATGGACTTCACCCATGTAGGGGTATGCCTGTGAGCTTGATCCACCTTCATGAAGAGAGGACCTCTGGTAGTGAGGCTGGTTGTAGGATTAGCTCTAGAGAGAGAGAGAGCGGGACCCAAGCAGGAAGGTTGGAAGCTTAGACTACAAGATATGAGGAACAATGGGAGTTGAGGATGATGTGACCTAAGTGGATGATAGTGGTTGCCTCATGCATGATTCCTGGAGGATAATGATATCTTGGTTGCCTTTAGAGGAACCAAAACCTAGAGAGAGGATGAGGCTGTTGGTACCTATGTGCCTATGGTATAGGTGTTTACCTTCTAAGTTAGGAAGAAGAGTTCCTTAGACCATGAAGAGGTTTCGTAACAAGTTGTGAAGCCTTACACCTATTTGGTTGTCCTTTGGGAGGACTCCACCCTGAAGTGTTTCTCAAGTAGAAGGATCATGGGAAGTGCATGTCATACCCTGTACATGCTTGGCTCGTGGCTAAAAAGTTGAGCAGGCAGTTGGACATCAGAAAAGTGAACCTAGGATTCCTAGGCCTAAGAGGGGAAGTGGTGTACCTGATGCTCATGACAAGATTTGAGTTTCTATAGATTCGAGCATGGCACTCCTCATGTTTAGAGGAAAGGGAAACCCCTTAAGTCTAAGGTATGTTTGATGAACCCCTCACAACTAAGTTGGTGACATGGGAAGGTATGATCTTGGTCTAATGTTGAGGAATGAGAACAAGTATGACCTAGCATGGTTTACTAGGTGCTCTTCTTGTGCCTTAGTAGCTTGCTAGGGATAAGCATGCTCATGTGGATGTAAACCCTTGACATAAGGGCTTTGTGACCTTTGTGATCAAGATGAAGTTTCCTCCCATCCTGGGAGAGGGACCCTTTTGTAGGGTGTATACCAGTTTTGTTTAAGGTAACCTAAAGAGGTCTCATAGGATCTTGAGAAGCTAAGTGAAAAGTACATAGTATGAGAATGAATCTATAGACCCATAGATAACCATATCCAAATTCATGCATATGTGTTACCGTGAAGGTAACCGATATGGGGCCTGACCAAGGTAAGCAGGTCGCCATGACCCCTATGAAAGGATGAAAGTCAGCCCATGAATGCAGAGAGAGATGATGAAGGCTTGGGTAAGGTTCTAAGTTGGACATGTACTATAATAGAATCCTAAGTCTATCCTAGGGTCATGTAGGGATAAGACCGATGGAAGTAGGAGTTGCCTAATCCCCTAGTTGCATATGACCATAGGGTCAGGAGGTAACAACTATCATTGTCTGAGGGCCATGGGTTAGGAGATTGATCACCTTCATGAACTCATGGGACCCCAAAGGGAAGATGAGTAGGGAACTCTCTGGATGCATTAGGGAAGAGGGATGACCCCAAAAATGCCTACACCCTACAGACATAGAGGAGATGACCAAGGATTGTGTGGTGACCCAAGTAGGTTCGAGACCAGTTTTCCATGGAAGTAACCTTGATATTGAGATGTTCATGATGTAGAGACATGTGTTGCACGTTTCAACCTAGACTGGAAGGTGTACCGGAAATGTGGGATGCACCATCTCTACTCTTAGAATGGGAAGAACTATGTATTTGGACTGCAACCAAATGATTATTTCCTCTCATCATGGGGGTGAGAGATAGGGCAATATGCATGCCATACACCAAGGATAAACATGATATGAGTGGAGACATTGCTATGATGTATGAGGATAGAGTTAATAGCGTACCTTTGTGGAGTGTACAATACATGGATGGTTTACAAACACCAAGATAACTAAGGTAGTCATCTTATGAGGATGTTCTTATCATGAGCTATGTGGAATTTATGAGCTATACAAGGATGAGCTCTGAGTTTTCTTGATGAAGATAGACTTAGAGTCTGAGTTGAGATAGTAAGTGGAATACATGGAGGTGTATGTCTTCAACATTACCTAACACATAAGGATGTGAGGTGGTGATGGATGCTCTTATTGAGAGGCAACTATCTAGCTTAGCTAGTGGACAAGCAGGAAGGGGGGTTAGGTGAACCCTAAGTCTGTGAGATATGTTTGGCTAACACTCAGATGTAACGAGATTGTTGATCGAGTTAGTGGTTGCTTAGTTAGCCAGCCTAGGGCTTGTCATGATGGAAGGAAGGTTGTAGAACCTCAAATGCACTTCTATGGAAAAGGAGGTGATGAAACCCTGACTAGAGTGTTTTAGGGTTTCTGAGGAATCGACCTTAAGGAATCATGACATACAGGAGATCATGATTTTAAGTTCACCATACACTGTGGTACTACTAAGATAGTAAGTTGCGGTAGTACTTTGGATACCTAACATGAAGTTGCATGTGGTTTTTCGCCATGCATGAGGTGAAGGACGAACACCAGTAACCCAATGAGTTGATATAGAGGATAAAGAGTCCCCGAGAGGGAATGGGAGTTCATCACTATGGATGTTGTGGTAAGTCTCCCCTGGACCAATGAAGGTCAAGATGTAATATGGGTTATGGTAGATTGCCTTACCTAGATGACATGATCTAAGAGAAAGAGAGAATAATGTCAAGGGACAGATCCAGTTGAACTACTTGTAAGAGAGAGAGATGGTTCAACAACACCATGATGCAAGTTCAAAAGTTCTTGAGTATGACCTAAAGATTCACTTCCATGCGGTCGAAGTAGGTACATGAAGAACTCAATATTAGTACAATTTATCACCCTAACTAATGGTTAGTATGATCCAGAGTAGAAGGGTCTGATGAGAGCATGTGTGCTCATTCATGGTGATACATGGAGATAATTCTTGTCCTATGTAAGATGTGATGATAACCACCATAGCCAGTATTGGGATGTAAAGAAGATTTGTAAGAGAGGTTGTGTCAGTCACCACTTCATTAAGATGATGTTGGTGAAGGGATCTCGCAAAGATTAGAAAAGACCACAGTGTGTGTAGATGAAGTTGCTTTGATCATGCAATGGCTAGAAAAGAGAGCCCAGGGACGACATGAGTCGTGAGCTGATACAAAGTAGACTAACATGCAACTCACTATGGGAGGATATGTGATATGAAATCCGACCCCTCTGAGATATAGCTGAGAAAGATGAGTCCCTGATACATGGGTCCATTTGAGATGGATTGGTGGAGAAGGTTATTTTTGACCTTACCCCTCAGGATAAAGTAATGTGTGATGAGTTCCATGTGTCCAATTTAGAGAAGTATGTGAGGTACCCGGGCCATGTGCTGAGCAATGAAGCTAGTGAGCCCCAAGGGAGGCTGAAATGATCTGAGTCACCTATTTTATAAAGGCCAAGGTGAAAGAACTCAGAGAAAATAATATGTGATGATAAAGGTTATTTGGAAGTGCCATGGATAGGGTAAAGGCACATAGGGGTCAATGATGGACATGGAAAAGTCTTATCCTGAATTGTTTGTTTTCTTGATGGAATTTTGAGGACAAAATTCTTACAAGAGGGGAAGGATGTTACACCCCCAATTATGCATATGTTTTAAAAATTGAAATGTAAAGATTCTATGAATTGGACTTAATTAAAACGGTTGTCTGCTTTGCTTCAAACAATGGATTACTTTGCAAATATCCCTTTGAATAGGAATTTCGTGATTCCTATTATTATGTTAATCCAATAATGGATATAACGGATATAAAAGAGAAGAAAATAAGAAAAGTCCAAATAATTGAGAAAGGATACAAGATAATGAATATTAAGCAAAATAATTATGAGAAATATGGGGAAACATGTATGATTGATCACCATGGATGATATTTTGAATTCACATGTTTATAATAGTGAGAAGAAAATAATTTAGAATTTGGGAATAAAGTTCCATGTATTAATCTGCTTTTCTAACAACTTTTTGGTTTGCCAAAAAGAAGACAAAGAAAGACTTCATAAGAAAGTCGTGGTTCCTTTTAATATTTAAAAGTTTGTTGGAGGAATATATATGTATATTCCCTTCGAAGACATGCCTTGCCTTTTAGTTGGTATTTAACCGATCAAGCAAAGGAAAAAGAAAAAGAAAAAGAAAAGGGAAGTGTACATAGGAAAGTAAGGGGAATATACTTAATTATTTTCCAAAAAGAATAATGTCATACCAACTACATATAGGCAGATCTCATCGATCGATACACCCAATAATATATATATATATATGTATATATATATATATATATATATATATATATATATATATATATATATATATATATATATATATATATATATATATATATATATATATATCAAAAGGTTAGACCTGCATGGATGCAAAACCCTTTTTCCCCACCATGTCATGGCTATGTGCCTACTCGCCCTATGACTCTAGGGTTTTGCCTAGGATCTACTTCCCCTTTCTCGGCCACGACAGGCATTATCGTAACTTGGAAGTTTGGTCATAGACTTGTCATGGCCGATGAACCCTTGAGCAGGGATGACAAAGGTCCATGGAGAAACTAAGTAATGACCTGGTTCCAGTAGATAATTTTGAGACCTCTAGAGAAGTGGGAGGTGGTGGCGGCATAAGCAGCACGGCCGTGAGGAGGCAGTAGGATGAGTATCTTTTACATTTACTAAAAGACATGATGACCAGAGGGTCATGTTTCCTGCAATGCCAAAACGCGAAGAAGTCGACTCAGAGTCAAGCAAGGAACTAATGAGCCCTAGGCGATGACACAGACCTGGGTGCCATGGGAAGCACCTCCAGGTTGCCGATCTTCCTCTCTGTTTTGTTAAGTTAGGGAACTGACATCTTCGTAGGACTAGTCCTCCAAACCTGGAGCATCCGATGGCTAGCCTTAGTGTTCCCAATTCGGGAGAGTTGGGCAGAGGGCATGATGCCCCTGGTTGTAGCAGCGCAGCTGCATGCCCGGGATCCCAGGGAGTCGACCCCATGGCGGGGCTTCCTACGTACGCGCATGGCCGCATCCAGAGGAAGACGACCCAGGAAGTTATTCCCGAACTGCCCCAATTCACATGATCAATCTGATCACCGTGTGGAGGGTAGTCCTGTTCTTTCGCTTATTAAGTATGGGCACCTGAGTTTCATGATAAGTAATGAGTTATTGGCTGACATGGCGTGATGCGATTGGCCTATGTAAATGAATTTTGGAAAAATCATATCTCAATATTGGTAGGTCTGATCATGACAAGTAATATATGGAAATTGATCAAAACAATGCAAGGAATACACTAAAAATATAATTGAAGTCTAATTATTCTTGCATTTCAAAATGTGCTTACAGTTTCTATCTTTAATGCTTTCATGGATAAGAAATC
The DNA here is from genome assembly GCA_963693085.1 of Alisma plantago-aquatica. NCBI lineage: Eukaryota > Viridiplantae > Streptophyta > Magnoliopsida > Alismatales > Alismataceae > Alisma > Alisma plantago-aquatica. Next base: position 1,343,525,308 of record OY856412.1, on the reverse strand, counting down.
CTAATTTGATGATTAATGAAATCGGGAAAGGTCATTATGGATGTTTTATGTGAATATTAACTTGTTGTTAATAAAAGAGAGAATTAGGTTTGAAAAGATGATCTTTATGCCTAATTGGCTGATTTAGGGTAATAATGAACTTAGAAACCCTAATATAAAGTTAATGTTTTGTTATGTGGACTAATTTGAAATTCATTAGAGGAAAGTGATGATAAGTTGGTCCTAAGTCTAGTAGAAAGATTATAATGAGGTTATTAGGGTTTGCATCCATTTTTACTATTTTTAGGGTTTGTAGTTATAATGAGGGTTAGTTAAAGATAAACCCTAATGAAACCCTAAAAAGGAGTAAGAAACCAAGTTCAAGTCAATTAGATAGAATCTTAATAAATAGAGTACATGTGCTTTTCAAGATCCTTGATTGTGTGGTTAAACTACTTGCTTGGATTGCTTTCTTGGATTGAATTGCTACTAGCTTGTGAAATCTACTGAACAGGTATGTGGTTACGCTTATGGTTAATCGCTTTAGTTTCACAGTGATTCCAAAAGGTTTTATCTGTTTCCTGAAAATAACTACTTGGATGACTTTTATTTCATGCAACTATAAAGTGATTATGATTATCTCCATAAATATGTATACATGACTGGCTTAGATCCTGGTCCTCCTCTGTGGCTTTGCTAATGATGAAAAGGGTAACCTAGTACAGGGCCTACTTGTTATGTAGGACATCAGGTTATCAAGAGTTAGAAATTGGGCTACCCACGTGTAGTGCCATGAGACTATTTTAGCACACCATGAGTTAAGGAGGGGGCTACCTTGGGTAGATCCATGGGACTCAACCCTAGAAATCGATTCACATGTTAGGTAGGATCAAGAGGGGTTTAATGGGGATCTACCATAAGGAAGGTGGCATCCAGGTCCACTGCAGGGACAACGCAAAGGTTAGGGTATGTATAGATTGAGAAGTTATGCTGAAAACGTAAAGTTGTTTGTTAAATCATAATTGACTGCAATATGTTGTTATAGTTAATTGCATGATTATTGTTTCCCCCACATACCAGCATATTCATTTATGCTGACTGATGTTTTGTTTGTTGACATTTTAGGTACAAGTGAAAAGGGCAAACCGTAAAGTGGCATATGTGGAATTAAATACGAATTAAAGTACAAAGGAGGATTAGTTAGAATAGACTCTAGATGTGGATAGAAGTAGATATCCATGTTTTTGAAAAAGGTATGAAAATTTTATTTTTTTTACAACCTTTCAGTTTAGTTGGTAGAATTTGATAATTATTATTGATTATTTGTCAAACCTTTGATCCGGAAATTGGGATAACGGCTCTGACCTCTTGCTCTCCCTTAAATGGGGGTTATTGGGAGGTGGGGTCGTTACAATTAGAGATTGGATTTATTCAAAATGAAGATGAACCTTGTGTGTACAACAAGGTTAGTGGGAGCATAGTGACACTCCTCATATTGTATGTAGATGACATACTATTGATGGGGAATGACATCCTTGCTTTACAAAAGGTAAGGACATGGCTTTGAAATATGTTTACTAAAAAACACTTGGGAGAAGCATCCAACATCTTGGGGATTAATATCTATAGGGATAGATCTAAAAGGATTCTTGGACTAAGTTAAAGTACATACATTCACAAAGTGTTGAAGCATTTCAGCATGGAAGCTCAAGAAGAGGAAACCTACCCAAGCTACATGGAGTTTCTATCTCTAAAGCTCAAAGTCCTAGTTCTTATGAAGAAAGTGAGCTAATGAGTTTGATTCCGTATGCCTCAAAAGTTGGATAAATCATGTATGCAATGTTGTGTACCCATCTTAACATGTCGAATGCCTTAAGCATGATGAGCAGATATTAGTCAGATCTAGGTGATGCTCACTGGAAAACCGTGAAGAACATCCTCAAGTACTTGAGAAGGACTAAGGATCATTTACTATTTTATGGAGCAGAGGAAGAGTTGGTGGTAAAGGTTTACACCAATGCAAGATTCTAGACTGATAAAGATGATTACATATCACAATCAACATTTGCATTATGTCTAAACAACGAAGCTGTAAATTGGAAGAGTTCCAAGCAAGAGATAGTTGCTGATTCTAAAATAGAGGCTGAGTATATTGCTGCATCAAATTCAACATAGGAGGCTGTATGGATTAGGAAGTTCATTTCTGAACTTGGGTTCATTCCAAGCATAAATGTCACAATTGAGCTATATTGTGACAACAATGGAGCCATTGCACAAGCTAAGGAACCTAGATAGCATCATCACTCAAAGCATATATAATGGTAGTTCTATCTGATATGAGAGATCGTGCAATGAGTAGATGTAAATATTTGTAGAGTACCAATAGTAAACAATGTTGTTGATCCCTTGACAAAGGCACTTTCACAATAGAAGCATGATGAACATGTTAGATCACTTGTAATATGATTTGGGTGATTGGCTCTAAGTGCAAGTGGGATTCTGTTGGTATGTATGCCCAAAGAGCCAATCATATGATTATTGTAATGGCATAATCTTTATGATTTGATTATTAAGACAAGGAAAGCATCCAATTTATTTGATTTGATTCAATTATGAGATGATGAAGTAAGATAATAAATCCCTAGAGGATGATATTACTCAATGGTGTATGTCATAAGTCCATGACTTGAAGAATGAGATCATACTGATGTTAAGAGTATACATTTTTATTATGTCCCTAGTTGGATGTTATTGTTGAAGGCTGATAGACAACAATAACACTTAAGACTAGAGTGTGTTGGTTGATGACTGAATCTCATTAGTCATTATATGGCAATATTGAGTTAGCGATACTAAGAAATGCATGACCATGTACATGTGAGTCAATATGTGATATTGAGATTACACATATCTCATACAGTCTGCTATAGAAAGAAACATAGATTATGTGTTGAAGAGGATGACAAATCCATGCCTTGAGTTCAATCTAGATATCAAAGACAAAGGAATTATACAAACACTACAATGCCAAGCACAAATTGTAGTTTGATGATGTTCCCCATCTTTCCATTTACTTGGGTAGCAATGATGTGTGGCTAGGCACCACTCTTTGATTGTGATGTCATAATTGGTTAAGGACATAATATGGGACCTATAGGGCCACACACATAGGACATGACCTAGAAGAGGAGTTTGATCTTTAATGATGATTAGATTGATTTCTAAAGAGTTTAGGTATTCAATTCAAGCAACAAATCAACTGACTGGACTCCAACCGATCTAGTCATGTGATGAAATGGCCGGTTGGAGAGTCATGTTGATTGGATATTGTATTGGCTAAGTTTTGCATGAACTGGGCACCAACGAATAGTTCATTGGGTGAGTCGATCGGTTGGTGGTCATGAGACGACCATCTCGCTTCGCGAGATGACCAATTCAAGATGTAATTTGATTGCATCAAGGATTAGTGCTGATGTCATGTTGGGCATTAATTGGAATAGATTTTCCAAACACATATGAGATTGGGAAACATGCGAACCACCTGGTTTGCTAAGAGGATCGATTGCCTCATGTGTGAACTGACCGATTTGGTTTCCTACTGACTACTTTGGGACTCATAGGTTGTGAAAATTCATGATCTTTTGATCCTTTGCACTCTTGCACAGACTGGGAACCCTGACCCAAACCCCTCCTATAAATAGAGGGGTACTGGGGGTTTCCCAACACACACAATTGGGAATCCGTTGCTCTGAAAATTCTTGTCCTCTCTAGTTGTTGTAACCAAGAGAGCCCAAGTAAGTCATACCTGACTAGGGAGGGATAGTGAGGGAGAGAAAAATTGAGAATTATTATGGGAGAGTAGGTTGGTGACTAGTACACCAACGGGAGGGACAACTCCGTCCTATCCATTCTAGCGGGATGAAAAGAGTTTTAGACGGTATGTGTGGACTTCTCTAGAGGTGAGGTGGACTTTTACTATCACTAAGGAGGACAATGTCAGCCAAAAATCTATAGCGAGAGGAGCTGCTGCAGATGATGAAGCTCAAGTTTTCTCTCCATTAGGGAGTGGTAGACAAGCCCAAGTGCAACTAGAAGATAATTGCACATATGCAATGGCAAGGAGTATGTCACTGGACTTGCTCTAGGACCAGATATATCCTCAAAACCATCCTTTCCATTATATAGTTGTTGACACAATCTGCTGGTTACGGGGAAGATGGAAATATTTTTTTTGTTTCCGTTGCCTATTATGTCACCCTATTTCGATACACTCCGCACTAGTGGTTCAGGATCCAGATTGGAGCCAACCATTTGATCTCATGTGTGACACATCAGACTATGCAGTAGGGGCTATGCTAGGACAAAGCAAAGACAAAACACCCCCATTATTTATTATGTGTTGAAAACCCTTAATGATGTCCAACTTAATTACACAAAAATTGAAAAAGAGCTTTTGGCGGTGGTGTTTTCTTTGAAAAATGTTGCAAATATTTGATTGGGGCCAGGTTTATTGTTTGGACTGACTATGCAATGATAAAATATCTACTTTAGAAGAAATATGGCCAACCTATATTGATAAGATGGATTTTTGTTCTATAGGTGTTTGATATAGAAATCAAGGATAAGGCAGGGATGGAAAATGGGGTAGCGAATCATTTGTCTAGGTTGGAGAAAGTGGATAAGAAGGTCTTAGAGATACCCATTGTTAAGGAGTTCTGAGATGAGCAGTTGTTTGCCATGAAAAACAAAGACCCATGTTTTGCAAATATTGTGAACTACTCTGCATGTGGTGAGCTGCCAAAAGATTGGAGGTAACAAGATAAGAAGAATTTTTTCCACTTATTGAGGTTCAATGTGTGGGATGACCCCATCATACTCAGATAATGCAGGGATGTGATTTTGAGGAAGTGTGTGTTTGAGTGTGAGATTGAGAGTATCTTAGCATATTGTAACTCCCCTACCTACTGGGATACACCATGCAAGCTCAAGGACAACAAAAAAGGTTTCAGAAAGTGGTTCTTTTGGCCATCACTTTTTAAAGATGCTTATAATTCTTTGCACAACTGTGATGCATGTCAACGAGTAGGAAATATATCTAGGAGACACAAAATGCCCCAAAACATTTTTTAGGAAGTTGAGATTTTTGATCTATGGGAAATTGATTTTATGGTACCTTTACTATCTTCTAATTCTAATTTGTATATATTGCTTACAATTGACTACATGTCTAAGTGGGTGGAAGCAATTCCAACCCGCACCAATGATGCAAACGTAGTTTGGAGGTAACCTGATTTTTGTCTATCATATTTTGGTTTTCCTCTTTTACATTCATTTTAGGAGCTTAGATTGATCTAATTTGCATTTTAATTTTTAGGTAAAAAAGGTACCTCGATCCTTTATGTTTGGTGTGCAGGCAGTAGAAAAGTTGGTACCACTGACATCTTTCTCGGTGGCACCAACACCCTATTTGAAAATTAAAAGGGGAATTTTAAGAGTCAGTCGGTACCACTGACTGCATTTTAGTGGCACTGAAATTTGAAGAAATTCATAGGGGAGATCACAAAAAAATCGGTACCACCAACTACCATATAGGTGGCACCAACAATTTTCCACAAGGGCGCCCAAAATACAACTCAGTACCACCGATATAGTTGTTGGTGGCACTGATTTTTTGCAGAGCCTTATCCAGATTGATTGTGCATGTTGGATACTATTGACACCATGAGAGTAGCATCGACATCTGCACGATGCTCAAGGTTTAGGATATTGAGGAGCCATTCGAGAGTACTGAGAGAATTAACAGATCAGTACCACCAACCCAAAAGGTCAGTGGCAACGACATCTTGAATAGTGGTGGCCGAATAGATGCTCGGTACCACCAACACATCTATCAGTGGTATCAAAACTTGAAAACACAAAATCTGTGGATGCACAATTCAACGAACTATATCATATCCATCTAATGGTCGATGGTGCCGATTTGACAATGCTTTTCAAAAGTCAATACCACTGACACAACACCACTACTGATGCAGAGCAATATATGTTTCGCTAGATTAGCAGACATGGGCTGTCAGTGTCAACAATGGATATCGACTTCACATGGGTCATGGGGGATGAGTCAATGCACCGACATTACTATCGGTGGTATCGAAGTGGTGCATCTGGGTAGATCACATGCTACAAAAAGAGAAGTGTGGGTTGTGATTCAAACACACCCACACCAACTCCTTTGCAATTACAGATGCTCTAGAGCTCCAAGGCGCCCAGGGTCTTCCTCATGCTCACTTCTCCATCTTTGTTCTCATTGGACCAATGGCATCAAGAAGGTTAGCTTGATCGATGGTAGGAGCCAACATGATGCTTCCTAAGATGACACACATGGCTCACGTTAGTGATAACCAAAGGAAGATATACACCAGCTTGATGAAGAGGGAGTTGATACCCACACGGTATGGTGACCTTTCCTTCCTCAACGAATTAGGATTTACTGAGAGTCTCTGTACTGGCTAGGTCATGGTGGGAGATCACCCTTTCTTTGGTGATTGGCCCAACTACTAGGAGATCATTTGTAAGTTCATGACATCCTTGGAGGCTTGCTATATCCCCAAGAATGGGGAAGGTTGGGAGGAAGGATGGGTGCACTTCTGCCTCAACAACACCACACACTACTTCACATTGGCAGAGTCCAACACAATCTGTGAGTGTTCAGTACAGGATGTGTGCTACAAGCACAATGACTTTGACTACACATGGGCATGGTAGCTCATGATAGACTTGCCACAGGGATTCGACATCAATTGTCACCAATCCTCCATCATGGATATCCAACATCCATTTTCTCAGATTCTACACCACTATCTCACCACACCATCTTTTCCAGGTCTACACAAGGACATGGGAAGGTGCGGTGAGCCGATCTTTATGTCCTTTGGGCATTCTTGTCTAAAGGTAAAGAGAAGGTCGACCTCAACTATTTGTTTCTACAACATATGCTAGCAATCAAGCGTCATGTGTATAGGAAGCCTCCTATCCACAATGGAGGACTTATAAAACAAATAACAATGCACCTCAACCTGAACTTCTACACCTCCAACCCTTTGAGGACCTCAATTTCAAACACTTCTAGAGGGATCTTGTTGTAAGCAAGTGGGTGGGTAATTTGTTTACTTGTTGCAAAGTAGATGACCAACAGAGGGAAAGGGATCTTCCTGATCCCATCTTCAAACTACAAGGAGTGTGGTTCTTGAGGTGGCCAGAGAGGATGAAGAGGATGCAAAAGATGAAGAGGAGGAGAAAGACAACACCAAGGTAGAGTAGGGTGGAGACACCAAAGAAGAGGAAGAGGCAACAATGCCATTCACACAATGGTTGGTCATCTACCGGTCTTCACGAAGACATGGAGATTAAATCTAATCTTCTCCTCCACATATTCAACTAGAAGACCCATATTCTATGACAAGTTTGTATGGGATGCTACAGTCAATTCAACAAGGGTAGAAACTACAATCAACAACATTGGAAGAAATCCACGACATTCAGGGGAAACTTCTACAACAACAACAACCATCTATGATAATGAACTTCTTCTCCTAGCCAACCAGGAGAATATGCACACTCACATGCAATGGATTGAGCACTAGCAACATATGTTCTATGATCATTAATGGAGTCAGGGGCAGTTTGGAAACTACCCACAACCTCCAGAGATGTCACAACAAACACTAGATTTACAAGCACTTTCTACGCACTAGATCCAAACATGCCACCACAACCATTCTGATTGGGTACCACTATTCCACCACCTCTTTCATTGTATTATGACTATGAGGACATAGTCAAGTTCAATCTTAGGGGAGTGGTGTAATAACTCTATCTTTATTTTTCTTTTTAATTTTATCATTCTGAGTCTTTAGTATCTACAACTATCTATTTTAATCATGGAACATTATTATCATGTTTTCTTCCATCATCATAGCATGTGTTCTTCTGTTCTTTTGCAATGAAACCTGAAAAAAATTAAAATTAAAATTAGCAAAATTTTCATATCTTTGAAAGATTAGTTGCAAATTCTAAAGGCAACATGATATAGAGGAAGTGTATGGGCTATTCAGCTTGAGGACATTTGATATGAATGGAAAGTCTTAATTATCCATGAATTGTGGATGACAGTGGAGTTTGAGACTGAACTGTCTAAACAATTAACGAGAACTTAAATGGAAGTTTTAGAAAGAAATCCTAATGTTACCCTATACACAAGTTGATAGGAGAGGGACATATCATAGTGTAATAAATGCATTGTCTCTTAATCTTGTAATTATGTCTGCTTGTCATATATATGATCCACAACCTTAAGATGATCAAGTAACCCAAATTATTTCCTTTTAATTGCATTGCATAGCATAATAGGTGACATGATATATTATCTATATATTGTAGTACTTATTGAATTAATTACATAGTGAAAGAAAATATGTGCATATCAATTACTTGCATAAAAATCCATTTAGATTGTATCTTTTTCACCATTCATTCTTTCATCATGTATTCATGTTATTTTCTTCTAAAAATAAAATGCAGGGACACATCTATAACCCTCAAAATGAAAAAAGGAAAATATTATTTGTTATAGTGAAGCCCGAGCATACTCTTCAACCATGCTAGAACAATGGGCCAATGAAAAAATAACAAAAGATTTTATGGAATATAGAGGAAGGAAAGGATACCCTGAACTGAGTTCTAAATATTTCTTCAAGAAGAGATGAAAATAGCTGCATGATGCATTCTTTTATTCCACTCTCATCAATATGATGAGACTTTTAGTGCATGCATCATTCCACCCATAACTGTAGGCAGCATGATTCATTCATTACTTATTACCTTCATTTTTTAGGTTCATCATGTTTATTTCTGCATAAATGATTTGAAAGTTATTTGTGATTCTTCATTGGCCACCTACTTCATTCCGCCCATTACTCATTATGGTAAGCCATATATGATTAATACCCTTATTGATATTTATAAGGGGAATTGCTTCCAATTAGTTTGGTAGATAGAAAAGAGCAATGTAGATAGGGAATCCCATGATGCACCAAGTGAATGCCTAATTGACTATGATATTAAATGCTCTATTGATAGTGTATCACTGATCCAAGGGTGGCCATCTTTAATGAATATTTTTGGTCACTTGAGAGTAGTTATATGTTTAGTGGTCGGTAAGGGTCAGTTTGGGACAGCCAGGTGGGGTTAGTTGAGAAATAAAGTTCATGTTATTGTCCAATTTCTGACTAGTCTCAAATAAATATGACAATAGTGTTGCTTGAAGGGGAGAAACATTTAATCTTAGGGGATTTTGATGCACTGAATATTAGTCATTTTTCACAGGATATTTTATTAAGTATTTTGTATATATTTTCTCATTTTGAAGTGATTTGTGCATGGTTTATCATTATCGGTCGGTGACATACATTTGCATCAAATATTTTTTATTTCTACTATTTTATATTGGTTTATCATAATTTATGGGACTTATAGTCTTCTTTGTTGACTTTCAAGTAAATTGACAAGTCCTGGATCAACTCGGTGCTATTGAAAACATTGGCCATGGTACCGAAAATTGAAGACAAGAACAAGCATGAGTCAAAGAAACTCGGTGGTATTAGTAGAAGAATTGGTGCTACCTAAATGATCAATGGTAACACAACCAAACATGTTTGATGCCACCAACCTCCTATCAGTGGTACAGACTTGTGCCTAGAAAATCATTAGGAGATGTCAGGGAGCAACTCGGTGCTATCGATGCTTCACTCGGTAGTACCAACATCTCACATGGAGTCACGACTAAGAAGAGGACTTGGTGCCACTTACATCTTGTCACTGGTACATATTTGTCATGAGATTAAAGATGGTGATTAATCTAATGGACATGACTTATTGACACCCTAAGTCAATCTTATGACTAGGGGGGATTTTGGCTAGACACAATAATCACACTAGAGTTGGTTGCATGATAGAGGAGATCTGTGAGAAGAGAAAGGAGAGGAGAAAGCCACACTCTAGATGATTCGAGCACCTCGGATGGATGAATTTGCAGTCGAAAGATGAAAAATCATCATATTTGTCAGAGGCAGTCATCTAGATCATCTTCTCCAGGGGTTTTCATTGATTTTTTAATGTTTTCCTCATCCTTCCCTTCTCTGTTTATTGGTATGGAAAGTGAAATCATGATTGGATAATTCCCTAATTCCTTTGGATATGGGAATAGCTCATTTATGTGCTATAATTGATAATTATGAGTTAATATTTATGTTTCCCTAATTTCTAAACATAACTCTATAATTGCTTAAAGAATTATATATGCTTGATCACCATAGTTGATTTATTATATCATTAATTTCTTCGAGAGAGGGATTAAGGGTTGGACATGTTGTAGATTTACATAGCCTAGACCGCACCTCAAGAGAGGGCTCATGGCTATGAAGAGTATAGCCTGGAGGTAATGCTAAAAAACCTAACTATAAATAAATCACTATGAGAGTGGGATTTGTATTAGATTAGGTAGCAAATTATGCTGCGAGAGAGGGTAATTCTTGATATATGTACCTTGGTCCAGGGTTAGGAGAATTGAATATTGATAAATAATGTTAATTGCAGTATAAACCATGGTGAAACTATGATCCAAGGGAATCCACTCCAATTGTGATCACAACCTCAATAACTTAGTGTTAAGTCTTACAATTAGTCAATTAATCAATCAATCACTTTTTCGCTTGGTCTAGCAGATCACGTCATAGTCAATAGTAGTTTTGGATTCATGTTTCCTTGTGTCTGATATCCGGGGCTTTTTTTCCTATTTTACTTCAATATGTGCACTTGCGTTATAAATGTGTGGTAAACACACATCAAGTAACAATTTCTTGATTGGGTTTTCCCTTTAATCCATTTCTTCCTTTGCCATTGTTATACCCTTAGCCCATCCTGTTATCATTCCTTGGGGTAGAGGTGCCTTTTGTGAACCCTAGATACCCCTTTGGCAGGTTCTAAGTAGACATGATTGTCTTCTCCATGTCTAGGGCAATGTTGATGGCCTTAGTAAAGTTTTCATATTTATTCACCATCAAATGAGGCTTTATCAAGGGGTGTAGGTGCTCCACAAAATAGGCCACCCGACACTCTTCAGTTAACATATATTCAAACCGCTCCACAAGACAGAATTTCTGATTGAAATTCACCACTAACATGCTACCTTAATAAAGGAGTGTGAATTGCTCTCCCTTATCTTTCTTGGAAGAGGTGGGTATGAATCTTGCCGAGAAGATAGCCTGAAAGTCCATGTAGGCCATCGGTTCCTCATTCAGATCTCGTCCCATGATATGATTTTCCCACCATAATTTTGCTTCTCCTTCAAGAAGGTGGATAGTCCAAAATGCGGGAGCCATTTTTCAGAGAAACAAGATAGGAATCTGCCTTATAAACTACAACAATTTTTTCTTCACCCTAGAACTTCTGTATATTCTGCTTGACAAAGTCCAGGATTCTTGCTCCAAGAAGAGGGCAGATAGGTAGAGGTTCACCATTCTCATCTCTAGCAACATCTTTGAGTGCAAGGGCACTGATACCCTTAGTGAACTTCTTTTGCTGATCTAGCCAGAGTCCATAAGGGGTATGAAGAACTATTTCCCTGATTGTAAGTGCGGAGCCAACTACATGATCAAGGTCATCCCTGGGCTCATCTTCCATCATTGGTTCACCTTTGGGGTTAGGAAAATCTTCAGGGTTTGACATGCTAAAGGGGACAACCAGAGGCTCAGGGCCTCTCTCAGCAATGGCCTCACCTTCCCTCTTCCTATTCTTAGAGGAGTCACCCTCCATGGACTTCCTCTTATTCTCTAAGGACAATCTATTCTCGCAAGAGGGCCACCCCTCTAGATGTCCCCTGGGTGTTTCGTTGGGGATGGCAGTGGTCTTGACGCGGGCCATCTATTTCAAATAAGTTTATTATTAATGTTAACTTCTTATTCAGGCATATACAAATTATAAAATTACGTCCATGACATCTTGTTTACATGTATTTTTTTTATTTTGCGGAGGATACTCAAATCCTAATACCCATAACCCTAAACCTTTATAACCTTATTACTCTTAAGGGTAGAGGAAGAAGTTATAGGTCCTATGGTTTTGGTGAGTGAAGCAAGGGGTAAAGAAGGGATGGAATTAGATGAGAAGAAATCCTATAGTTATTTTATGTTGAGTAAATATCCTCCAACTTTGGCCAGACAGGAGGAATGGGCTCGGGCGTCCTCGTAAGATGACTAGCAGTGTAGAGGAAAGTTAGGCTAGCCCTTGGACCATGGATCTACTAGACAACATTGTCTTTAAAAAGTATTCTAATAATTCTCTTGAGCTATATATAAATCTTAAAATTTAATAATTATTAAATGTGAAACAGTAAACCTTGCTCTGATAACAATGTAATGACCCCTTCCACTGTTATACCCAATTAAGGTGGACCGAGATGGCAAGGACCATCATCATATTTACAAAATAAAGGTTTAGTAATTAACCAAATATAATTATAAATTTCATTCCAAGGAAAATAGTTTGATACAGTAAGAAAGATAATCTTTCCATAAAAGATTTAAATTATATGGGAATGTATTATTTGCAACATGGATTAAAAAAACTATCTAAATAAATCCTTTATGGTGACCTTTAAGCATCTTTCCATTTGGTGACTTCTTCAATGGATGCCAATTTTATAGAATAACAATAGTTTAACCTAAAATTCCATGAAATAAAACAACAATCAATATAACAAGTTATACTAATTTGTGGGGGAAACAAAATATTCACATGTAGGTGTAATAACAAAATATTCACAAAATATTCACATGTAGGTGTAGTAAGAAATTTAACTCTACTCTTCTCCACACTGGCCTGGAAGATGTGAAAGCGGAGGGCCTTTTCTTTACCTTCAAACACTTGCAGCTCCTAGAAAAGCTTGATAGGGTCATTGCAAATGCTCAATGGATTTCTACTTTTAGCGATGCTTCTATCACGGTTCTTCCACGACTTTATAGTGATCACAGTCCGATTCTAGTGCATACGACTTCATCCTCTACTCAATGGCCTCATATCTTTCACACCAGAGATAGCTGGTCCGTGACGCCAGACTTCCAAAATATTCTCAACAGCTCCCGGGATCCGTAAAAGGACTTTATCGATGCCCTTCCTGCGTTTAAGGATGAAGTGATGAAGAGGGATGCGAAAAGACAACACACTAACAATAAGAAAAAGAATAAAATCATGCATCACATCAACAAACATCAGGTTCTTGCCCACCATTTTCATTATATTTTATCTGACATTACTGAGCTCCATTTGCAAGATGAATACAACAACATTCTTATTCAAGAGGAGGCGGATTGGCATCAGTGAGAGAACATTAATTGGCTCAGCTTGGGTGATGACAATACTAAATTCTTTAACACCTATGTTAAAGCACGACGACGCCTCAATAAAATTACCCGCCTTCAGGATGGTGCCGAAAACTGGATTGATAATCCAAATGATATGAAAGTCACGGTGAGATCCTTTTTTCAAGACGAGATGACTGCCCCTACACCACGTCTGAGATCTCAAACTGTCGCATCCGGGTTCATTGGTGCTTTTGTGCACCCAACCCATAACACTTGTAATGATATTGGAAAGCTTCCTACTCCCGATGAAATCAGGAAAATCATGTTTCTTATGGCACCAAATAAGGCCCCTGGGCCTGATGGTGTTCACAACTCTTTCATCCAGAAGTAATGGCCCAAGGTTGGGAAGTCCGTCATTTCTACAATCCAAAATGCTTTCTCATCTGGCTATGTGGACAACCACCTTGCTGACTCCTTCACAGTTTTAATTCCAAAGAACAAGCAACCAAAATCTTGCGGGGACTTTCGACCTATCTCATTGAATAATACTTTCTTCAAACTGATCTCTAAGGTTATCGTGGAATGCCTCAAGCCATTGCTGCATGACTGGGTGTCTGAAACTCAATCTAGCTTCATTCCTGGAAGGAGGATCACTGACAACATCATTCTTGTGCAAGAAGTCATTCACACCATGCACAATAAGCACACTGGAAAGGCTTTGACATGCATCAAACTGGATCTTGCTAAAGCTTTTGATAAAATGAGCTGGGCTTTTATCTCAGATACTCTTCAAAGAACGGGCTTACCTGTAAAGATTATTAATATGATCATGCAAATCATCACAAAAGGGCACACTTCCATCCTTTGGGAAGGGACACCGATGGAGCCTTACAAAGCCACTCAAGGTGTTCACCAGGGTGACCCCATTTCACCATACATATTTGTTCTATGCATGGAGAGATTTAGCCAGGCTATCTACAATTCTATAATGCTGGGAGAATGGAAACTGATACGGCTATCCCGTCATGGTCCTCCCCTCTCTCATGTGCTTTTCGCTGATGATATTTTGCTAATGGCTGAAGCTTCAGTCACCCAAGCTCGGGTCATAAATAAAATTCTTAACCAATTCGCTCATGCTTCCGGACAGACTGTCTCAAAGGCAAAATATCGATGCTACTTCTCACCTAACACCCCAAGACAAGTCCGTCGTTCTTTCTGTAGTAAACTGGGCATCCAAAGCACTACTGATCTAGGCCGATATTTGGGCAGCACTATCCTCCACCACCGGGTAAATAAATCAACACATTCAGCCATCTCATCTACCATCAAGGAATGCATGAATAGCTGGTCCGCCCGATATCTGTCTCTCGCCGGTCCAATCACACTTGCAAAGTCCACCTTATAGGCCATACTAAGCTATGCAATGTAATCTGTTCAGCTCTCTCCATCACTTTGTGATGATATAAATAGGCACGTTAAGAATTTTATTTGGTCCGGCGGCAGGGCCCATCATAACCTCTCCTTGGTGTAATGGAAAGTCATTACTATGCCAAAAAATGAAGGTGGCCTAGGAATCAAAGATGCCCGTATTCAGAACCAAGCACTCATGTTAAAAAATGTTTGGCTATTTCTCAACAATCCACATACACTTTGGGTGCGAGTCATGAAGGCGAAATACATGCAACATGGCACGATGGTAAAGAAGCCTTGCTCTTCAGTTTGGTCCTTCATTCAAA
This sequence comes from Alisma plantago-aquatica, assembly GCA_963693085.1. Classification (NCBI taxonomy): domain Eukaryota; kingdom Viridiplantae; phylum Streptophyta; class Magnoliopsida; order Alismatales; family Alismataceae; genus Alisma; species Alisma plantago-aquatica. Next base: position 1,343,510,175 of record OY856412.1, on the reverse strand, counting down.
AGAACATTTCAACCATCCAACAAGTGGCAGCAATCACTATTAATAGGGGCACATCCTCAAATGTCTGGACTAGTAAATGGTTGCATGGTAGGTCCATTAGTGATATGATACCTTCCTTTGTACCTCCCGCTGGCCTTCATGATCTCTGTGTTGCGTCTATGGCCCTTGACGACGGCACATGGGACTGGTCTTTCATCCATGCATATCTACCCAAACCAACATGGCGGCACATCAGCCACATCTTCCCACCAGACACTGCTGCAGGAGACGATACATGGAACTGGCCATTTACTACCTCTGGCTCCCTTACAGTGAAATCTACTTACGCATGGCTCAGGAAGGACTCTCACATCACTCTTAATGGGGACTGGATATCCATTTGGCGCCTGCCTATCCCGCCAATGTTCAAGACCTTCTTATGGCTGCTGCAACATAAGGCAATTCTTACTAATATGGAGAAGGCTCGCCGACACATTCCCACAGACGGTGTTTTTCCTGTCTGCAATAACTTCCAAGACACGCTAATACACTGCCTTCGAGACTGCAGTAAGAGTAAACAAGTTTGGCTTGCACTGCATGTTGATACTCTCTTCTTCAATCTTACGGAAGATGCATGGATAGCTCGACTCTTATCCTCCCCATGCACAGACATGGAGACGCTCCAGCCCGTTATAGTAGCTTGGGCAATTTGGCTGCATAGGAATGACCTCATTCACAACAAGAAGCACCAAGCTGTTGCCCAAAGAATATCTTTCATCTAAGAGAAAGCTAGGGCCATCTTATCTCTTCCGAAGACCGTGAGAAGTACACCAACTTTTCCGAGTGCCCACCCAAGGCCACCAAAAAAACACAATATTTTGATCTTCGTCGATGCATCCTTTACATCTTCTGACATTGCAGGGATAGGGATCCAAGTAGTGGATGGCAATGGTACTTTTATATTGGGTTATGGTTCACCCAGCAGTACCTTCTCGGCACCAGAAGCGGAAATCCTAAGCATCATAGGTGCCATGGAACTCTGCAAAACCACGGGATGGCGCTCGCCAGCCATTCTGTCGGATGCACTCATAGCAGTTAACATTACTGCTGGAAGCATCCCCACAACTACAAACTTTGCTCCATACATGAGGCATCTTATGATGCTATGTGAAGATGTAGGGAAACCACACATCACACACATATCAGGAACACATAATAATGTAGCTGACTGCATAGCACGCTTTTGTAAAAGCTCTGGCAATGTCGTTTCTTTTACTTCCATCATACCTTCATGGCTTAACAAGAATGTTAATGTAGACATGTATGGTCTTTGGCCTACAATAGAGAGCGGGATGAATGAAATATAATCTCTATATTTTATAAAAAAAATCATCACCTAATGGATATCAAGGCATATAACCACAAGTTATGATAATTATCAAATTATGGCTCTTGTGGCATATAACCAATCGTCGTTGGCAGATCCTGTTGGGTTTTAGGGGAGACAGAGAAGGCAGCGGAAACAAAAATTTTCTCCCCCAACCCATACCGAGGAAACACGTCAACGTCTATATAATAGGAAAGGATGGTTTGTGGAATCATACCTTGTCCCGAGGCTTGCTTGGTGACAATACCTCGCGCAATGCGTGGTCTTCAACTCCGGTCTTCGATGGCGTCTCTGCAGCTCCTGGTCACACCAGGACTGACAACTCCTACTCGAACCGGACTGTCAGATGAAAGTTGTCCTCCTAAGCGGCAGTGTCCTCCCGCCTCTGTAGTAGTCCACACGGACCACCTGGAACTCCACTCTACTTGTCCCACAAAGAAGTGGAAGGAGTCACACCCTCCTGTTGACGTACTAGTCGCCAACACACTCTCCTGCTACCAGTTGCAACTGCAGTTGTCCTTCCCTTGCTGCACCTCCCTTTTGCGGGAAGCACTTGCTCGGGATCTCTCACGGTTACCAAAACCAGAGAGAACGACAACTTCGCAAAGCAACCGGCTTGCATTGAGTTGTACTCTGAGAAGCCCCCAATACCCCTATATATATAGGAGGGTCATGGGACAAGGTTCTCTGTGCCCGACAATATGGGACTAAAGCAGGAGTAGAAGGGTTCGAGATTTTCCACAAAAAGCAACCAACTCGCAACCTGAACCGATCGGTTCACAAGTGAACCGATCGGTTGGGGACCTGAACCGGTCGGTTGGAGCACCAACCGATCGGTTGGGACCCATGAGCTGATCGGTTCACTTCTGAACCGGTCGGTTCGTGGTCCTGGTCGGTTCCCGTTTGACTTTCCAACTTTCGTTTCTAATTGGTATCGAATACCAATCCTTGTTCCAATCAAATTGGGCAAGTGAAACGCAAGGAAAATTCTCACCGACCTGACTTTCCCAACTTGCTTGGTTGCACCAGTTGAACCGATCGGTTCAACACTTGAACCACTCGTTTCACCCTGGGCTTGAGCCGATCGGCTCAACTCTTGAGCCGACCGGTTCAGCAACCTCAGCCGACCGGTTCAACACTTGAACCAATCGGTTGGGAGTACAGGTTGTGCAGAATCAGTCAAATGCAATTTCAATCAATCCGATACTCTAATCAATGCGTCCAACACCTTGAACCATATGATACTGAGCTATCTACTGATTGAGCATTTAATTGAACTACTAAACTCCTTTAGTAATCAATCTAAACGTTGCTTGTGGACAAAACTCCTCTTCCAGGTTAAATCCTATGTGTGTGACCCTGCAGGTCCTTTTCACGTTGGCAGTGAAAGTCCATAACACTTATGACTTCACAAGCAAAGAGCGGTGCCTAGTCACACATCAGTGCTACCCAAGTGAAAGTAGAAAGTTGGAGAACAACTTTCATCCTACAATCCGTGAATGGTGTTACAGTGAATGTATAATTCCTTTGTCACTGATATCCCGAATGAACTCGAGGCATGGAGTAGTCATCCTGTCAATGTTCATTCACTTTCTTGATCTCAGAGCAGATTGAAGGAGATATGTATGACATCAATATCACATACTGATTCACACATGCGTGCGCACGCCTATCTCAATCCTACTCATCAAGTGGCCTTGGATATCAAACTCCCTCAGGAGGGACAAATCCCATATCTATCACTCACCCCTCAAAAGCCCCATGTGTCAAAGCCACCCAATCATCACCTTTATAACAACCCATGTTTTAGGACTGCGTTTGATGATGTCAAAGTGTGCCCGACGACATGTGTTGAGTGTAGTGATTTCAGGTCTAAGAATCACACTCACCACCATCACTGTGAGTACTGACTGTGACTACCATCTCATGGTTCCATGTGTCAAACTCACGGTGGGTCTGTCTGGTACCTTGTTCTCTAACAAGTACCTATGTGTTTGGTTTGATATCTCTATATCACGACTAATGAGATTTTGTCATCAACCAACACAACAATCTAGTCTTGTGTGTCATTGCTGTCTATCTACCTTCCACAATGACATCCGACTAGGGACATAACAAGAATGTACAAACTCTTTGCATCCGTATGATCTCATCGTTCAGGTCCTTAACCTGAAAGCATACGTCATTGAGTACTGTCATTCTCTAGACATTCAATTTGTTCTATCACTATCTCATATGACTGAACCAGAAAGAATTGGAAGCTTGCCTTTGATGTTTATCAAATCAATCTTAATGTATCCCACTAATCATCCCATGATTGGCTCTCAGGGCATACATACCAACAGACTCCCACTTGCACTGCGAGCCAATCACCCTTGAATCATATTCATAGTGATTTTCAAACATGTCCCACATGTCACTGTGCTCTAGTGCCAACATAGTGAGTAATGGCAACATCTTGCCAAAGTCAGTATAAATTGCATGTCTCTCATCTCTTCGCTGTACGTCGCACGTATGAGATGGAGTTGCCGTAATATGCGATCTAGTATTCCTTTGCTAACCTTTAGCCACATTGCATGATCAAGGATTCCAGACTTGTCATCAATGAGTGGAATATCTATAAGTTCATCTCATGATCTTCCAGATCCATATAGTATCCACTGTTGTTCTCTAACACACGGATACTCGAAATTTCCCTTTTAAATGTTTTTATTGGAACACTTCCAATTATCAACAAAATTTCACTTTTATACATCCTATGTATATTTTGTGATTAATTTTCTGTCCTTTCGGAAGTTCGCATCAATGTAACTCTTTACATCGAACTCTTCCTTATCTCCATAGAACTAGTACATCCCAAGTACTTATCAAGTTCTTATGGTATTCCAGTAACCCTTACTGGAAGTAGACAGACATCCACTCGTCATGTCCTACATACGAGTTATCAGGATGAGCACATCATATTGCCATGTCCTACATACAAGATGATGAATGCATTTTATTCTTGCCATGCAAGACAATAGGATGATTACATACATGATAGATCCATATCTATTCTTAGTGTTCCCATTCTTCATAAGAATTGGACACTTGGCCTTGGGATACTAATATCCATATAACATGGACAAGTTTTCTCCCACTGAATCTGTGCATACTGAACCCTTCAGTACAGATTGCCAATGTATGCTCTCTCTTTTCCAGGTCAAGAGATTTGTCGAGAACTATCTCTATATATCTTTATTCCTATCACATAGGAAACATCTCTATCTTCCTTAAACATAATTTCCACTTTTGGATTTCCATTCTAGAACATTTCAATTTCACATCAATATGTGGAATGTGAATACGCTCCCACTAAATCACAGATCCCTTCTTTATCTTTGACATATCAGTCAAACCCTTTGACTATATCATCAAATTAAAGATCCAATTTTGAGTTGCTTATACTCAATCAATCACATTGATTAGTCCATTATAACTTATAGACTTCATTTGCATTAGTGGATTCATAAACCTTATAGGTTGTGTCACGTACACATCCTTGTTTTATTCCTCATAGGAATGCGGTTTTAGTATCCATATGCCAAATGTCTCAGTCATTAAGTTGCAATCAACAAGAATCATCCTTCTCAAAATGTTATCCATGTGTCTTAACACTTAAGACTCATTTGCACTTATGGATATGATCCAATGAGTGCTACCATCAAGGTCATACCTTATGGTTCACATGGAAATCATTTAGGATGTAATGGTCTTATACCATAACTCAAAATCTGATTCCTCATATTCATCTAGATAGTTGACTCATCATATGAACAACTCATCACATAGATAATTGAGGTGTATCTGTCAAGAATATAAGAATTCACAACCCTTGTGATTCTTAATGTCCTTTATTAGTGTGGGGTATTCTTTTATTAAGAAGAATTCAGTTATTTGATAATCATTCTCTAACTCCTTAGAGTATGATTCCTTCTTGATTTAGACATCACCATGCCTTAATCATGAGTTCACTATGATACACTATCATAATCACTCATAAGGATCTCAAACATTTGGTCCAAGTATTTCATTCATTGATCTCATCAAGAATTAATACTTTACCAAATTTGTGCTTCATCTATGACAATCTTGAACACTTCAAGATGTTCATATTGGTATTTCTCTAAACACCATTTGAAGTATTAGCATTTGTTCCAATTGGTATGTAAATACATCACATGTATTATACCTAATAGGATAATCACTCTCCTACTACCTTTAGTGAAGATTGATTAATCATGTCCAAGATATTCATGTCTCTTAATGGTTCTCTAACCAAAAGAGTCTAGGTTTATCCATCATATGGAAACTAGAAATGAATTTCTCATGATTGATGCTAATTTGATTGTTTGAGTTATCAATAACTTTAGGTATCATTTTATCTTGTGCATACCATGTATCACAAGATAAACAAGGCATTGCCACAAAGATCATATCTTTAAGATTGAAACATCAACTTTATTAATTGCCATCATTGTCATACAATATGCAATAATAAAGTGTTTCTATCTATTGGCAATATATGAAATAGCAGTTCTCAACTCTATTTCGTGCCCTTTAGGCTGAAATAAATTGAAAGATACTCCTATCTATGGCCGCAACACTTGCTCCAATGATGGGTACTTCTTTCTTGGTCCTTTCACAAAGGCCATCACTTCTTTGCGGATATTGCATATCATATATGACATATCCATATCTTGGTATCATATACCTCGGATAAAGAAGTGGTTCATTTCATGATACCTTAGGTGGAGATCTCCATCCCCTCCTTCATATTCTTTTGTTCTTCCAGATATAGAGGGAAGTTCCCTCATACACCCTTTCCCCATGTGCCTTGAGGCTGAATACGGCTTGGATTGCTGGCGAGCATCAGAACACTTCTTAGCTTTGCCCTTGCCCTTGCCCTTAAGACTTACCTTTTCTTTGATCACATCAAAGATTACGGTTTGTCTTTCTTCATCTTTGCCTCTACTATCCTCAACATGTCAAACAACTCTGTCAACGCTTGTCAAAGTTGTTCATGTTGTAGCTTATCATGAATTGTATGATTCTCGCAACATTTGTAGTATCATACCAATAGCCAACTCTTGGCTCAGATGGAATCCTTCTTAGTCAGGTCTTTCCACATACCCAATCACATTGAGTGTGTGAATACCTTACTGGATCTCCTTCTGTCATGCCATTCTAGGACAGTGTTTTGGAGACATCATATGTCTCATGTTGTCTCTGCAACTCATAGTTCAGAGAACACAACATCAAGCACTCCTCATCAATGTCTTTCTCAGTATGCTTCCATAAGCATACTTTCAGCCATTGATGTGGTGGGATCGAGTTCATCTGGTTCTGGTATAACTAGGACTTGGAGCTTTCGCTCTTTGAGAACACTTCTCACCATCCTAACCAGTCGTGGAATTATTCCCATTTAATTTGTTGGTTTCAAAGACTTATCGCAAATAAAGTGATTTGTTGATTAACCATTTATTTTAACAAAAGGAAATATATGCAATTTCAGTCCAAAACGCTTTTGACTTATTTGATTGATTTAAAAAGTTGACGATAAAATTAGGCCTTTAATTAATTATCGCTCCCACTATTTTACTTCAAATTGATAGCCCTCACCATCAATTCGGAAGATTGCAGCGTACAACCTTCTAGTGGGCAAGATCCTGAAATCCTCTAAGTCATGAGTCAGCTTTGGCTGATCGCCCACAATTTAGATCTCTCAGGTAGGCAACTCTTGCCAATTGCATCATATGCAACTCTTGTTGAATGAACATGCACAACACCTTGCCATGAACATTCCTTGCCTCTGGGCTTAGACGCTCTAAGAATCACCAGTTAAGTCTAACCCAAAAGCCGACACGGTAAACATGCACCCTACTTTGGCAGAACCTACATGTCTACCCTTCACACTTCCACAAGATAGACGACGCACCACGCTTTGGCGTAACCTACGCTTGGTCGATCGAGCTTTTCATGTGTGCCGCTAATGGAAGGCATGTAAGACTTAATATTTTAATAAGGGATTTGGTTTTTATATACATATACATATCCAATCACCACAATACATAGTACATATCATATACATGCTATATCCCATAGAAAACATGCACAAACGATAAAAAGTGATGATTATGGCCATCCTAATGTGATTCCTCGAGCCAAGAGGAATCACGGTCATCTAGGTCTACATCTCATGCAACCTGTACAAGATGAACTCTGTGCCTTGCCTTCCGAGTTGATCAACTCATCTCATGAATGATTTGTACTCTCCAGCCGGTCGTATGGGTGCCACCAGCCGATTGGTTGGCTCCTCCAACCGATCGGTTCACCTGGTCGTCGTGCATCTCGTCATGTCTGCCACCCGCTCATCTCGCTCCTCGAACCGGTCATCAACCGATCAGTTCATACCTTGAACCGACCATCTGGAACGTCAACCGATCGGTTCACGCCTTGAACCGATCGGTTCACGCCTTGAACCGATCGTCTTAGCTGTCGTCTTGATGTCCGCCGGTCTTTGACATAACAGGAAATAAAATCTATCCTATTTTACATTGCTTAAAAGGGAAACCCTGAGTTACATTCGGGGGGAGAAAAGGTAGGAACGAATCTCGAATTAATTCGAGTTACATCAGGAATAAGAGAGGGAAGATCGGTGCGCAGACCGAGATGCAAGAAACCACAAACAACCAATCACAGATAGGGGTTTATAGGCCATAATCACGCTACACACATCCACCACAAAACTCGTTTAAGGGCGACGCGTATCGAGTGCATTAATAATACATATCATATATGTAATTTGGGATTTGTGGATTTAGGATTGGACATGCATAAAGCCAATATTATTCACATCGTATGCAATAAAGGCGACAAACCAAAATCGATCATATCGATATTCCTAAAATATAGAGCAGTTGACGTGGCTCTGATACCACTGTTGGGTTTTAGGGGAGACAGAGAAGGCAGCAGAAACAAAAATTTTCTCCCCCAACCCATACCGAGGAAACGCGTCAACGTATATATAATAGGAAAGGATGGTTTGTGGAATCATACCTTGTCCCGAGGCTTGCTCGGCGACAATACCTCGCACAATGCGCGGTCTTCAACTCCGGTCTTCGACGGCGTCTGTGCAGCTCCTGGTCACACCGGGACTGACAACTCCTACTCGAACCGGACTGTCGGATGACAGTTGTCCTCCTAAGCGGCAGTGTCCTCCCGCCTCTGTAGTAGTCCACACGGACCACCTGGAACTCCACTCTCCTTGTCCCACAAGGAAGTGGAAGGAGTCACACCCTCCTGTTGACGTAATAGTCGCCAACACACTCTCCTGCTACCAGTTGCAACTGCAGTTGTCCTTCCCTTGCTGCACCTCCCTTTTGCGGGAAGCACTTGCTCAAGATCTCTCACGGTTACCAAAACCAGAGAGAACGACAACTTCCCAAAGCAACCGGCTTGCATTGAGTTGTACTCTGAGAAGCCCCCAATACCCCTATATATATAGGAGGGTCATGGGATAGGGTTCTTTGTGCCCGGCAATATGGGACTAAAGCAGGAGTAGAAGGGTTCAAGATTTTCCACAAAAAGCAACCAACTCGCAACCTGAACCGATCGGTTCACAAGTGAACCGATCGGTTGGGGACCTGAACCGGTCGGTTGGAGCACCAACCGATCGGTTGGGACCCATGAGCCGATCAGTTCACTTCTGAACCGGTCGGTTCGTGGTCCTGGTCGGTTCCCGATTGACTTTCCAACTTTCGTTTCTAATTGGTATCGAATACCAATCCTTGTTCCAATCAAATTGGGCAAGTGAAACGCAAGGAAAACTCTCACCGACCTGACTTTCCCAACTTGCTTGGTTGCACCAGTTGAACCGACCGGTTCAACACTTGAACCACTCGTTTCACCCTGGGCTTGAGCCGATCGGCTCAACTCTTGAGCAGACCGGTTCAGCAACCTCAGCCGACCGGTTCAACACTTGAACCGATCGGTTGGGAGTACAGGTTGTGCAGAATCAGTCAAATGCGATTTCAATCAATCCGATACTCCAATCAATGCGTCCAACACCTTGAACCATATGATACTGAGCTATCTACTGATTGAGCGTTTAATTGAACTACTAAACTCCTTTAGTAATCAATCTAAATGTTTCTTGTGGACAAAACTCCTCTTCCAGGTTAAATCCTATGTGTGTGACCCTACAGGTCCATTTCACGTTGGTAGTGAAAGTCCATAACACTTATGACTTCACAAGCAAAGAGCGGTGCCTAGTCACACATCAGTGCTACCCAAGTGAAAGTAGAAAGTTGGAGAACAACTTTCATCCTACAATCCGTGAATGGTGTTACAGTGAATGTATAATTCCTTTGTCACTGATATCCCGAATGAACTCGAGGCATGGAGCAGTCATCCTGTCAATGTTCATTCACTTTCTTGATCTCAGAGCAGATTGAAGGAGATATGTATGACATCAATATCACATACTGATTCACACATGCATGCGCACGCCTATCTCAATCCTACTCATCAAGTGGCCTTGGATATCAAACTCCCTCAGGAGGGACAAATCCCATATCTATCACTCACCCCTCAAAAGCCCCATGTGTCAAAGCCACCCAATCATCACCTTTATAACAACCCATGTTTCAGGACTGCGTTTGATGATGTCAAAGTGTGCCCAATGACACGACATGTGTTGAGTGTAGTGATCACAGGTCTAAGAATCACACTCACCACCATCACTGTGAGTACTGACTGTGACTACCATCTCATCGTTCCATGTGTCAAACTCACGGTGGGTATGTCCGGTACCTTGTTCTCTAACAAGTACCTATGTGTTTGGTTTGATATCTCTATATCATGACTAATGAGATTCTGTCATCAACCAACACCACAATCTAGTCTTGTGTGTCATTGCTGTCTATCTACCTTCCACAATGACATCCGACTAGGGACATAACAAGAATGTACAAACTCTTAGCATCCGTATGATCTCATCGTTCAAGTCCTTAACCTGAAAGCATACGTCATTGAGTACTGTCATTCTCTAGACATTCAATCTGTTCTATCACTATCTCATATGACTGAACCAGAAAGAATTGGAAGCTTGCCTTTGATGTTTATCAAATCAATCTTAATGTATCCCACCAATCATCCCATGATTGGCTCTCAGGGCATACATACCAACAGATCCAACTACCTTGGAACATCTAAAAGTTAGATAATCAACACATGGGCATGAACCTTCACATGGTACTTTAAGTCAGAAACATGGAACTTATTTCTAATTAGGTCATACCAGGGTTGGTGGCTCAAAATGTTAAACAAGACAATCAACATATATTTTTTCACAAGACTCTCTTTCTTGGCATTCAACTTCCCCATTTCATTACAATGACATGGATGGGTGAGATACTTAAGTTGACCAAATTTTCCAAGTATATGGGCAAGTCCATTATCATGCATCAACATATCATTTTTGGCCTCTCAAATTTTACTAGAGTATTTTTGAGGTGGATGGAAAATTATTAGTATTACATATATTCTTTCAATCATTATGTTAGGCTAAGACACAATTATCAAGTGAGTATCTATCCATCAGTGAGGCTAGCTCAAACAAGGCTTCTATATCATCATTATTATTCGTTCTTCGAAATGTATATCTTTAACATTGAAATCATGAGATTCATAGGATGAGCTCTCAAGGCTCCTGTCACTAAAAAAAAGGTCCAATAATGTTCATACATCTATTCATAGCCATATAAAATCCCACTTTATTGGGTACGACCACTAGATCCCTATATCAAGGATAATTAAACCAAGTACAAGGATTTATCAACATATATCCTCCAGGGTGTTAGTTCCCTCACCCAGATGTATGGTTCATTATACTTGCCTCTTCTAGGGTCTTGTGATTTTCCCCTCACCTAGATTTAGGTCCTTCAAGCATAACTGCAATTGTTTTATGCTAATAGAAGTTAGGTCCCCTCAAGACATATATTGTTTCATATATCGTCTTGTCTGAAATGAGTTGGTCTACTTCTATATTTTAGGAGTATCTTTGTTTAGGAATTTCATCACGTGTCACATTATAAATTGATGCTAGATTCTCTAGACACAACCTTTGTCCTACCATGCTTAGAGTTTTTCTTCTCAAGGTGTACCCCTATTGGGGGATGATTAACACCAATCCTAAGACTAGATGAACTCTTATATAAAGGGTTCATGTCTCATGTTGATATTTTCATATTATTTAACTCAATTTAGGTCTATGTACACACGTATTGTAAGGCCCATAACCATGCTTAATTCATAAACCTATTTTCTTGGCCTAATTGGATAAATTAGACATTTAATCTTGAAATTTAACTCTGAATTGTGATGTCACACTGGATGATGAAACTATGTTTAAAATTTGAATCAATTCAAACTATGTTTGCTCAATTTATACAATTTCATGTAACTTGTAGACCTATATGTGTGTACTATTGATGTAATATGGGAACAAAAATAGGTCCTGAGTTGTTCCACTTATGGAATTGTTGCACTAGAGACTACAACATCCTAATTATGATCAATTAGACCAAAGAAAAGGTTGATTGGTTTGAACTATGAACTAAAGATTAAACTAAAAATAATTTAAAACTAAAAATTTACCATATATTTACCAATTTTCAAAAAAAAAATTTAAAGGTTGATTTAAAGTAGAGATAGATGGAATCCCTAGATTTATGGATTTCACCATATTATTATAAATACTAGATGTTATGTAATTATTAACATGTAATCACTACTTTTTGAATAGGGGTCTGCAGTTATCACTACCTCCTTTTGAATTCTAGAATCAGCTTCAAATTTGCCAAAATCTATTTTAGTAGAATTTTGTCTTCTTATATGTATTGATTAAAACAAATTTCTTGATTTTCTCCTCATAGTTGTATGCCTACCATCGTAGAACTTACACAATAATTTTTATTAAAAATTCATCTAGAAATTGCTTCTCCCTCCTTAGTCAGAAATTATCTGAATTATCCTAGTGTGATCAAGCATAAACAACAATTTTCAACTAAATTTCATAAGATTCAAGAAAAAAATTGAAAAAATAAAATTTATTACAACTACAAAATCACAAAGGGATATTAGTGATATAGGAGTTAACTCTCATTTATAGATGGAATTGTAATTTTTTTTAGAAAAGAAGAGAAATGCATAAAAAATGATATAGAACCCTAAGGGATCCAATAATGAAGTTTCTCTACAAATTTGAGCGCAACCCACTTGAATTTCTATCGTTAAAACTCACTTTCTATACAAGTGGAGAATTTTTGTCCCTCTTTACTTATTCTTATCGCATCCTTCTCATTTTAGCTACCAAAGATGGTTGATGTGATGGATGCCTCATTCTTAGGTTTTAAGTGGTTTAGAAATGGGACATAAAATGATACCCATTGGATTTAAATGATTAAACCATATATACATTATATTTATGATATTGGTTCTAGTGACATGGCTAACTTTTGTGCATACAATGTCACTTCCTCTAACATGTAATCGATTCCACTAATTTTGATCTAGAGTGAAGTATGATCCATTTTGAGTTTCCTTATGCAAAAAAAATCTTGGTGCCACTGGCTCTAAGATATTTTCCAAAATTAAAAACAAAAATCATTAGACCAAACATGAATTTGATTAATATTCCAAAATTCATGTAAAATAAAAAAGATTGTTGCATAACTAATTATATTCTACTTTGGTGAATATGAATAAATAAGAATGAATTCACAACTTAATATTTTATTAAATCACCATAACTAGCATATAAAATAGCAATAATTATGCAAGCATCAAAACCCCCTAAGCTTAAACTATTGCTCATCGTTGAATAATGCTACTGTTATATTTGGTGTAGGAAGCCAACATGAATACATATCTAATAATCAAGAACTCTCCTAATGACCCTCTACCATACAGTCCCAACTAATCCACCCAGCCATGCAGCGTGCAACTACTCTAAAACAATTCATACAATTACCATAACTAGAATATAATATAGCAATAATTATTTTGACATGAAAACACCCTAATATTAAACTATTTCTGATGCTCAAACAATGATACTATTAGATTTGGTTGAGAAGTCAAATTGAAGAAATATCTAATAATCAACAACTCTCCTAATGACCCTCTACAACATAGTCCCAACTGGCCCTCCTAACCATGTACCATGTAGCTACTCTAAAATTGACCAATCTTTATACGAACATAAAAGTTGGCAATATGACTAAGAAATTATACAAATCATATGGAGTAGACAAGATATACTAGAACGTAGTAGTAGTGTTGACTGAAAGCTGAGTATACCACACTATTGACTATTTACATTTCTCTAGAGAAATATCAACTTGCAATAGAATTAGTCCCTATATCATAATTTATGAGGGGGAGCAATGGATAACCTACGAAAAAGAGAAATGGGTTTACGAAAATTGATGATCTGAAATAGGAGTTGAAATTTAGTCAAAATCATAATACAATGAAAGAAATAATGTACCTAAATAATATATGCAGTGAAATGCAACCTAATGCCTACAAAAGTGAAAGTGGAATGGAACATGTAATAGAATGCCCTATCCTATTGAAAAGATAGTGGGCAAAAGATGTATAAATTTTTGTTAAAAGTAGAAATATATATTAACAAAAAGAAACCTCAATACTGATTTCTTCCCACAAATGCCCTTGTTTAATGTCTAAGGCTCAATACAACAAAAACCAGTCAACCTAGTTTACCTATCAATGATAATGAATATCTCTATAGAAGTGCTCCAAGTGCTAGTAATTTAAAATCTAAGCGATCATCCTCTATGCCCAGTGATAGGTGCCCAATGCACATCCCCACTCATTAATTTTCTGGAAAGAAATTTCCAAAGTAGATACACACCATGGTCATTTTGCATCTTCATGGCAATTAAGTCTACATGAAAAGTAAATTTACCGACCTTCATAATAACATATTCATATATTTTCAAAGGCTACAATATATAGTTTTCTATGCATCAAGTAGTCATTCCAATTGGCTTGCGGTCCTTAAATCTTATCTTATTAAATGTGAAGTCTGACATCATATTGATACTGGATCCTAAGTGACTCAAAGTATATCCAATAGAATGTCTCCCTATAGAACAAGGAATGAGCATGGGTTCTTTGTAAAGAGTGGAACCTGAAAGGGGATCCACTCATACAGTATGATACAAAGACTCATGTAAGGGTAAAGCAACAAAAAATAACAAATGCAAAGTTACAAGGTGCATCAATATAAAATTTTTCCTCACCATAAAAGGTGGTATTAAAAACTAAAACCTTCTACTAAGTGCACATAAGGTTAGTCAAAGAGGAAAACCTAACCATTCCAAGCTATTCTCATGTTCACAAACAAGTTCACGTTGTTCCAGAATTCTTGTCCTATGTTTTAACTACACTTTGGTGGAATAAGAACATCACCCAAAAGATAGTAAACAAAACTATGGGTCACAAAACATGAAGTATGTGTTGGTTAGTAAATATAAAGATCATAAACACAAGAAGGGTGTTACCATACAAAGAGTGGGGCATCAAGAATTAGGTGAGTTCAATAAGAACTATATCAAAATAATGAATAACCAAGGAATGAGCAATAGCAATTTAGGCACTATCAACTTAGAGAAATAATCAATGAAATTAAGAATTTCTTACCCGTTAATCACAATAAATAACATATAAAAAGTACATGTAGATTAAACAAGACTAGAATAAACCAAATTAGGTAAAGGTAACCACAAACCACTATCCATGTAAGGAGGACTAAACCTCAGTTCCCTATGTAAAAAATGGTAAGAGAATAAAATTTGATGCCTGGTAGGGGAATAAAACCAATGCCTATAATTATAACATTGCAGGGGAATGAAAACCACTGTGTGGTAGGGGAATAAAACCCAATGCTTAAAACATGGTTACACTATTAATAGTTATTACTAATCCAAATCTAACATGCCAATAGAGTAGGAGAGATCATAATGTATTCCAATTAATTATAATGTACCAAACAGATGAGAACATACAAGCTATGAGGAATAGAGTCATGTAACTCATATAAAAGGGAAATATGATTCCAATAATCAATGACAGAGAGTTTACTGGATAATATTTGATATTCAAAGAGGGAGTTCAATGATATTCCAAAATATGGTTGCCAATATAATATTCCTCAATATTAATAGATTAGGATTTAGTATTTAAATGGACAAATAAAATTAGGAGAGAGCACATACCTTGAGGTTAGACCTAAGTACTTCAAAAGTAACTCCTAGGGTCAGGTATATTACTTCGCAAAACCTAATCAAATTATATACACATTGGGTTGTCATTTATATTATTAATCTCATTACCCTAAGAGTGACCTTACTAGAAACTTAGAATCATGATCTAAAAATCATCCTATTAAATTAGTCATATCTTTTGGATTTGAAAGCAAAGTTTTTTCTAATACTTTGATATTTAATTAGGATTTTAGTTAGATTAACATATTTATAGTGAAATATAAAATGGAAACTAATCAAAAGGAAGAATATGCCCCACATTAAGTTCTAGGAATCTAGTGTGTGATAGGGTAATAGAGTCATTCTATAAATAGTAAATCATCCATGCTTGAAATCTCATTCTAATTGTGACATAATTAAATGAGAGAGTAGGCATGTTGGGGATCGAGTCCCTAGAATAGCCCAACCCAAGCCTTCTCCTAGATCACATGTACTCTTGATTGAAGATGAAGTATTACAAAAAATCTCCATTGTGATGTGGGTAGGGAGTTCATTACTTGAATCCTCATTTTGTCTTTAGTGAGGCTCAACTAAGCATCACGAGGCCGTGAGGAAATACCTTGGAAAAATAAGAATGAGAAGAATCACAAACACCACCTTTCTGGATAGCTTAGTCTTTGGCAAGGAGAGCAAGAAATCAAGATGAACAAGTAAGATCATAACTCAGACTCACAGGCTAAGAATTAGCAAAATGTAATTGGGAGCTAGGAAAACCAATATAGATGAGTCCTAGGACCAAAGTAGTTTATGATTTTGGTGATGAAAGTAGTGCAAAGGTGGGAAGTTGTGATGATCTCGTTGTACATAACAATCTGAGAGTGATAAAGACAACTAGAAGAAACTAGAATGTCCTCACAAAACAAGGAAGATGGAAATTTGTTAAGCAATCATGATTCTTAGCAAAAACACCATTTGTGATTAGAGGTTGTAGGTCAAGGATGAAGAACACAAACCAAGGCTTAGAAGCACGATGAATTTTAGAGGGTTCAGATGGTTGCGGGGGATGTTTTAGCTATGGAGGAATTCCTTCAACTGAATCAAAAAGGGAATAGAGGAGCTTTAGGGACACCTGCCTTACTAAACATGAAGGCCGCATGCCAGTAGGAGTTTTAGGGAATTAGACCATGTTTCTTCATCTGTCCTTGGAGGTTAGTGTTTGAGATGACCACTACAAACTTGTCCAACACCCAAGTGGATTGACAAGACTCATAGAATACCAATGATGGCTGATACTCAAATATCTACTCTGATAATGAAGAAAGGTCTAAACGAGAACTATGGATTGCAACTAAATTTGTCTTTTGAACTACATGTGCATGATGATTGAAGAATGCAGGACCATAGAGGAAACAATTAATGCACTAGGGTTGCCTTGACCACAATGATAGGGCTAAGACATGCTTGCCACAATTGCCCAATAGTCTAAACATTGTGGAAGGGTCTTGATTTCTTAGGAGTGTTATGACAACCTAAGGTGAAAAAGACATCCTAGGGTTTTGGAGGGCATTGGTGGGTAAGGAGAATAAAGAGGGGAGGAAGAAGAAATGGGAAGGAAAAAAAGAGAATAGAAGAATAGGGACATGAAGAAATGTCCCCACAGACATGTGGAGTGATTGAACAAAAGAGTTGGTAGGGTCTACATTTGTAGGGGAGGAAGATGTTACATGAAATAAAAGATTACAACTTTAGGTTTGATTAATATATTAAATGCAATGGTATCTATTAATATTTGTGAATTAATTAATAAATGAGGGGGTATATAATGCCAAATTGGCTTGAAAGTATCTAGATAAGCTATTTGGGAACATGGAGACTGGGCTTAGCTTCAATTTTACATTTTGAAAACATTTGATATTGTATTTCATTACTTGATTAAGCATTAAATTAAGGCATTCAATGCTCTTAATTAATAAACTATGACACAATATTACACCACTATTCAATTTCTTTAATCTTTTACTTCCAAGATGATTTTAGAGAGTCAAAATAGATCTAGATATATAATTGGTGTATTTTCATGTTATACCTTATTATTGAATTTATTTGGTTATTTCAACTTAATACCTCATATATAAATGATATATATAAGTACATTATTTTATTAGATTCCAATTAATCCTAATATGTTTCTAATTAGGTGAAAAAGTACTAGATATGAACATAATAGAAAGTGACCTATAATATGGGAGTGTCAACGCACATACCTACATTCAAGTATGTTACATCCTTTTCCTTCACTAGGAAACCTCAACATTGAAGCGCTCACTTGGTCATGCATCATATCAAATTATCTAACTTACACATTGCACTTCCATTAATTATACCCTTTAAGAACTTACTGTAAGCTAGTATCCATTCCATCACCTCTATGAATGAAATTTTTATATATAACTTCTTGAAGATGTCAAGATATTTCTTGAACTGATTGTCGATCCTCCCACCTTCAAACTATAAGGGAAGGGAACTGACTCCATGTACTAGCATTAATGTGGAGGAATATAAGTATTGATGATTGCATATTAATCCTAGTTTTAGTTGCACTTTGCATTCATATTCCCAATATTACTTTAGAATTCGCTTCTGGACTTCCTAAATTTCATGTTAATTACTATGTTTTGATTCAATTCATTGATTTTTATGGTAGTCTTGAACTTATTTGTATAGACATTAGCGTAGGTGAAGGTGGTTCCGCTAGCTGACTTGTAGATACAAGAAATTTTGATGAATGGATAAGATTTTCATTGATCCATACCTTTTTTGGTTAACATCTCATTGATTTAAACTACAATGGGAAGGCCTTTAACCACAAGCCAATAGCCCACCGGGGTGGGTTTGTTTCTAGTTGATTTTTAATTGGTTCTCATCACAAGAAATTCCTACATAGTCAACTGATGGAATCCCTCGACCAAGGACCAATTGACCGATGAAGCTTTTGTTTTTTCATCATTGTTCCACAAATGATCACCCTGCATTTATCCCCTAGTGATTGTCCTACATTTTTCCAATTATTTCTAACCACTTATGATGTCTTAATGGCACCATTCACCGATGGTCATCCTACATATGCCTACTAACAAGAGTTTTACCATTGATTAAGATCCTTATTTCACACACTGATGAAATCTACAGATTTGAATGCTAATGGAATTCCATCACTCATAAATTGACGAAACTCCTGCACATGTCCATTGATGGTTGACCACTGACGAAACTCCTATACAGACCACCAATGGTAATTTTTCTCCACATGCTGATGGTTGGGCAAACTTCATCCACCAACATCTGGGTAGACTTCACACACCGATGATGTCTCTACCCCTTTGTATTTCGATGAAAATCCTAAAAGATACAAGAACTCTTTCCTTCCTCACACATTCACCTTTTCACATCTGTTATGGCTGAACCACTTAACTATAAGATGAGTGGGTGCATTCCAAACCAAAGAAATTGTCTATATATATAAGTCTCACACCACCATGGAGACATCTCTTCTCTATCCGACACACTACCAAAATCCACACTTCACCCCAAGAAGATGATCTCGATTAGTGGTTTTGATTGGTTGATGACCATATCAATTGCCAACCACCGCTCCAGGCTCAACTTCCTGACCTTGAAAGAGGATGATAATGCCTTCACTACAATCCTTCCACCTATTGCTTCCTCATTTATGGACTAGATCTAAGAAAGAAGGATGCCAAATAATAAGGGTCACCTGACCAGTCCTGGGTGTATCCTACTACTGCATTGAATCATCCCCATCTCCAGGCATGAAGACTGTTGTCACACACACCACATATGCATCACCACTACCAAAAAAGAGGATGGAGATTTGCTTCCTTCCTCTTGTTTTTTCTGATCTCGCTTCAAGGAGAAAGTAGTTTCTTATGCTAGGGTGTGATATGTCATCCTACTTCCACCTTTTGTCTATTTATAGCATATATATATATATATATATATATATATATATATATATATATATATATATATATATATATATATGAACCTTGTTGCATTTTGAATCAATAATTTTATGCTTGTATGATCTATAGCTTTATATGTTTATCATGTTCTCTAGTGTAGAGAATTTTGAACCCAAAATATAAGATGTCAATTGGTTCTTATTTAACTTTTTCTTAACTCTTAAGATAGATGCTTGCTTAAGAGATCAATATAGGATCCCTAGGTAACATGATGGCAGCCCTAGAGTGATATCTATCTGGGTTTCATCCTAGTGTTGAAAGGGGGACTTACCTGGCCTGAATGTGAACTATTCTTGATTGTGTTTGTGGTGTAGTGAGAGGGAAAATGTAGTCAATGATGGTGAAACCTATTCACCCTAGTGTTTCTCTCCATCAAGAATAATATATTTAATTCAATCCTTTTATTGTTCTTTTAGTCTATCATTAATCATAGTCATTGTGTTAATTACTTTACCTAGTTTGGTTGAAGTGGTCAATCAATTCTTGAAAAATGCTATCCTTTGGGTTTGATCCTTCATTATACTATGTTAATATCTATCCACTTTCGGGTGGGATTGTTGTACTATTTGTTTTGGTAAAATCTAGGATTCATGTTTGTAGTGAGTTTTCTATGCAAATAAATTTGACATCAAATTTTAGCATCATTCCAGGGATAATGGAATTACTTATTTATATAATTGAGGTAATAATAATATGGTTCAAAGGGGAGCTCTAGAGTCCTAAGCGACGCGGCTAGGGCTTCTTCGCGTGTGGCGGATGGCTTGGGGGAGGGGGCTTCGGTCGCCGGTGGGCACTGCCTCGCTCCCCCCAGGCCTCTCCTCACCCGGCGGTGCATAGGATTTGGCTATAGGAGGCGGGCATCGTCAAATCGTGGCTCTCGGCGGATTCCCTTGTTTCCTGCGTTGGGGCTTTAGGTCCTTCCGGCCCTATTTTTTCGTAGCGCTGGTGAGAGGCTAATTGATTTTGGTCGGCGATTGGGGACCAAGTGGTGTTTTGGTTTTCCCCAAGCATGACCGGTTTTTCTATCCTGTTCCTGCTACCAAGTCCTACGACACCGAGCTCCTCCTCCCTATCTTCTTTTCCTTTTCGTGCTTTAGTTAAGTTGTTTGTTATTGGTCGGTGGTTGTACTCAGAATCGATGTTTGTTACTTGTCGTTTCATCGGTGTTTTGTGTCTCTCCTTCGTGAGAGTGTCGTTGCTTCTAGTCTCGGCTAGAGCTCGGATTTTGATTTAGATTAGATATGTTGCTTTACTGTATGTCTCCGCGTGTAGAGGTGAACTCCCATTGGATCACAGGCCTTAGACTGCCCTTTGTCTGTAGATCTATGCTCGTGTTGAAGGAATCTCTTAAGGGAAGCTCGTTATATCAGCATTGAAGAAAAGAGATCAATGCATAAATGTTTTATTCACATTCCAATATGAGTTTTTGTAAGATTATGGGTGTATCCATGATCGTTATATGTTGTGATGGTTGTTCTTCCTCTTTATGTAGATGTCATATGGCTAAGTGATGTATTTAATCTATTTTGCTCTAAAAAAAACTTATTGATGTAATTTTCTTAGGATTATTTCATATTTTTTATTTTTCATTTGATTATATTCAAAATCTTCTTGAATTTTATTCTCATTAATATTGATAAACACATTATCTATCTTTCAGGCATTCAATTAACATGGTTGGACAACATAATAGTTTGTACAATGCCAAGTATGCCTTCACTTGCATCATGACATGATAGCATGTCCCTATCTATTCCAAATGTTCAAGGCAGTGATTTGTGAGAATGTATTAATGTACAATGACACACCTTCTCAATACATAAATGAAGGGGACTATAATCAACCATAGTTAGGAGGCTGTTATGATCTGCCATGCTATGCGAATCAATTTCCCTATGTGGAAGACTATAATTAATAATATTGGGGGGATATGCTAAGGAGAAGTAATGTGAAGATAAGCCTTCACCTAACACGAGTGATAGACTAGACATCCTTGAGAAAATATTCACTGAATAAAAAACCCATTGCAAAAGGTTTGCTATACAGATGGAACAACATGTGCAGCTGGCTCTATTAGCTAAGGAGTTAGAGGGTCAACTAGAAAGTTGTCAAGTGAAGTCAGAGCAGCCAAAGAAAATGGTATTAGACAATGATGATGATGATGATGATACCATCCTAGTGTCAACTATGCCAGAAACATAAACATCTACATAGATTGAAGAACTATAGCCAAAATGCAACTTGTACACTTGTACCTCATCCTTCTCTATGCTTGAAGCTTTTGTACATCAATAAAAAAGGTGTGAGTAAGAAGATGGACATTGCATGACTCTAAAACTAGAAAGTCAGATAGCCTCTCCTAATATAGACCCTGATCAAGATGTTATCAATGATCAACCAACCTTAGTAGCCCCTATTCTAGAAGATAAACAACAACTCCTAATGCATATTTGGTTGTTTCAAAGTAATAAGGGCCAATTTAGCAAAAGATCTATGAAACACCTCAGCAAATTTTTATCCCATATCAGGATGAACCATATGAGGAATTTCCACCACCTCGTGAAGTGTACATGCCTCCATTACTTGACTATGATGCTTATTTTCCTGATCTATTTCCAATGAGCGCATCGATGAGTTGGATACATGCTACACATAGGAAGCAAAACTACATCCTAATGTAGTCAAGCATTCCATTGCCACAATTAATCCCAACACTATTAGATGACATTAAAGGAGGACACACAACCACATAAATATTTTTACCTATCTGAATTTACTGATGAGTTAGTTCCTCCCATGCCAACATCATATCTTCTACATGTAGATTTAGGTAAAGAGAAAAGCCAAAGACAGATCCCCCACTTGATCTATCACAACTGTCTCTACAGATGGTTGATTAATCACCTAATACCTTCATCTTTGAAAAAGGTGACCCACCACAAGAATTCATGAATGAGCTAAGATAGAAGAAATAAGGAACACATCATTCCTACTATGTACCATATATTCGAGATCAACACACAACTTCAACACTTACTCTATTATTTGGTGAGTTGTTTTGAATATTATTGGATGGTTTGTTAGGTGAAAAGAAATATCATTTCAACCATTAAAAAAAACCTATTGGAGATACCACATCCACCTAATTGTTGGGTATAGCATGATGCTCCTCTACTTAAGCTCCTAGCACTTCTCAACATTCCTTTTAGCTGGAAATTCTTTGAGATACCACATTTGCCTGGTTGAGCCTCACATATTTCTTTGCCTCTTTTCCAAGTTTAGTGTATTTTTAAGGATGGGAAATATTTATGTTTGGTGTGTAGGGTGGTGGCATGTATCTTACTAAACCCACATATTTTTGTTCAAATTTTATTTCTCAATTTTATGATCACATCGTTGCATATATGCATTGAATTTATCTCTTTTTCAAACTTTTTCTTTTCTAGAGTAATCAATGCAATAGTCTAGTTGGGTTAGATTCAAATTCATGTTTTCATCCACACATGTTTAGTCATTTAACTTCCCTTATTCGAAGCAAAACCTCATAATGAACAATTTTTGATACAACCCAATGTCTAGCAATCACCCTATGTAGCCTAGGAACCCAAACACCATGTTTCCTTGGAAACTATGGCAAGTATTTAAATAAATCAATGATCAAATACTTCATTCTTCTAACTGACTATTGAAACAAATTCATAGAATCATCAACCTTTCCCTTCATGTCATTATTTGGGCATAGTGGGACTAGGAGAACAACTCGATGCACTCCTTCTTCCATCTTCTTATCTTCCATTTACCAAAAAAAATAGCCACACAAAGTGCCAAACCATATGTTTGGGGTGGCACACCCCCTTCCTTCTCTATCTACTTCTTCCATACCCCTCTCTATGTAATAGTGGCTATCACCAAAAATAAAGAAAAGATGCCAATGTGCACAACAAGCAAAGCCTGTCAATCATAGAAAAATAGAAAAAATGCAATCTCAAATTCAATAGAGGAGAGATTTTCATCTTCCTTCTACACCTCCTTCTCTCCATTTTCCACCTATGAACACAATGCATGTCTCAATTTATATCCTTTAACTGACACCCTAGTGTCACAGTGTATGCATACTTGTTGTTACTTGAGATTCTCTAAACTTTCACAAAATAGTTAGAAATGCCTAATATTGGGGACAGTGGTGAGGAAGTGTTTTTGGGTATCAAATTAGAAAAGAAGACATGGATAGATGTTTCTATGATCCTTGAAGTTGGACAGCTTGGCCATATCATGTGGAAGGGAAATGAGAAGATGTGAGGGTGAGGAAAATCCATGAGTTGTATGCATTCTTGGTGATTATTTTAGGTTTTGTGTTACTCAAGGACAAGAAACATTTAACTTCATGGTTATTTGATGAATATATATTTGTCCTAGTTTTTGTTACAAGTTTTAGTTTAATTTTACATTAATATTACCGAACTCACTTTAGAATTTTTGTCAATTTAAGTTTTTTAATCTTATGTTAATTTGTAAGGTTTTGATCCAATTACTTGTTTTTCTTAGTAGACTTGAGCTTCATTATATACACACCAAAGTAGGAGATGTTGGTCCAGCTA
Organism: Alisma plantago-aquatica; assembly: GCA_963693085.1. Taxonomy (NCBI): domain Eukaryota; kingdom Viridiplantae; phylum Streptophyta; class Magnoliopsida; order Alismatales; family Alismataceae; genus Alisma; species Alisma plantago-aquatica. Next base: position 1,343,485,835 of record OY856412.1, on the reverse strand, counting down.
ACCAACTAGAGGGTCCAAGAATTATCTGATAAATGGACACTATTTGCATTGATCCATCCCTTCACCAATTTTCATTCTATTGATATAAACTTCATCAACTCAAGCTTTTGACCACACACCAATGCCCCCTGGGGTGGATTTGTTTCTAGTTGAATTTTTCACAAGTTACCATCATTTAAATATTCTAGTAGTAGTCAACCGATGGAATCCCCACCTACCAAGGACATATGGAAAGTCTTGAGTAGTGACTGACATTCCTTTTTCTACTCTGTCAGCTATCCATCAACAATCATCCTGCATTTGTACCCCACTTGTTGTCCTACAGTTTTCCATCGATGAATAACCACTAATGAAGTCTTAATGCCACCAACCGATGATGGACATATTCCCATCCATCAATGGTTGTCCTACTTGTACCTATTGACAAATATTATACCACATGTGAATATCCTACTCTCACACACTGATGAATTCATTGGATCTAACCACCGATGGAATTCCATCACTCTTCAACCAATGATATTCTTGTGCATGTCCACTGATGACTGACAACTGATAAAACTCCTATGCCAAATACCTTTGGGAATTCTTCTCCTACACATCAATGGTTGGGCATACTTCACCCTTCCATGTTTAGGTCGACTTCACTTAGGTTGACTTCACACACTAATGGTTGTCCTACCCCTTTGTCTTTTTATGGAAAGTCTATAAGATGCAAGGTCTCTCATCCTCCCCACACATCCACATCTTCACATCCATGGTCGCTGAACAATTAACTATAAGAAGGTTGGATGCATTCCAAAACCTTATGTTAACATCCAATTTTGTGGATATTTGAGTCCTATTTTATCCTCACATTATTAATTTAACAATACTTTATATAGATAAATCTATTTATTTTGGGAAGTTTTGGAATAACTACCTAATTTTGTCTCCTTATCTTTTATTTGCACAAAACACAAAAAGAGGGAGATTTAAAAGTTTAGTGACTATTGAGTTCACACCTTCAACGATCAATGGTCTCACAGCCCCAACAACCATTTACCTAGAATGCCCAGTGGTTGATGGATGCCCATCCCCAACGGTCAATGGTATGTGCCAGAAAAGCTTTCAATATCACTGACAACTAAGATTGTGCCTTTGACGATTGCTGGTCTCAACAGACCAACGAGCGATGGCCTACCACCATCAGCTACAACTGATACACAACAAGATCTATGACTACTATAGTTGAACCATCAGTGACTTTCGAACCTAAAATCTAGGTCATTTATGGATTTACAAGACCAACGACTACTTTCCCCACACTACCAGCGCTTGCTGGGACCACTACCTCAAAGGCCGCTCCTATAAATACTCTATTGTCTCAATGTTACAAGGGGTCATGACGTGTGAGGGATGATGAAGTGCTACCATACTACAGATCCATCTTACCATTAGTTTGAGATCTCTGGAGATGAGAGTCTGAAGGAAATCCCACACATCCATCATCACCACACCCCTCTGATTTATTCTTAAAGAGTAGAGCACGTTTTGATTTTAGTAATTATATGATATCATGGCTCTTGATGAACTGTTTGATAAGTAATAGTCAGTGAATATTGCAACAATGAATAAGGTTTTAAATAAATATGACTAAGTTGATATTTATCAACCTCATTAGTCGCATGCTTGGCTAGGATTTGAGGAACCTAAGATATAGCTTTGCCTAGCCTGTTGATATTACTCACTCTGATGACTCCAAGGTTGCCACCTACCTCCATTTTCAACAGAACTGCTAGTGTCTATCAGAATAGGTCACATACAATAAGTTAGAGGCTGTTAGGAGTTTTGGGAAAGGTCTTACGATCTGTCGTGTCCCTAGAGCTACTCAATGTCGCTGAGACCCTAGCTTGTGGGATGTGAAGTCAAGGTGAGAGGGGGGCTCTGGTCTACAAACCCTAACCACATTGTCGTGCCCAGCCAAGGAGTCTCATTGGCAACCCCCACATCAACCACATAATTCCATAAACTCTATCAGCAGGAAAATGATGTTCCTTCTTCTACTCGGTGATGGCAGCATGCATCATTAGAGCAGGGCCTCACTAGATGACAACTACATGTCTAGTCATTGATGGAGGAAGGACATGTGGGCATGGGTTTTTAGGTGGAAGGAGGATGTAGGTGATGAGGGTAGATCAAAGACATGTTGGTGACGCCTAGCAGTGTTTGTCGGAGAAGACCAGTGTGTCCTAGTCGACCTCCAGCAATGTGAGAAAGGAAGTAGGTGGGTTGAGATGAGCCTTCATCATCCATCGATGTCTCTCCCTCAATCACTGCTGAGAAGATGCACAGGTGTCCCACAAGGTAGCAAATTCCATAGATCAGGGATGAAGAGACTTGCGCCCGAAGATCGAATCATGAGGAGATAGATAGAGAGAGCATGGGTGGACCCAACCCACCCTAGGAACCAATCGGCCCCACTGCATCACTTTCCAGAGATGGTTCTGGTAGAGGAGCTTTCTATATAAGACAATATCCAAAGAGATCGACGCTATAGAGAGGAATTGACCGAGCACCCCAGATCAATGGAGGGACCTCATATCCCCGTCGGTGAGACTCGCCATCATAGGCTGAAGATGAGGTAGGCTTTATCATTGTCAAACACTTCTAGTTGATGCGGATCCCTTGCCAGAGCTAGGCCCGAGAGTCCATGACGGCAGACACATGATGGAGCTTCCACTCATGTGGAATTGCATGCACCACTAAAAATCCTAAAGATGGTAAGTCTTTGGGTTTAGCCTTTCTTATACTAGATTTAGAACTCCACCCATGTATGCTAGGATACGTGGAAGTCTTATCATAGTATAGTTAAGGGTCGAATCCACGGGACAACAGTCTTGTCGAGATTAACAAGATGGAAAATGTTAGAATTTCACTTAACTCCTTAACAGTTGGTATCTAGATCAAAGAGTTGATTTGGTTGTTTTAAACTAAGTGCAGGTGAAACAAAAGCAAGAAAGTAAATTGAAGGTTGTAAATAATGTTAAGAAACCACTAGGATGTGATCAACATTTACCACCACTACGCATGGATCAAAACACACAACATAAAAACATAACCTGCAATAAGAGTCTAAGCAGTTAGTATCTTGGTAGACTTAGTCTCCTTTCGGAGAACTAACTACGAGAAGTGTGGGAATGTTGCAATGCCAGCCATCCCCGAATGAATTGTCACTTACTTTACATCATTCCCTTCACAAAGTGTGTTCCTCGACTTATCAAGGTTGTACTTTCATACGTCAACTAATTCCATTTCATAGTATGAAAGTACAACGATGGAAGTGAGTTTACTCCACCTCTTGAAAAACACTCCTAGATACCGAAACAGTTGCATGGTGGATACATGCATCAAGAACCAACATTCAATCAGGATTCAAATCTAATAGTACAAACGTAGACAATTCATACTAAAAGATAAAAGATAACACAAGTTGGTGATCACGCAACAAGCATTCATTAAGCGATTGATGTTGAACTGAAAAGAAAGTATATCTCTATTGCAAACTATGAATTACATTGAATGAAATGAAAACATGGGTAGAGGGGCTACTCCCCACACTCTAGTGTATAAGACTACTCGCTCATGGCAAGGACAAAGAAGGAGGAGAGAAGAGAGAGAGAAAACATCATCTCCACAAAGGAGGGAGGAAGGTCAACCCCTTGGAGAGAGAGAGGAATGTCATCGTCGACGATCTTTACACTTCGTAGGTTGCTCGATGATGAATCTTCCTCTTCCCACCTTCTTTGGTGATGAGAGAGAAAGCAGCTTCTAAATGGAGCGTGGATCTCAGATCGGCAGCCTCGGGGCGGTGGATGAAGGATGGAATAGCTCTGGAGTAGCAAAGGCAGCCTTTGGACATATGAAAACTTGATGCTTTGTGAGGACCGTTTGGGTCTTATTTATAGGCTTTGAGTGAAGTCTAAATGGTTTGGGCAGTTTTGGGCCCAAACGGTCTTGAGACCGTTTGGGTTCTGAGACTGTTTGGACTCTCGCGGTTTCAAAACCGTTTGCCTTTATTCGGTCTGGGACCGTGTAACTTCGTGCGATCTCAGGACCGTTTGGTTTTATGCGGTCTCGGGACTGTGTAACTCCATGCGGTCTCGGGACCGTTTGGCTTTGCACGGTCTTAGGATCGTTTGATTTTATGCGGTCTTGGGACCGTGTAACTTCATGTGGTCTCAGAACTGTTTGACTTCATGCGGTCTCAGGACCGTGTGACTTCATGCGGTCTTGGGACCGGGTAGTCTCCAAACGTTCTTGAGACCGTTCAGAACTTTTGTGATTTATTTTTGTATTTTTATATAAGAATAAAAAGGATAAAAGTTAATGTAATGGTATATATGCAATAAAGGAGGGAAGTAAGGATTCTATCTAATTTATCTAAGAAAGAATATGGAAAAATGAGGAAAACTATTAAGATAACATCAGAAAATGGGAGGTTATCACCCCCCCTAACTTAGAGTCTAGCTTGTCCTCAAGCTAGATAGAGCTGAGGCATGTAATGGCGAGATGATTTTATTAGTGAAGATTTTCATACTCTTGCTTCAATTCTAGACCAGAGAAATCCTGAAGTCTAATTAGGGCTTCTGCTTTCTAAAACTCTTTCAATTGTTAGGAGTTGCATGGATCTCAGGTTTCCTCCATATCGCGTAGCTTGCCTTGGGACCACCTTTTCCTAGATCTTATTTTGTGCATGTCATTGGCTCTAATCACTTTTATACTTCTTTTGATAATCCTGCTGGGAGCTAGAATGGGTATGAGGGTTGGCTAAAGGCTATTGTGCAGCTCCCCCTTCAAGTGGGGGAGGGTTTATCTATGCTTTTAGGATCTCACTATCGGGAGCGACACATCTGCCTTTATGAGGGCAGCTGAATGTACCGACCGGGCAAGTCCTTTATCAAACTTTTCATATATTTGGAGACCTTAGGGTCTCACTACCGGGCACAACACCTCTACCTTTGTGAGGGAAGCTAAAAGTACCAACCCAATGACATCTTTATTGGTTCTTCATATAAGTCCTTATGCTTGGCACAACTCTCATGTTTTTATTCAACACTCTGGCTTTTAGTCATAGACTCACATGCTTAGGATTTGGGTTGGGTGTTTGCGTGGGTGGCCAAGCCTCTTTTTATTTTTAAAATAAGAAAACTATTCTTAGAGTTTCCTAACATGCACTTATTTGGTTCTACTTGATGGTCCACTTGCGAGGTTTCTTGATTTGGATTTCAACTGATTTCCCTCTCGTCTTTGAGAGTGTTTGGCTTGTTTCGGCCCTGATGTTGACCTGTGGAGAGTCAGATGTAGAATTGAAGCAAAAACATGAAAATCTAGTGGGAAGATAATTTATTAATTCGCCATTACATGTCTATATGCTATTCTTGTTATTGATCTTGAGGACTAACTAGATTCTAAAGTTAGTTGGGGATGACCTTTTCCAAGAGGGATGTTATTCTTATGTGCAGGGTTTGTTCTAACAGGGGAATTACTTAAAACAAAATCTAAATGTCCAGAGAAAGCTAAAAAAATGTACATAATTGATAGAGAAGGTAGAGAGGGAAGGATTTAAAAAATGATACCTCGCCCTTGTCCAGTGTACCCCCCCCTAACTTATCACTCACTCTGTCCTCACAGTGTCAACGTGATAGGTTGAGAAGTATAAGCACAAGGGCATCAGGCTTCTGTTAGTCCTTTATTAGCTCCAAGTGTGCGAAGAAGATTAGCAGCTAACTTTCCAAGTAACGTGTGGTAATCCACGTCTGTCATGTCCTCTACTGGTCTTCCAAGGACTATGATAGTGTACATCCAGTAGAGGACGTGGAAGCCAGATTTGTTTGACTCTCGGAGCTGTTGGGGACATCTGTGGTTGAAGGTTGGGTGATGAAAGTGTTCTTTATCATACGCCCTTGTGTACTTGCTGAGGAGGTCATGCAGTTGGCCAGCACACTCCTTCACCACCTCCTCCGTGGGCGTTCTTGGTGTTGTAGTATACTGCTGCTGATTTGGATTGTATAGGCTGATGGAACTATTATATATGATTGTTGTTCCGTTATGAAGATTTGTCATCAGTAACATCCTGTGCTCGGAATGAAGGAAACGAAGCATGATAAACTTCGACGTTGTATGCTGGAGGAAAGAAATGAGTGCCTCAGTTGTTCCGAAGTTCTTTATCTTTAGGAGATCATCTTTCAAATATGGTGATGCCATATATGTCGTAGGGTGATTCCGTCCGAGGAGATATTGATAGGCGGCCATCAAACTCACGGATAAAGCCGCTTTGAGCTATACAGTTTCACGTAGCGCATCTGCAATAACCAGAATATCTTCGACTAGAAAAACAAGATCATCTTTGTCGGCATAAAGCCTAGACATGATGAGCCAAAGTTCATTGTCAGAAAGACTTTTGCAGGTACTGAGGTCGAAATTAGGAAAAGACAACTCAATGGCAGATAGGGGCACCTTTTGTGAAGATGTTCTGTTGATGGTGGCCCCGGTTAGCAACTCAGTGTCCCCTTTATCATCAGCCAAATTAAAAGAGTAAGGGTCCCATTGTTTCTTCTCAGGGACCTTGGCAGGCTGTTGTTTCTCCAACTCCTTTAATGTTTTCTGGGATGGCTGTTTGTGAGGACGTTGGATGGCCGAGTAGAGGTAACGAGGAACGTCGTTAGGCGCCATAGTTGGGTCCTTGAAGAACCTTCTGTCACATATTAACTCCATGGCATAATGAACTCGTAGAGAATGAAAATCTTCTATGGCCAGCTTAGTGAAAGGGATTTGTTGATTGAGTGCTTGGATGTGGCGTATAGTGTAGAAAGCGCAATCCTTAGATCCTTCTTGTGTTTGGACTTGTGGGTTGATGATTTGGAACCAGGGTTGGTTCCAACCTTTTCGGAGGGATGGGCATGTAGCCCAAATCAATTTCAGAAGCCGGAAAGGGATGCATATGACCTCTCTGGCTTCAATACCAGCAAAATTAATTATTCCAACCTTGAGTTCACTGGCACAAGAATTGTACACCTTGGCGTCCCGAGCCACGGTGTCTTCGATCATTAGCAGCCAGTGGCTAGAAACTTGAAAGGGCACAGTAATATAGCGTGCCTTTCTGGAAATCCATCTCTGCAACCGCTCAATAGATTTGTTTTGTAAATCTTTATATAAAAGACTCATGGCCAGAGAAGGTGAAATGTTAAGTACTGGTTGCAGCCGTTTAGAGCTTCTGTAGATTTCGATAGAATTGGAAAGGAGGACACAAAAGATTTCCATCTTCATCGATGACTGTGGTCGAGGATGGTGCGGAAATCTTCACGTGTCAACTTGTGCCGAGTCTTTATATTATGGTAGATAACATCTCCTCCTTCTTTGGAATCATCTACGATAGTTTTTAGGATGAAGATATCTTGAGCATCTAAAGTAGAGATGGCTGCCATGTCTAGATCGTGCTTCTTGTGAGGTAAAGGTGGCGGTGGGGGAAGCTCTTGCGGAGGGTGGGGAGAAGTCTACTCTAAGTCGTCCATGTAGTGCTACAGATCTTCATCTTTATCGGAATCAGAAGCAGATTTAAGATCTTCATCTATATCTAAACTGACTCTTTCTAATTCTTCTTGTTCTAGGGGTAAAGGCACCGATTGTTGTGGTGCAGAGAAATGTTGAGCTGGTGTTGTTTGTTGTGGACTCGTGTTGGTTCCAAATAGACATTGTTGGAACTCAACAAAAGCTGCTTCTTTGGCAGTTTCCCCCAGAGATCCCATTGTCGAATAGTCAAGAAATTGATCCCCATATGACATATTAACGTTGTCATTGTGAGTAGGGGATTTTGGATCTTTTTCGACTTCGTGGTGATCTTTCTTTTGTTTTGGCGCAGCTCCTCGTCTAGGGCCCTCCCCAACATTGTCTGGGTCATCAAATTTATCGTCTGAGGAGGTGCTATTGTTGGAGTCCACCAAGAAGTCAGAATCCTCATCTTCATCTTCTTCTTCATCATCTTCTTCGTCTGCTGCCTTATCTGTGGTCTTCTTTGGTGGAGGCTTCTTGCACTGCCGGTGGAGTGCTTGTAGTTCGTCGAAAGCCACTTGCACATGCTCGTGTGTTTCAAGTAGTGTGTCGTGGGTTTCTTTGAGATCTGAAAAATGAGCCTCGGCAGAGAGGAGTCGTGCAGAAAGGTCTGTCACTTGAGCTCTTAATTGGTTGATTTCATTTTTGGATGATTCTTCTTGGTAGTTTTTGAGTTGTGTGAGGGTGGTGGTGATGTCATCCAAGCACATGCTTAAAGTAGTTTGTTGCTACTTAAGCTCGCGCAGGGTTTCTGGCAATGGTTGGTTTTGCGCAGAAATCCTGTCGACTTTCTTGGCCAGATTGCCTTGCTGGCTTTTCACCTCAAGCACCAACTGTGGAAGTTGTTGCAGGCAGTCATCGATGTGGTTGACTATCATGGCCGCAACTTTCTGTTGTTGGTGGATGCTTGAGATGATGTCTGGCAGGGCACCATTTTGCTCGTCAATTTTGGCAACCTGTGTAGTTAGACCCTGCACATAAGAAAAAATAGATTGTAATATATTAGAAGGATCAATGAGGAGGTTTCAGATAGCGTCGAATTGACGTCTGAATTCCTCACCGAAATTTGTAAAAGGGACCCTTGATGTGGAAGGCTGGGGTGGATGGGGTCGGGGTGGAAAGGTGGAAGTGTCTTGTGAAAGAGACAGTGTTGATGGTCCTACAAACTACGTGGTGACTGTAGATGGAGTCACCAGTGGTGTTGGGGTGGTAGCGGATGAAAACAATGGTGACATTCCCGGTGAGAATGGTGGGAGGGAGAATGTTGAGGGGAAAGGGGTGGAGGTGGGAGCGGAGGAGGTGAAGTCGGGTGTTGGAGTGGAAAATGGGATTCCATAGGAGAAAAAAGTTGAGGTGGAAGATGCGGGTGGAGGTGTGGATGTGGGGAAGGGGTTGTTGTTGTGATTATTGTGGAGAAAGGTGGGAGGGTGGTAGAAGGTGGGATAGTAGCGGATGTTAGTGTGGTAGGAGTGGTAGTGGTGGCGAGCTCATCAGTGAGGCTCAAGATGAATGCATCTAATGATGAGGTATTGATATGGTCCTTGGGATGAGGGCGTTCTGTCTCATGATTTAGCTTTGATGTCAGCATTCCCGACAGCTGTTGTGGTTGTAAACATGCCTTAGATGGTCGTTTTACTGGTATTTTTGTTACCCTCGCTGCCGGGGCACTGATACTGAGTTCTGTCTGGCCCGCTTTGCTTTTCTTCTCTTGTACTTTGACCGAAGCTAGGATTTTTGTAAGATCTTTGTCAGTAAAGAGTAGCTTTTCTTTGTCGTAATCTGCAAGCTCCGGAAGTGGTAGTAGAGTTCTGGAAGATATAACTGTAGGGCAGAAAATGTAGTGCAATTTTGCATCCTTCTCTTTGATAATGTAAGAGTTCTTCAAGGTTTTCTCGTTGGTGAGGATGTCGCCCTTGATCCGCGTGCACCTGGGGAGTAATCTGTCCATCTTAAGATATTTAAGAATGGAAGTTATGTGTCTGCCCATGCAAATTTCTTTTCCTAGGGCGTATGCTGAAAGCTTTTGTATCATGTACCGTCCAATGTTGATCGGAATCCCACATAGAACGGACTAGAGAATAAAAAGATCTGAGGTGATAACATTCCCACCCTCTGTTCTGGGGAAGAGCGCACTGGTGAGAATTTTGTGAAGCGTGCGCACTAACCCAGAATGAATATTGGAGGCCTTGCATGTCTTTGCCTCATAATTTGGGATCCCTGTTAGGGATTTCCAGAAGTTGTGTCTATTGAATTGGGGGCTCTCTGTGCTAACAACTTTGGCCTTTTTTAGCTGCTCCTGGTTGTCAATGAAGATTTCATTCAATAAATTTTTAATGATGACAACGTTGTTCCCAAAAAGCTTGGTAACCATCCTGCGGTCACCGCCGTCCCTTGCTCTGTCCATAATGTCCACAGATTCTTTGATGAGATGTGTAAAGAATTCTGTTGTGGACTCGACATATGAGATCTCGGGGACAAAGCATAGTCTTGAGAGATTTGTGTTATCGAGCAGGGTGAGGATTCTATCGTATATCCCCATCCTTTTTAGTACGCTGGAACAGACGTACTTTGTTGGCTTTAAAGCTTTGTCGATGGATGAGATTGTAACGACCCCGCCTCCCGGGAACCCCCAATTAAGGGAGACCGAAAGGTCGGTGCCGTTATCCAATTAACAGGTTCAAAGGTTCGACAAATAATCAATAACAATTATGAAATTCTACTAACTAATTGGAATTTGGTATAAAATTAAAACTTTACTTACCTTTGAAAACCTTGGAAATCTATCTATCCTGGTCTTGAATTAATCTATCTAATCCTCCTTGCACCTTATTTCTTTTTCCACAATGTGTCACTTTACTATTTGTTCTTTCAATTGTTGTTCCTAAAACACCGAAAAACAAAACGTCGGTCAGTATATCGAAATATACTGGTATGTGGGAACAACCAAAATCTTACAAATATGGCTAACAATTTAATAATCACAATCAAATTAATTAACAAGCCAATTTACACTTTTTAGTAGGACATTCTCCACCGCTTTTGCCCTAACCTTGGCATACCCACCTTAGGGTGACCTTTTCCAATGACTTAAGGCCACCTTCTCAATCCCGAGCTTGGTGCCTGGAGGTCACCACTCATGGTGACCACTAGTCATGCAATATCATATGACACCTTCTTGGTGCCTGGGGTCACCACTCAAGGTGTCCATTGGTCTGCCCATCTGGGCCTGACCTTTGGCATCATCCATTAGGGTGGCATGTAGGTGCGAGAATCCATACTTCTATTATTAATGTGATAATCATAGTGACTTTATAATTTGCAAGTATGAATATCCAAACTGATAATTTGCATTCACTGTGATTAACCATCCGAAAAATCATCGGGAAACTAAGGCGGTTATTCATAATTAACCACATACCTGTTCATCCAGATTTGAGGCAGAGTAGTCCAATCAATCGAGACATCCAATCAAGCAAGTACAAGAATCCTGAAATCACATTCAATTCCTTTTTATCAAAATCTATCCAAACCATTTTGCTACTTAGGGTTTCTTCCTCTTTCAGGGTTTACTTTGCAATTAGGGTTTTACCTCACCTTACTCTTTTAAACCCTAATTCCTCATCTATCCTTTATTAAAGTTATTAAGGTTCTCGTTTATCAACTCATAACCTTAATTTCATATTAAAGCAAAATTAACCATCAATTAAGTCCATTAATCCTCTTTTCATTAAAGCTACCATTTTTATCCTTTTAATCCATGGCAAGATCATTATACTCATTTATCATCAATACATAGTTCATTATGGCCTAATTCGCAAATGAACACTATATATATCATTAAATCCACCTGTTATCCATTAGAAAACCCTAATTACTATATTAAGGGTATTTACCCATAATTAGGAACTTAGAACCATCATTTAACACCTTTAATATCTATTAGGTTGCAATTACTCAATTTCATCATTTAAGTATTATGAACTTAACCCTAATTCTTCATTATCTTTAGTAAGGATTCTTTAATCCAACTTATGTTCAAGAATCACTATATTTCAGTTGTATATTGGAAATTTTCAAATTATAACCACTAAAACTCACGTTTTCCTAAATTAGGGTTATGTTCATAATACTTAATTGACGCATGTCACCTCTGGGCTCTCTCTCGTGACTCATGTCACTTTTGGGCTCTCTCTCGGCCATTGCACGATCAAAGCGACTTCATCTACACACACTATTGTTCTCTTCTGACCTTCGCGAGGCCTCCTTCACCAACATCATCTTAATGAAGTGGTGACCGACACAACCTCTCTATAAGACTTCTTGCATCCCTATAAAGGTTATGGTGGTTAACATCACATCTTCATAAATGTCTCTATGTATCACCCTAAATGAGCACACATGCTCTCGTTAGACCCTCTAGTATGGATCATACTTTCCATTAGTATGGGGTGATAAACTGTACAAACATTGAGCTCTTCATGTATGTACTTCCACCTCATGGAAGTGAACCTTTAGGTCACATCAAGAACTCTTGAATTTGCATCATGGTGTAGTTGAACCATCTCTTTTCATATGTAGTTCAACCAGATCTGTCCCTTGACAGAACTCTTCCTTTCTCATGTCCTCTAGGCAAGGCGATCTACCATAACCCATATTGTATCTTGACCTTCTTAGTCTAGGAGAGACTCACAACATCCATAGTGATGAACTCCCATTCCCTCCTGGGAACTCTTTATACTTTATATTCATGCACTGGGTTAATGGTGTTCATCCTTCACCTCCTGGCTTGCATGGCCACATGCTACATGCAACTTTGTTTTAAGCATCTAGAATGCTACCATCACTTAATATCTTTGTAGTACCAAGGTATATCGTAACCTCCTGTATTGTTATGATTCCTCAAGCTTGATACCTTGGAAACCCTAAATTACTCTCAAGAGGGTTTTATTACCATCCTTTTACTACATCAAGGACTAAACTGGCTAACTAAACAACCATTAACTTGTTCAACATATCGTGTTACATCTGTGTATTAGCCAAAACACATCTTCTTTCCAAACATAGGGTTAGTAGAACAACTTCAACTTCTTCTAGCTTCCAGGTAACTAGGCAGCTAGAGCATTCATTACCACCTCTCATCCTAAAGTGTTAGGTAACATACACCTCCATGTATTATACTTATCATCTCATCTCAAACTCTAAGTCTATCTTCATCAAGAAGCTCTGAGCTCATCCTCACTGTGATCGAACTTGACCTTGGATATCTTGCAAATTCCACATAGTTCCTGATAAAACATCCTCATAAGTTGACTACACTACCTCTCTTAGTGTTTGCGAACCATCCATGTATCATTCACTTCACCAGGGTATGTTATCATCTCTATCATCATACCTTGTAGCTACGTTCCAACTTACATCATCTTTACCCTTGGTGTGGATGAAGAGGTTTTCTGGTGGTGGTGCGGTAGTGGTGATGACAGAGAAGACAAGATTAGTGGTGGTTCTAGGAGTGTTAGTGGGGGTGGTGGTGGCAGTTGATGGGATGCATCCTGCTAGGGTTTGTTCCCTAGCAGTGGTGGGGTGGACCTATTTTCTTGCCCGTTTCTTTGTAGGTTTTTCTTTTGCAGCTTCCTGGGCTTTTCGCTTCCCCTTGTTCTTTTTGTTTGGGGATTCATCCTCAGAATGTGGCTCATATTATGAGCCTACATTACTGGAAGAAATTTCTTCCACTTCTTCTTCGGGCTCCTCAGCTAAACACCAGTTAAGGCGTTGAATTTCATGCATGACCTCAAGCAGGTTGACCTTAGGTGGGACCTGTCCGGTACTATCGTAGATGTCGACTATCTTTTGGAGCTTGGCACGGTCTGCTATCAGTTGCTCTGTTGTCCAGTGCGGAGCGTCTTCAGTTCTGGTGGCTTGTTTTGCTGGTGAGGCTATTTCTGGAAAGTAATCAAAAGAAAAATCATGTGTTAGAAAATTTTTGAATTTGTATAGATAACAAGTTTACTAAAGGGAAGGGGGTTGTTAATGTTTGTAGGTTTTTGTGGAATCTAAGCGGTTTGTAAGGCCAAATGGTTTCAGGACCGTTTAGCTCCAAATGGTTTCAAGGCCGTTTGGCTCCAAACGGTTTCAAGACCGTATGGCTCCAAACGGTTTCAAGACTCTTTGGCTCCAAAAGGTTTCAAGACCCTTTGGCTCCAAACGGTTTCAAGACCGTATGGCTCCAAACGGTTTCAAGACCGTTTCACTCCAAATGGTTTCAAGACCATTCGGCTCCAAACGGTCTCAAGACCATTTGGAAGGTGGAACATCGGGGGCGCAGCAGACGGTGGTAGAATCGGCGGAAAGGGTGAACGACGGCGATGACACGCGCATCATCAGAAAAGAGAAATGCGTCGGTGACGGTAAAAACGGAGAGCGGCGTGATGACGGAGGTGTCGACAATGGTGGTAGTGTAGGTCTACCTTGCTGTGTAGGTGATGATGATGACGGTGAGGCAATGGACATCAGAAGCGATGGTGCAGAGGTTGTGAAGACACGCGAGAATGGACGTCGGAAGTGTCAGTGATGGTGGCAGAGAGAATCAGCGTCGCGAGCTACGTGAGAGCGAGAACGGAGGAAATGAAACAGTGCTCGTGAGGGTTTAGAGAGTTTGAGAATCGAAAGAAAGAAAAAGGGGAGGGGTTGGGGTTATTTTTATAGGATTTGGGGGGTGACACTAAAAATTCCCAGAGTCAAATGGTTTTGAGACCGTTTGGGCTTCAAACGGTTTCAGGACCGTTTGGCTCAAACGGTTTCAGGACCGTTTGGCTCCAAACGGTTTCAGGACCGTTTGGCTCCAAACGGTTTCAAAACCATTTAAGATGGTTTAATTTTTTGATTTTATATTTTTATGTTTGTTTTGGTTGTTTATGTGAAGTTTATATTTTCATATTAAAGAATAATAAAGCAAAAATAAAAAAATAGTGATACTCAGATCTTGGGTTACCTCCCAAGTAGTGCCTGGGTTTTACGTCGCTGGCTCGACGAAGTTTTGATTTTTTTATGGTGATGCTGTGGGGTCTCTGATCTCAATAGTCTATCTCGGAATTTTGTCAGCTAGAGTATAGTATTTTTTCAATCTATGGCCATTGACTGTCCTCTGACACAATTTTACCGTGCGTCAAACGCAAGTGTACGCATCAATGTAATATAGGCCTTTGTGAGGCCCTAGTCAAACTCAGGGACACTGAATTATCGAAGACTACTACTAACTACTCACAATCAGCTAGACCGGATAAAAAGTTGGAAGTTGTTATAAAATTAAAAGAAAATGAAACGAAACAAAATAGAAAAATTGATTAAAGGTTTAGTTTAATCAATTCAAGTGGAGATCTTTAGGATTACGGTTTCACCGTGGGTTATCATTGTATGAATTCTTATATAATAATTCAGATTCATCTCTCAATTCCGGGTAGTGGCCTGTAGTCAGAATTGCCCACTGTCGTGGTACAATTCACTACCTATGTCTAGGTCGGTTCCACCGTCCTAGTAACCTATACCCTAAACTAGGCGCATTAGAAATGACCTCTGGGTTTCCACCATTAACCTTACATCACCTTGTTCAAGGGATTTGTTAATTAATGTAAATTTTGTCTCTTTTCAACCGTTAATTCTTCTTTCAAAGTAATTAAGGGCATTAGATTATCATTATGGTGATCAAGCATAACAATATAATTGAGAAAATGAAATTATACCACGGATTTAAGAGATAAAAGATGAATTACTAAGGTAAAATTGTCATACAATGATTCCCCGACCTACTCCCAGTCCTAAAGATAAAGGGGATTAGCCCGGCATGTTCATCTCAGAGCAAAACATGGTAGAGAAAAGGGGAAACATGGAGAAAAACGTGATTGAGCAGTGAAACCCCTGAACGGAGAAGATCCAAGCGGTCCTTGGCATAGAATGCACGATCTCCGGCCTTTCGGCTGTGGAAAACGTCTTCTTCGGCATCTGGAACGACTGGGGCGTGCTTCTAGCTCCGTTCTTCTCTCCACACCTTCTCGGGATGTGTGCAGCGGCTAATGACGTTATCCCCAGCTCTTGGCCGCCGTCATTAGGTATAATCACCGAGTTAGGTCACCAAAATATCACAGCCGTCAGATTTAGATCAATTTGAAACTAACTTGTATCTGACGGTGTCGATACTATGGACACGGGTCGATAGTATCGACTCTGCGCGCTATCAGCTGGTCTTCTTTTCTTTTCTTTGTCGCGACTGATACTAACTCGATACCATCGATGAGGGTCGATGGTATCGACTCTCTTAGGCGTTGCTTTTGTCTTTTTCCGTCACTGAAGCTCCTCGTGTCGATAGTATCGACTTTAGGGTCGATAGTATCGACTGTCTTCTCGCCAACTACCTGATGGTACGTCGCTACCATCGACTTCACCGTCGATGGTATCGACTCTGTGCTGCTCCTTGCGGCTGACAACCTGTGCTTGTGTTGATGGTATGACACAATAGCAGATATTTGTTTTTCCTAAAATTACAACACAAAACCACATAAGCCGAAATAAAACATATTATTGTAATCATTTATGCTCAAAATACCAAAATAAGAGAGATTTGACACTGAGAAGGATCATAGACCAAAGTAAATGAATCATGCAATATTAACCACCAAAATGACCAATAACTGCATTAAACACAAGTAAAATATGTCTATAAATGTGACTCAAAATCATCACATCAAACTCCCCTAAGCTTGAACATTGCTCGCCCTCGAGCAACTAAACTTTAGAATAGAATTGCGAGGGTCAACTAAAAAAATAGATCATCACAACAAACATCTCCATATGATCCCCACCGGACATTCACAAACTGGCCCTTACTAACCACAGAATGATAATTACCCTAAAGGTGACAATAATCATCCATAAAAGATATCTACCTCAAAACTGATGAATACTATCATATAAGGCAGTTAGCATACTAAAATTCGCCGGTTCAGACTCGGTGCATCTTGTGATCTCCTATACTACGTTGCTCGCCCTAACTACCATCTACATGGAAGCAACTCTCCTGATATTCACAAGTGAGGAGAGAATCAAGGTGGGCTACCAATTTGAGCAACGGGTGGATGGAATGGGTGGCTCATGGAAGAAATGGAAGCATTATACAGTTCTAACATGCACAAAACAAAAATGACCTAAATGATGCTTATGCAAGTGTAAATGTCCTAATGCCTACATTTGGGGTAGAATGATGCATGCACTATCATTCCGTCTCAAAATGAGATGGAATATCTAAGAAAACAACATCATGTTCTTATTCTTCTTCTCATTCCTATTTTTTTAAGACCCTTATATCCAATAATGACAATGAATTATTTGTCGGGCTCACTTCTTATTGCATAACTGTATACTTGAAACACTCAGAAGGTATGGAACAAGTTTATTACCTTTAATGGTTCAGAAGACATAAAATACAGGATGTGATCTATATGCATCAAATATGAATGCAACTACAAAATGATACATGATGCATCTAAATTACATGCACCTAAGGAGAAAGTGCATGTATACTAATTTATAATCTTTTTCTTATTTTATGCAAGTTTTGTGAAAACAACTGCAATGCAAGACCTATCTACATGAAATGCAATCAAGGAGATTAAAACCGTAATGTACTTCCAATTCTTATGGTGGAAAATGAAAAACAATGAGGTGGCTAGATCACAAGACTAATTGATTGAACCTTTGAAAATTATTATGTGTCCCTCCTTATTGACCTGTGTGGTAGTTAAGAGGCTTCTCTCTCTTACTTCAAATTAAGGTCTCATTATCATTTGCTCAGTTTAGGCTCAAACAACCAATTCCGTCCACTTTTCATGAATCATAGGAAAATACAGTTGTGATTTTATGTTTTAGAGTTGACAAACCCAATCATTTTCTTAAGTTGTGTGCTCAAAGTTGAACAACACAGGCTTGCGAACCCTCAATTTTTTTTAAAGTTTTCCCTTAATTCCCATGTACAAGAAAATGAGATGACACATGACTTAAGACATCCACAATTACACTAGATAGAATGTGGATCCTACAAACAAACTAAGATTGCAAAAACTAAATGACAAGAAATAAAACAATAAAAACTAAAAAGTGAGAAAACTAAAGGATAGAGCTGTTCCAACTCCCCCCTAAGCTTGAATTCGACTATGGCCTCATAGTAAAAAACAATCTTAAAGGTTGGAACATAGATACCGATCACTCTTCTGGCAGAGGCGGGTGCTGTGGGGCCGTGGGGTCCCAAGATGGGTACTGCCCCTGAAAGCTCGGATCATACTGAGGCATGGGTGGAGGTTGTGGATACCCCCCAAAGTAGTTATGGCTCCAGTAATGATCATAGAAGGGCTGTTGCTGCATCTCCATCCTCTGCAACCTGTCGTGGATGTGTTGTTGGTTGTCGAGGAGGAGGCGCTCATTTTCAAAAATAGCCCTTTGATTGTCAAGCAGCCGGTTCGTTGTATCATGAATACCGGTGTATGTCGCTGTATGCTTCTGCTGCATCTGATGAATATCTTGCAGCATTACATACATTCCTTGCATTGAGTAGACATCCTCGCCTTGCTGTGAGGGCTATGGTGGCAGTGGTGGCAGAGGCTGTGAAGATGAAGATGCACCCGGATGCATGCGAGGACGCTTCCTAGGTGCCACTCGTGCATGAAGAGGAGTGAAGGCCTCCTCTAACTCTTTTGCCTCGTCGCCGTCATTGTCTTCGTTGCCACCGTCTTCATCCGAGCTCTCGATGGCGATGATAGGCCATAAAAAATGTTGAGCACCCTCAAAGTGGAAGATGGGGTCGGGGAGCGAACACTCCTGATAAGCGTGATTGACATGACAGTGTGCATATGCCAAGCCATGACGAAGAAGGATGAGGTTGGAGCGGTGCAGATGTTGTAGGTTCACCTTGCTCCTGTTGGAGAGAGGAGTCAGCTAGGATAAATTTAACCCAAGGTAGGAGGCCAGCGGTGTGATGAGTCCTCCAAAATGAATTGGTGCCTTCCGCGTACTCCTCTTTACCGCCAAAATGCGCGTTAAGAAAAACGCGCCCCAATTGCATTCTTGGCGCTTCAACAACTTGTGCAGGAAAAACAAATCTATCTCTTGAAACTTGCTAAGAGACAGGTCACCATGAGCAAAGAGTGTGGTGCACAACATGCGGTGAAGAATCCGCACGAAAGGATGCTCGAAATCCACTACTGCCGTGTTGTGCTAGCTCACAGATTTGCCCGACGGCACTGTCACTAGCTCGGCGAAGATAGCATCATAATCAGTCTGGTTATCTAGCAACCGGTACTGCTCTCGCCCATGATTCCAATTATAGATGGAGTTGAACTACTTGAGGGTGAGAGTGTAATCATTGTTATACAGCCGGAAAGAAACACGGCCGTTGATCAATTCCCGATCCTTGGCGATGATGTTGTTTGGCACGACACAAATATCCAGCGACACCATGAATTCTGCCACCAGCTCCTTGTAAGTCGGCCATTCACCAAAGAACGGCTGGCCATCGGCATGGAGTTCCATCTCATTAGGCCTCCTGCCCGTATGCCGTTCTTGTCCCTTAAGCATGTAGGCCATATTAGCATCGAACCCCAGATTACATATCATATTGCAGTCGACGTAACGGGTCGGCTCGATCTTTCTTTTCATGATCTCCTCGTAGATATTCCGAACCTCCGCAGAAGGATGAATGATCCACGGACGTGGAATGGATGCAGTCGGTGGCAGAACGAACACCGGGATCTCCATCGGTGTCGCGCATGAAGAAGATACGCCGGCGGTGTGCACCATTTTCTAAGAAGAAGAAAGATTAGAAGATGGAGCTCGGAGAAGGTCAGATAAGATTATCTCCATTCGATGAAGGCTTGGTGAAGAACACGCGCCGTGGATGCTCATAGCCGGGCTCCGATTTCTCACAAAGATGCTCGACACAAGTGGAGAAGGATTGCTCTGAAGTTGTGATGTCAGATGATGACAATACATCTCTTATATAACCGTGGCCGGCGCTGCTGTATTCCCTTCGATACTATCGACGCGAGTCGATGGTATCGACTCGTGTAGCACAATCCGTCCACCGCTGGTATCGATAGTCGTTGATGGCTTGATGTGGGGGCCTGGATTGATGACATGTCGATACTATCGACAGGTGTCGATGGTATCGACCCGTCCCACGGATCGACTTTCCTGATGCAGCGATCGCCGTTAATCTCCGCTCACAGATCGGTGATGTGTCGCATCGATACTATCGACGTGAGTCAATAGTATCGACTTCTGGTTAGGGAAACACCCTCGCGAGGCTCGGCCGCCTCCTTCTACCTATAACTTGGTCGATACCATCGACAGGCCCGTCGATGGTATCGACTTCACTGAGACAATTTCGTCTGAAAATCTTCAGAGATCTTGATGGTATCGACATGCATGTCGATACTATCGACCTAAACTTTGCGATCAACCTGTTGGTGTGTCGATACTATCGACGAGGCCGTCGATAGTATTGACGCAGGGTGATTTCTGTAGCCACCAACATGTACCCATCTCGATACCATCGACCCAAGTGTCGATGGTATCGACTCTGTCTTAGTACTACACATAAAGCAAACGATCACGATAACTTTTTTACACTAAAAATGAAATCAAAACAAACCAAAGTACGAATGTTAAAGAAACTAAACTAAACTACCGATGGCTGGGTTGCCTCCCAACAAGCGCCCTTATTTAACATCTTAGGCTAGACAACTTAAAGCTCCTCATGCGTCTGGAAGCGCAATGAGTTTGACCTCATTCACCTTCCTTGTGTAATCTTCACCGAAGTACAATTTCAACCATTGTCCATTGACCAAGAATGTTGTCTCGCCATCACGCACCATGATTGCGCCATGTGGCCTGACCTCTTCCACAGTGAACGGTCCACTCCATCAGGATTTCAATTTCCCGGGATGCATCTTCAACTTGGAGTTGAACAAAAGTATGCGATCTCCTTTCTTGAAGATGCGCATCTGAATATGGTGATCATGAATAAACTTTGTTCGCTCCTTTTAGATCCGTGAGCTTTCATATGCATTCATCCACAGCTCATCAAGTTCATTGAGCTCAAGCAACCTTTTCTTTCCCGCTTTGTCATAGTTCAAATTTAACTTCCTCAACACCCAATGCACTTTATGCTTCAATTCCACCGGAAAATGGCAGGCCCGACCATAAGCCAACCTAAAAGGCGTAGTTCCTATAGGTGTCTTAAACGCCATCCTATACACCCACAAAGCATCTGATAGTAGGGTGCTCCAATTCTTTCTCGTGGAAACCACAGTGCGCTCCAAGATCTTCTTAATCTCCTGATTGGAGACCTCTACTTGCCCTTGTGTCTGCGGGTGGTACGGGGTACCAATGTTGTGCTTTACCCCATACTTTCTCAACAGTGCCGTGAACTTTTGATTCTGGAAATGCGTACCACCATCACTAATGATCATTCTTGGTACACCAAACCTACAGAAAATATGTTCTTTGACAAACCTGCACACTACAGCGGCATCATTAGTCCTTGTGGGTATTGCTTCTACCCACTTTGACACATAATCAACAGCTAAAAGAATGTACAAGTTAGAATTCGAGGACACACGGGGTCCCATAAAATCTATACCCCACAAGTCGAACACCTCAACCTCTTGAAATACATTGAGGGGCATCTCTTGTCTTTTTGGATGTTACCTGCCCTTTGGAAGGAATCACATTGCCGCACAAAATCATAAGCATCCCTGAACAAAGTAGGCCAGTATAGGCCACTTTCAAGTACTTTAGCTGCAGTGCGAGAACTAGCATGGTGGCCACCCATCGGTAGTGTATGACAATGATGAAGAACACTTTTGTATTCCACCTTCGGCACACACCTACGTAAGACACCATCCCTGTACTGCTTCAACAGAATAGGGTCATCCCAGAAATAATAACGCAAGGAATGGAAACATTTCTTCTTCTCTTGGTGTGTCCAATCATCCGGGATAATTTTGCAAGCGAGATAATTGACAATATAAGAAAACCAAGGATCTTTCGATTTCACGGATAAGAGTTGTTCATCAGGAAATGTCTCAGTAATGGGTATGTGCAAATCCTTTTCATCTACCCTCTCCAACCTAGACAAATGGTCCACGACCACATTTTCAATGCCTGCCTTATCTTTGATTTCAATATCAAATTCTTGTAAAAGTAAGATCCACCTAATCAATCTAGGTTTGGCATCCTTTTTCTCCATCAAATACTTAATGGCGGCGTGGTCCGTCCATACAATGACTTTTGATCCACCAGATACTGCCGAAATTTTTCAAAAGCAAAAACAACGGCGAGAAGTTCTTTTTCGGTTGTTGTGTAGTTCAATTGAGCATCATTCAATGTTTTTGATGCATAGAAAATCACAGCGGGTTTATGGTGCACACGTTGTCCCAAAATAGCCCCAACTACTAAATTGGACGTGTCACACATTAATTCAAACGGCTTAGTCCAGTCCGGTGTTTGCACAACCGGTGCAGAAATCAGTTTTTTGTTAAGCACGTTGAACGCATGTAGACATTTTTCGTTAAAATCAAACACAACATCCTTTTCTAACAACTCAGATGATGGTTTGGCGAATTTAAAGAAATCTTTTATAAAGCGGCGATAGAAATTGGCGTGACCTAAAAAACTCCGAACCCCTTTAACCGAATTCGGTGGGGGCAACTTGGAAATAAATTCGATCTTAACTGGGTCTACCTCCAACCCTTTGCTAGACACTTTATGTCCAAGCACAATTCCTTCGCTTACCATCATGTGGCATTTCTCCCAATTGAGGACCAAATGTGTGTCCTCACAACGTTGCAAAACCTTGTCCAAATTATATAAGCACTCGTCGAAGGACGCTCCGTAGACAGAGAAATCATCCATAAAAACCTCCAAACAACGTTCAACCATATCGAAAAAGATGGCAAGCATGCAACACTGAAAGGTTGCCGGTGCATTACACAACCCAAATGGCATATGGCTGTACGCAAATGTTCCGTATGGACAAGTGAAGGTGGTCTTCTCTTGGTCCTTAGGATCAATGGAAATCTGATTGTACCCCGAATATCCATCAAGAAAACAAAAATGCGATCGGCCGGCTAAACACTGTAAAATTTGATCAATGAATGGAAGAGGGAAATGATCCTTAAGCGTAGCAGCATTCAATCGGTCGTAGTCTATACATACCCGCCACCCGGTTACCAAGCGGGTCGTGACATGTTCATTTAAAAAATTATTTGTAACTGTAATTACCCCCTTTTTAGGGACTACCTGTGTGGGACTCACCCACGTGGAATCGGATATAGCATAGATGATACCTGCAGAAAGGAGCTTGATCACCTCCTTCTTGATGACCTCCATAATGCTAGGATTTAGTCGACGCTGTGGCCGAATCACCGGCTTGGCTCCCTCCTCGAGCCGTATCTTGTGCTGGCACAATGTAGGGGAGATCCCCTTGATGTCTGCGACCGACCACCCGAATGCACCTCGGTGGTTCTTCAACACAATTAGCAGCTGGTCTTCCTCCTCGGCACTCAGATATGCCAAAATAATCATAGGAAACTTCTCTTCCTCAGGTAGAAATGCGTATTTTAAGTGCGGTGGCAATGGCTTCAATTCCAACTCTGGCGGGCTGATTAAGGATGACTGAAGCGGTGGTGGGAGTTCACCAAGGTCTTCATAGTACTTATCATAAAAACATGGAAGCACTTGAAGCATCTTGGCACACTCCTATAGTGACTTGCTTCTCATCCAATCATGTGTTATATTAACCAAGCATGCTTCAACTGGTAATTCAGGATATGCATCAAAAACAGAACTTGCTATTGCCTCATCTTCAGTAGAAGGCGGGATGTCCTCCTCTTCATCATTGGGAAAACCCACAACTTTGCTAAGGGACACAACCTTGGTCTGCTCCATAATGTCAACAACCAATGTCCCTTTCTCCACCTTGGTCATTACATGAGCCATATCTAAAAATGGCTTCCCTAGAAAAAGTGAGATATTGTGATCAAAATGCTTTGCCATGCGACATTGCTCCTTAGCTTTAGATGACGCGGTGCAGGAAGGCATGACCATCTCGAACTGATCATCGGCGATACCCAAGGTCAAACAACCTCTCCCCATCTCAAGTATCATGTCAGCTGTAGCTTGGAAGGGTCGTCCAAGTAATAACTCATTGCCCTGTTCATCTTGCATCTCCATTACAACAAAGTCTACTGGAAATACAAACCGATCTACTTTCACCAATACATCTTCACAAATTCCATAGGGCTTCACCACTGAATTGTCCGCCAGCTGTATTGTCATATTAATTGACCTTGATTCTTTCAATCCCAATTTCTTGAATGTAGAGAGAGGCATCAAGTTTATGCTTGCCCCAGAATCACATAGTGCTTCTCCAAATTTCACCTTACCAATGTAACATGAAATATTGAAGCAGCCCAGATCCTACCTCTTAGGTGGCAATGTGCCCATGATGAAGGCACTCACCTGCTCCTTGAGAACTACAACTTCCGTGTCAGGGATATTCCTCTTCTTAGTGATGATGTCTTTCAAAAACTTGCCGTAAGAGGGAATTTTCTCTATTGCTTCTAATAATGGGATGTTGACTGAGAGCTTTCTGAAACTATCTAGAAACTTCTTGAACTGTGCGTCCACCTTCTTTGCTTTCATACTATTTGGATATGGGACCGAGACAACTAGTGCCCTTTGATGCGGCGACACATATGGTGTCCTTCTCTGCGTCTCCTCCTCAACAACAATGGGCTCCGCAGTGACATCCTCTGCTATTTCCTCAACTGGATCTGTGACTGAGTTTGGCAATTCCTCTGTGGCCTCACCTTCGGTTTCTGCTTGGGGTTTGCTTGGTTCATCAGCCCTGGGGTTTAAAAGCTTCTTGCACTCCTTAGCAAGATTGCCTTCGCCTGTTGGTTTCCTCCTGGAATGTTTGTGTTACCCAAAAAACCTTGCTGCACTGGCTTCTTCAGATTGGCTATCTCAGCTACTAATTGCGCCATAGACGTCTCTATCGTCCTCATCTGAGCCCCATGGCTCTACAATGTCTGTCCAAACTGATTCATAAATTCCCCCTGTTGCTTTATCTACTGGCCAAAAGTAGTAATTAATTCTTGGTTTTGATTTATCACTTAGTTGAGAAACTCCGTGCTCTTATCCTCTGCCACCGGCTGGGGTTTTGCATCGGGGTCTTGTAGAAAGTTATTCAGATCTTTCCAAGAAAATTTCTTGTCCTTCCTCCATGAGTAATCATTATTTCTGAAACCCTGCTGCTGGCGCATGAATTTGACTTGGGCTTCATCCTTAGATTCAATATCTTCTTTTACAAGCAGTTTCTTTGCTAGAAGGTCCATCTTCTCATTCAGCTCTTTGATGGCCTTTGACTCCCCCGCAACTCGAACATGTTCCACGGTGTCCCTGTCACCCCAGGATTGCTTCTTGGCCATGTTTTTTAGAATTTCCCAACACCTCGTGTCTGTGTTGTTCAAAAAGAATACTGAGCCCGCAGAATCTAGGTTACTTCTATCATGCCCAGAAAGAGCAAAATAGAAGATTTTAACCTGTGTCTCCTTATCAAGCCCGTGATGCGGGAACCTCCTAAGCATGATCTAAAACCTTTCCTAGGTCTCAGAGTAGGTCTCTCCTGCCAGCTGGGTGAAATTGTGGATTTTCCTGATCATGTCATTGGTCTTCTCGGGCGGGAAGAACCTTTCAAAGAAGACCTCCACCATGTGGTTCCATGATTCCACATATTCATCATCCAGATTGTGCAACCATTCTCGTGCGTTTCCTTCCAGAGAACTTGGGAACAGCTTCAGGTAGAGCGTCTCCTGTGGAAATCTGTCAATTTTAATCATGTCGCAGTTCTCTACGAATTGGCTTATATGAGTGACTGGGTCTTCGTTCTTTAGCCCATGGAATGCATTTGACTTGACCAGATTTATTAATGCAGGATCAATCTTGTACGTCGGAATGTTAATCGCCTACTTCTTGATTGGCCCTTTTGAAGCAGATGAGGAAGACGCTTTGATCTTCTCCCATATCGTCTGTTCCTCTACCATTTCTTCTTGTTCGGATTCGGAATCTGTTTCTTCCAAGTGGTCTTGATTGTAATACTCCTCGTCGTCCGGTTCCAAAAGTGGAACCTCTGGTGCCTGTTGCGTGTAGTCAGTGCTATGCGTCTGCACCATGCACCGTACCTGCAAAATGGAAATTTGAGCTCAGTACCGTGCTTGACGATTACAAAAATTGGAAAGATAGACTATGAATTTTAAAAAATGATTTCAAAATAATAAAAATAAAAAAATAGTCTATAGTGGCCGCTTGCAGCACTCGTAGTGCCGACAATTGTCGTGTCCCCAGCAACGACGCCAAAAACTTGACACGATTTTACCGTACGTCAAACGCAAGTGTACGCGTCAATGTAATATAGGCCTTTGTGAGGCCCGAGTCGAAATTAGGGACACTAAATTATCAGAGACTACTACTAACTACTCGCAATCAACTAGACCGGATGAAAAGTTGGAAATTGTTATAAAATTTTAAGAAAATGAAATAAAACAAAATAGAACAATTGATTAAAGGTTTAGTTTAATCAATTCAAGTGGAGAACTTTAGGATTATGGTTTCACCGTGGGTTATCATTGTATGAATTCTTATCTAATAATTTAGATTCATCTCTCAATTCTGGGTAGTGGCCTGTAGTTAGAATTGCCCACTGTCGTGGTACAATTCACTACCTATGTCTACGTCGGTTCCACCGTCGTAGTAACCTATACCCTAAATTAGGCGCATTAGAAATGACCTCTAGGTTTCCACCATTATCCTTACATCACCTTGTTCAAGGGATTTGTTAATTAATGTAAATTTCATCTCTTTTCAACCGTTAATTCTTCTTTCAAAGTAATTAAGGGCATTAGATTATCATTATGGTGATCAAGCATAATAATATAATTGAGAAAATGAAATTATACCACAGATTTAAGAGATAAAAGATGAATTACTAAGGTAAAATTGTCATACAATGATTCCCCAGGCTACTCCCGGTCCTAAAGATAAAGGGGATTAGCCCCGCATGTTCATCTTAGATCAAAACATGGTAGAGAAAAGGGGAAACATGGAGAAAAATGTGATTGAGTGGTGAAACCCCTGAACGGAGAAGATCCAAGTGGTCCTTGGCAATGCACGATCTCCGGCCTTTCGGCTGTGGAAAACGTCTTCTTCGGCGTCTGAAATGACTGGGGCGTGCTTCTGGCTCCGTTCTTCTCTCCACACCTTCTCGGGACATGTGCAGCGGCTAATGTCATTATCCCCAGCTCTTGGCTACCGTCATTAGGTATAATCACCGAGTTAGGTCACCAAAATATCACAACCGTCAGATTTAGATCAATCTGAAACCAACTTGTATCTGACGGTGTCGATAGCATCGACTCTACATGCTATCGGCTGGTCTTCTTTTCTTTTCTTTGTCGCGACTGATGCTAACTCGATACCATCGACGAGGGTCGATGGTATCGACTCTCTTAGGTGTCACTTTTGTCTTTTTCCGTCGCTGAAGCTCCTCATGTCGATAGTATCGACTTTAGGATCGGTAGTATCGACTGTCTTCTCGCCAAAAACCTGATGGTACATCACTACCATCGACTTCACCGTCGATGGTATCGACTCTGTGCTGCTCCTTGCGGCTGGCAACCTGTGCTTGTGTCGATAGTATCGACCACTGTCGATGGTATCGACAGTAGCATATATTCATTTTTCCTGAAATTACAACACAAAACCACATATGCCGAAATAAAACATATTATTGTAATCATTTATGCTCAAAATACCAAAATAAGGGAGATTTGACACTGAGAAGGATCATAGACCAAAGTAAATGAATCATGCAATATTAACCACCAAAATGACCAATAACTACATAAAACACAAGCAAAATATGTCTATAAATGAGACTCAAAATCATCACATCATCCTCTCTCCCCCATTGTCGTCAACAATTATGATGGCTCCAGTCGGGTATATGTGCTTGATGGTAAAAGGCCCAGACCACTTTGTACGAAGTTTCCCAGGGAACATTTTGAGTCTGGAGTTGAAAAGAAGGACTTTGTCTCCAATAACGATGTCTTTTTTTTAGATGACCATCGTGCCACATCTTGGTTTGTTCTTTCTAGATCCTGACACTTGGGTATGCAGTCATTCTGAGCTCCTCTAACTCTTGCAACTGGAGTTGTCGGTTTTCTCCAGTGCTTTTAAAATCAAAATTCAGCTGTTTAATGGCCCACCAAGCATTATGTTCCAGTTCAACTGGAAGAGGGAAGCTGGATGGACTAGTCGGTACGGTGTCTATTGACGGTTTTCTCTAAGATTGCCTTCATTTGTCTATTTGAAACTTTGACTTGACCACTAGTTTGTGGGTGGTAAGGTGTGGCAACTTTATGGTTGACTCCGTATTTCTTTAGGAGGGCTTCGAACCTTCTTTCCAGAAAATGGGTCCCTCCATCGGATATGACAGTCTGGGAAAAATGATATCCTTAAACATCTTAATGACTGGTTTGGAATTGCTGGAAACTGTGGGTATAGCTTCTACCCATTTCGAGACATAATCCACATCAACTAGTATGTAAGAAAATCCATATGAAGAGGGGAAGGGACCCATGTAGTCTATCCCCCAAACATCAAAAAGTTCGATTTCTTGCCACATAGTGAGAGGCATTTCATTCCTTTTAGTTATACCGCCCGAAAATTGACATTTATTGCATGATTTTACAAAATCATGGGAATCTCTTGCTATTGTTGGCCAAAAGAAACCCAATTTTAGAACTTTCATAGCGTTCTTTTTCGAACTCATGTGTCCCCCAGTGGGGCCGGAATGACAATGTTCTAAGACAAGAGCAATCTCTTCTTCAGGTAGGCAGCGACGGAAAAGTCCATCTGCACATAGGCGAAAGAGATAAGGTTCATCCCAGTAGTATTGCTTAACATCGTGGAGGAAGTTCTTTATGTCATGGTGAGAGGTGGAAGGGTGGATGATTCCTGTAGCCAGATAGTTCATTATTTCGGCATACCAGGGGAATCCTGTGGTAATTTTCATTAGATGGTCGTTAGGGAGGGAGTCTCGGATAGGTACTTTATCATCACCCTCGACTTCAATGCGGCTGAGATGATTAGCGATGAAGTTTTCCACTCCGCTTTTGTCTTTGATTTCCAAATCAAATTCCTGAAGCATCAACACCCAGCGGATAAGTCTGGGTTTTGCATCTTGTTTCTGAATTAGGTATCGTATGGCGGAGTGGTCAGTGTAGACTATGACCTTTGATCCAATCAGGTAGGATTGAAATTTCTCGAATGCATAGATGACAGCTAAGAACTCCTTTTCTATAGTGGTGTAGTTCTTTTGTGCTACATCAAAAGTCTTGGACACATAGTATATTACATAAGGCTTTTTATCAATTCTCTGTCCTAACACCGCTCCTATAGCATAGTCGCTGGCATCACACATTATTTCAATGGGTTGCGACCAGTCAGGTGCTCTCAGAATACGCGCTGAGACTAGAGCGTTCTTTAAGGTTGTGATGCTTTGTAGACATTCTTGGTCAAAATTGAACTTGGCATTCTTGGTCAATAATTGGGTCATGGGTTTTGCTACTTTCGAGAAATCTTTAATGAATCTTCGATAAAACCCAACATGACCCAAGAATGCTCGTACTCCTTTTATGTCTTTTGGAGGCGACAATTTCGAGATGACATCAATTTTTGCCTTGTCTACCTCAATCCCTCTGTCACTCACTCTATGTCTGAGGACGACACCTTCAGTTACCATAAAATGGCATTTTCCCCAATTTAAGATAAGGTTTGTTTCCTCACATCTTTGTAAGACTTGTCCAAGGTTGAGTAGACAGTTGTTAAAGGAATCTCTGTAAACTGAAAAACCATCCATGAATACTTCCATTATGGACTCGGTTAGCCCTGCAAAAATAGCAGACATGCACCTTTGGAAGGTAGCAAGTGCGTTGCACAGCCCAAATGGCATTCTTATGAAAGCGTAGGTCCCAAAGGGACAAGTAAAAGTTGTTTTTTCCTGGTCTTCCGGGTGTATAGGGATTTGATAGAACCCAGAATATCCATCGAGACAACATAAGAACTTTTGATGGGCTAGGCGTACGAGGACTTCGTCAAGAAAAGGTAGAGGGTAGTGATCTTTTCGAGTTGCTTTGTTTAGTTTCCTGTAGTCGATACACATTCTCCACCCCGTGACAGTCCTCGTGGGTACTAGCTCATTTTTATCATTTAGCACGACAGTGGTTCCTCCCTATTTGGGGACCACTTGGACAGGCCTGACCCATTGGGAATCTGAAATTGGGTAGATAATACTGGCTTTCAGCAGTTTGAGGACCTCAAGGCGAACCACCTCTTTAAGATTGGGGTTCAGCTTTCTCTGGTGCTCTCTTGAAGGCTTGAATTCTTCTACCATGGGCAGTCTATGCATGCATAGGGCTGGGTTTATACCTATCAGGTCAGTTATTTTGTACCCAATGGCTTTCTTATGTTTCTTTAACTCAACGAGAAGCCTTTCTTCCTGGTCTTTCATTAGAGTGGAACTGATGATTACTGGACATAGTTTCTCTTCATCCAGGAAGACGTGCTTAAGTCCCATTGGTAGGATTTTCATCTAGGGAGCCTTAGGTGCTTCTATTGTTTCTAAAATAGTGATAGATTTGAGCTCCTCAAAAGTGGTTGTTGGTGCTTCTTCAACTTTCTCTAAGTGTTGCAAGCATTTTTGAACTAATTCTTTGGCTGAGAATTCGACTTCTGGATTTATTAAGAAATTTTCTTACTCATCAGATGGTTCAGATATTTCCAATTGGGACATTTGATGTATTGCATCTAAGAGGAAAACTTCCTCTTGAATGCTGGGGCCTTTCATGCTGTTGAGGACCCGAAACTGAATTTCTTCTTTTCCCAATCTCAGAATGATCGTGCTAGCTTCAACATCAATGAGTGCCCAGGCTGTGGCGAGGAAAGGTCTGTCGAATATTATAGGGTATCTTAAATCCTCCTTGATATCCATAATGACAAAATCATATGGGACATAAGAATCCTTGCCTATCCTGACTGGAATGTCTTCAATAATTCCTAGGGGTGCGGTTATAGTGGAATCAACTAACTGAATTGTCATCGTTGTGGGTAGAAAGTCGGTGAAAACCAATCTTTTATACATGGAGTAGGGCATTATAGATATGCTAGCCCCTAGGTCAGCTAATCCCTTTTTGCTCGAAGCATTTCCAATACAACATTGAATACCGAAGGAACCAGGGTCCTTCTTTTTCTTTGGCATTTTATTGAGAATGATGTCAGAGGTTGTCTGAGCCAGTTTGACCATCTCTTGCTCTTCAATAATATACTTCCTTGATAATAAGGTTTTCAGATATTTAGCCCAAGCTGGTACTTCAGAGAGGGCATCGAGAAGAGGAATATCGATATAAAGTTTCTTCATCGCCTCCTTGCATTTTTGGAATCTAGTGTCCATTTTAGTCTCTCTCAATCTTCCTGGATACGGTATCCTAGGTTTATATTGTGGAACTTCTGGCTCTTTGGGTGATTGTTCCTTTTCTTTACCTTTTGCAGTCTCTGCAAATTTCTCAATTCCTAGACTCAGGCTTGCGTTTGGAGTATAAATAGGTGTATCATCATCATCATGAGTGATTCTTGTAGCTTCATGAAAGACACGACCAGATCTTGTAGTGACAACATTCAATTGCTCTGGTCTATTTTGATCATGTCTTGGGTTTGACTCTGGTTGAACTGCAAAAGTACCTGCTGGTGGCTTCAGTTGAGCAGCAATTTGTGCTAGTTGAGCCTCCACAGCCTTCTGCTGAGCTTGCTGATTGGTAAGCATGGTTTGTTGTGTCTGTAACATCTGCCTGATCATAGTCATCTCGTCTGTTGGCTGGGAAGGGGCATTTTTCTGAGTGAGTTGTTGTTGTCCTTGATGTGGTTGTTGCGGAGGTGGTGTTAACTGAGGTTGCTGTGATTGCTGCAGCTGAGGGTGTAATTGTGGGTGCAGAGGAGGATGGGTATATTGGTAGTAGGCGGAGGGATTTCTAGGGTAGTTGGATCTTGGGAAATTATTTATGAGGTTCCCTTGATTTGGGTTAAAGTTACTTTGAAATCCAGGTGGCAACCTATTGGAGGATCCACCTTGTGTTTGATGTTGCGGGTTAGCAGTCCCCGCTGGATTCCCATATTGAAAACCGGGGTGGTTTCTTGGTTGATTTGGATTATAGTAAGATTGTCCTGGTATAGAATGAATGGAATTGACTTGTTTGGGCATCTGATCTTCAGGGTGTTCAATGATTGGTTCGTATTGTTGTTGTGGTGGCTGCAAATCCATCATCACATTATAAAGTAAGCCACATGAAAGTGTAGGGTGATTAGATGTGTGACAGGCTTCACAAGTCCCTATGGCGGCTTTAACTTATTGGAATTGGGGGTTTTTCTTCTTATCATATTCTCTGAATGAGGTTTCAAGCGCCTGCTGTTTGTGAGCTATAGTCTTTAAAGCTTCAGCAATAGCTTTCATTTCCATTGATTCCTTGAACTTATAAACTTTAAGGACTCCCTTAGAGGATGATCGTCCCCAAATGGACTGGTTCTCAGCTCCAAGTGTAACGATATTCCAAGAATCCTCATAATTCTTCCTCATAAAATTTCCTCTAGATGAGGAATCCAGAAATTGCTTGATATCGTCACTTACTCCCCTATAGAATGTCTCTATCAATTGATTTTGGGAGATACCATGATGAGGGCACTTCCTTAGAAGCTCCTTGAATCTTTCCCATGCTTCTGTGAGTGTTTCTCCAGGGACTTGGGTGAAGTGGTTGATCTGCCCCCTAATTTCGTAGGTTAATGAAGGAGGGAAAAACTTTTCTAGGAACTTTTCTTCTAAGGGAGCCCAGGTGGTAATGATTGGCTCCCTATCAAGTGAGTTGTACCAACTCAAAGCCCTTCCAGATAGAGTGAAGTGAGAAAGATGTAGCATTATTGCGTCAAAGGAAGCTCTGGCTTGTGGGACAAGTCGACAAAGTGACTTGAATCTCTTCAAATGATCCATGCAGTCGTCTCTAGAACCACCGGAGAATGAGATACCCTGCATGATTTAAATCCATTGTGTCCAGATTTTGAAATTGGGTATGTTGATGATTGGTGGCCGAACTGGATGATTGTCTTCATAGTTCTTGGGGATGGCATAGTCCCGTAGTTGTTTGTTTCTTAGCTCTAATTGGGCAGCTTGGTTAGCTGCTTCGTTTTCAGCTCGGATGTGGGCCTGTTCTTCATCTCAGATTTCTGCTTGGACCTGAGCACGAGTGTCAGCAATGAGTTGTGCTCTCTGAGCGGCTATGACGGCGTTGACCCTATCCATTACTAACGCAACTTGGTGTTGATGTTCAACCATTTGTCTGGCTCTTTGGCGGTTAAGTCTGATGTGGCGGTGGAAGTTTCTCTCTACCTCAGAGTCGTACTCTAGATCACGGGAGAAACTGAGGTTATGTGATGGTTGCATACACGTATTCTACTTGAGTAGAGGAAGAAACACACCTTTTAGATGATGCAGAAGGTGTGATGAAATCAAAAAGATATGGAGTAATGTTTAAAGAATAGTGTAAAACCCTAACTAACTAGCAAGATGATAAATGAATTTAAAACATTCTGTTGTCCCCGACAACGACGCCAATTTTTGATGGAGCTTCCACTTGCGTGGAATTGCATGCACCACTAAAAATCCTAAAGATGGTAAGTCTTTGGGTTTAGCCTTGCTTATACTATAACTCCACCCACGTATGCTAGGATATGTGGAAGTCTTATCGTAGTATGTTAAGGGTCGAATCCATGGGACAACGGTCTTGTCGAGATTAACAAGATGAAAAACGTTAGCATTCCACTTAACTCCTTAACAGTTGGTATCTAGATCAAAGAGTTGATTTGGTTGTTTTAAACTAAGTGCAAGTAAAACAAAAGCAAGAAAGTAAATTTAAGGTTGTAAACAATGTTAAGAAACCACTAGGATGTGATTGGCTTTTACCACCACTACGCATGGATCAAAACACGCAACATAAAAACATAACTTGCAATAAGAGTCTAAGAAGTTAGTATCTTTGTAGACTTAGTCTCCTTTCAGAAAACTAACTATGAGAAGTGTGAGAATGTTGCAATGCCAGCCATCCCTGAACGAATGGTCACTTACTTTACATCATTCCCTTCGCCAAGTGTGTTCCTCGACTTATCAAGGTTGTACTTTCATACGTCAACTGATTCCATTTCATAGTATGAAAGTACAACGATGGAGTGAGTTTACTCCACCTCTTGAAAAACACTCCTACATACTGAAACAGATGCATGGTGGATACATGAATCAAGAACCAACATTCAATCGAGATTCGAATCTAATAGTACAAACGTAGACAATTCATACTAAAAGATAAAAGATAACACAAGTTGGTGATCACGCAACAAGCATTCATTAAGCGATTGATGTTGAACTGAAAAGAAAGTATATCTCTATTGCAAACTATGGATTACATTGCATTAAATGAAAACATGGGTAGCGGGGCTACTCCCCGCACCCTAGTGTATAAGACTACTCGCTCATGGCAAGGACAAAGGAGGCGAGATGAGATAGAAAACATCTTCTCCATGAAGGAGGGAGGAAGTTCAACTCTTTGGAGAGAGAGAGTGACGATCTTCACACTTTGTAGGTTGCTCGATGATGAATCTTCCTCTTCCCACCTTCTTTGGCGATGAGAGAGAAAGCAGCTTCTGGATAGAGTGTGGATCTTAGATCGGCAACCTCGGGGCGGTGGATGAAGGATGGAATAGCTTTGGAGCAGAAGAGGCAGCCTTTGGACATCTGAAAACTTGATTCTTTGTGAGGACCGTTTGGGTCTTATTTATAGGCTTTGAGTGAAGTCCAAACGGTTTCGGTAGTTTTGGGCCCAAATGGTCTTGAAGACTGTTTGGGTTCTGAGACCGTTTGGACTCTCACAATTTCAAAACCATTTGCCTTTATTCGGTCTGGGGACCGTGTAACTTCGTGCGATCTCGGGACCATTTGGTTTTATGCGGTCTCGGGACCGTGTAACTCCATGCGGTCTCGAGACCGTTTACCTTTGCACAGTCTCGGGATCGTTTGATTTTATGCGGTCTTGGGACCGTGTAACTTCATGCGGTCTTGGGTCCGTTTGACTTCATGCAGTCTCGGGACCATGTCACTTCATGTGGTCTCGGGACTGTGTGACTTATTGCGGTTTTGGGACCGTGTGACGTCATGCGGTCTTGGGACCGGGTAGTCACCAAATGGTCTTGAGACCGTTCAGAACTTTTGTGATTTATTTTTGTATTTTGCTGTAATAATAAAAAGGAGAAAAGTTAATCTAATGGTATATATGAAATAAAGGAGGAAAGTTAAGGATTCTATCTAATTTATCTAAGAAAGAGTGTGGAAAATTGAGGAAAACTATTAAAATAACATCACAAAATGGGAGGTTATCAACACACACCTGAGGAGCGTGGAACTCCAGATCGTGTACGAGCGTGGAGGCCGACTCTGCCAGCCTGAACTGGTTTGGCTTATTCGACAAACCGGCCAGTCTTACTGCACTTTTTCTTAGGGCATGATCTAAGGAGTTCGGCCAACCAGCCCAATCGAAGACTGCCACATTAGGCAGTGGGACCCACCACATAAGGTAATTACCTAGTTAATATCCAGTTAACATATTGATCTTAGAAATACGATTAAAAATAGCTCCCTTGGCAAAATCCCCCCAAAAATGGTCCTGGACTCAGAAAAATGCCATCTTTCTTATGAAACCTCTAGACCAGACTTTAACGACATATTTCTTGGTGATATTTAGTTTAATATATAATAATCCTTTATGAGCTTCATATAATTAGAATAATTAGCAAATGATGCATATTAAATTTGAGAAAATTAGTTATGTACCCTAAGATCATGTGGCAACCAAATATGCATTCCAATAAAGTTATAATTTTAGAAAATTAGGTCTTTTCCCAATAATGCATGACTAGATGCTTTTAACATCATATTAATTCTAGAAAAATAGATAAAGCATCACAAAAATATGAAAATTGAGTCATAGGGTAATCATAACATCTAGATCTGTATAAAAGTACCACAGACATGTTTTAGGTCAGTGTGAACCTAGGTTGGCCCAAACCCTAATATGGACCTAAATATCATTAATAATGGTGACCATTGTATTAATGATGATTAATTGCTATTAATAAGGTGATGGCTAAAATAGTAGATGATGACGAACAAATTAGGAATCTCTGAACTCAGGTATGTGGGTTTTATTTAAGTATATGACTATGGTTTTCTTGGTTGCAATCATGATATGTATGTATTCTCTCTTATATTTGCAAATATTGGATGTAGTAGAACTATATAGTACTCGATGTTTTATCACTTGAAAACTTAAATGATGAGTATATGTTTTGTAGTTAGTTAAGGTGTTCATTATCCCCCTTATGAGGAAATGGATTAATGTTGACTAGTACACCTCACTAGAGCACACGGTGTACGGGGAGTTTCCCTAGAGTAATTGGTACATGGGGATGGGCCCAATATATATGTTTTGGTACTAGTCCACCTTCATAATACAACTCATCTACAAAAATGACAAAAATTGGTGTATTTCACTTAATCAAGAAATGCTTCTATGATCTTCTTTCTTTATTTTTGCAAAGCTTTTAAAATTATGAAAACCATAAATATATGTATCTTTCTACCCATGTACACAACACATTGTGTTGATTTGTTGTTTCATGTATGTTTTAGGTCAGAGCTAGCATGGGATAAAAGAACATGATGTGAGCATGTTGTACAGGTTGTACCTATTGTGTGGATCCTAGTTAGCATACATGTTCATACTTGTAAAATTTCTTTTTTCAATATGTAAATGTAAGTTGTAACAATTCATGTTGTAATATACATGTTGAATGTTGAGAATATTATGGTGTATGCAATATAGTTGTATTTTCATGTATGCGAATGTCACTTCCTCATCACTCTCTGATACAATTGCCTAACCTTTTTGGATTTATCTTATCATCTCCATGGGGTTTTGAGAAGGTGAAAATCTAGGGACGTTACAGTTGGTATCATAGCATGAACAATAGCTACACCTAACAATTGCTCACCATGAAACATATAAACTAAGCCTCACCTTTCACCTCAAATCCTAGAAACTTAGTAAGTTGTTCTATAGGAATAAGGTTTGACTTATCCTCTAGGTTAGAACCTAGATGTTTGAGAACTAGGTTTAGACAAGTGTATGAAACCCTATTCATATAGAGCTCATATGCATTGGGTAGCTACACTAGTCTACACCTTGTTCTAACCATTTCACTAGGTGACATGACACTGGACTATCAATTGTGTGTGGGACACTTGCTTTTGCTGATTTGGTTTTGTCTGATATCCGTCTTCTCGGAGAAAAACTATATAATATTTTATTATATATATGTAAATATGAAAATGTGTCCCTCACACCGGAGAGTAGTTAGTGTTTATGCAACCTAAGTGAAAGGGGGTGACATCAGTCTAGAAGAGAGAGTATATCTAGAATAGATGTCTAGAGCCTTATAAAGATATGTGATAGATAGATTGAGAATAGAATGATAGATGATGTAAGCAAGGATGATCTAATATAAATTCGATCTCTGAGGAATATGTTGTTTATAAAGACCTAAGTTGTAAATGAGGTCTAAATCCAAATTTGGATAATCTAAGCTAAGTCTTGATGACAAAAGTACATACTCTTACTTATTTAAGATGAGCTAAGTTAAGATAACATTGAATATGCATGAGCCTCAAGATCTTTTACAAAGGAGGACCTCTAGTGTTAGGACAAGATATGTGGTGAACTCCAGAGAGAGTGATACCCACAAGGAGAGGGTCATAGGACCTACCCTATAATATATGAAAAATATGAGATATATGTGAAATGATGTGTCCTAAGCTAGCTGGGTTACTCCTAAGTACATGAGTTGAGTCCTTTTGCATGATTCAATCCTATATGTGAGAGTTGGGTAAAAAATGATGAGTAGGTGACTCATAATGAGAAAGTCAATACTTTGACTGAGTTAGGTCCTAGCTTGAGTGACATAAGCTTGTGAAGATCATCATTAGCTGCAAGTGAGGTGATATATGTAATTCTAATTATGAGAGTAAAATGCCTTGTGCATAAAGTACTCACACATGTTGTCCCTCCCACTTTTCTTTCTTAATATATGATACTAGAAACCTCACTTGAGCTATATAGATGATTTATATTTTAGGAGTCACTCATATAAGCTTGACCTATTCTATATTCCGTTCCTATGTCATACATGTAATATTCAAGTTTGAAATCATGATAAACTTGACCTATCTATAATCCCTTCCTATGTCACACTTGTAATATTCAAGTTCGAAATGATAGGCTTAATTTAGTATATTCTCTTTCCCTTCATATCATACATGAGACATATAAATCTAAAATCATGATCTTGAAATAAAGATATCTTTGGATCATAGGTTACATGATCACAAAATAGTTCTTAACCTCAAATCTTCTCAAATTTATGCTTCTAGTTTGAAAATACCTCTCATACCATAGGGTGAAACCCTGATGTGTAATATGAAAAATAATACCCTCTCATGATGAAATCCTAGGGTCAAGTTGATCATAACAACACTAATGATATTAAGTGTGATGTTTCTAGAAATAATGGCATGAAACTTGACTTTGCCATGCATGATTTAGTAGGGTGAATGATGAAATCTTAAACAATGTCTTCTCAGCTTCATATGTATGAATAAAACCCTATTTTTTTTGGAAGATAGGGGATGTAAGTCCTAAAATAAAAGAAGGTCAAGTCATGACCAAGACATTATGTGATGCTTCAACTCTTAAAAAAATGTTATGCTTCAACCTATATAAGGTGGTGTGGGCACACCCTAGATGATAGAGAACCTAATATGTCGGCTTGGGATGCATATAGAAATATGAGAACTTTGGTACCTAAAGATGTTGATCTTTATGAAGTTGGATACTTTGATATCACCGTAAGCATGACATTAGTTGAATTTTGAGGACAAAATTCCATATAAGGTGGGGTGAACGTGATAGCCCTAAATTTTAGGGTTTTGATAACCAATGTAGTATTTTGACTCAAGGGTGATCCCTATATGACCAATTGAATTTATGGATACATGAAGATGATATTGAATGACTTATAGAGGTAAGCGTGACTATAAAGACACACTGTGAATATGTGACGTTCCTTAGGCAAGATTTCATAATTAATAATGAAGGAAGTGATCCTTCGAATCAACCCTCTTTGATATTCATGTTAATGGTTCATTTGATAATGTTTTTGAATGCGATATTGGGCACATTTTGATTTTAGTAATTATATGATATCATGGCACTCGATGAACTATTTGATAGGTAATAGTTAGTGAATATTGCAACAATGAATAAGGTTTTAAATAAATATGACTAAGTTGATATTTATCAACCACATAAGTCACATGCTTGGCTAAGATTTGAGGAACCAAAGATCTAGCTTTGCCTAGCCCATTGATATTACTCAGTTTGATGACTCCAAGGTTGCCACCTACATCTATTTTCAGCGGAGCTGCTAGTGTCTATCAGAATAGGTCACACGTAATAAGTTAGAGGTTGTTAGGAGTTTTGGGAAAGGTCTTACGATCTGTCGTGTCCCTAGAGCTACTCAACGCCACTGAGACCCTAGCTTGCGGGATGTGAAGGCAAGGTGAGAGGGGGGCTCTGGTATGAAAACCCTAACCCCATCATCATGCCCAGTCAAGGAGTCTCACCAGCGACCCCCACCTCAACCACACAATTCCATCAACCCTATCAGTAGGAAAATGATGTTCCTTGTTCTACTCAATGATGGCGACATGCATCATTAGAGAAGGGCCTCGCTAGACGAAAAATACAAGTCTAGTCATTGACGGAGGAAGGACATGTGGGCATGGGTTTTTAGGTGGAAGGAGGACATAGGTGATGAGGGTAGACCAAAGACGTGTTGGCGACGCCCAACAATGTTCGTCAGAGAAGGCCAACGTGTCCTAGTCGACCTCCAGTAATGTGAGAAAGGAAGCAGGTGGAATGAGATGAGCCGTCATCATCCATCGATGTCTCTCCCTCGATCACTGCTGAGAAGATGCACAAGTGTCCCACAGGGTAGAAAATGCCATATATCGGGGATGAAGAGACTTGTACCCGAAGATCGAATCATGAGGAGATAGACAGAGAGAGCATGGGTGGACCCAACCCACCCTGGGAACCAATCAACCCCACTGTATCACTTGCTAGAGATGGTTCTGGTAGAGGAGCTTTCTAAAGAAGACAATACCCAAAGAGGTCGACGCTACAGAGAGGAATTGACCGAACACCTCAGATCAATGGAGGGACCTCATGTCCCCGCCGGTGAGACTCGCCATCATAGGCTGAAGATGAGGTAGGCTTTATCATTGTCAAACACTTCCAGTTGATGTGGATCCCTTGCCAGAGCTAGGCCCGTGAGTCTACGACGGCGGACACACACTTGAGGAGTGTGGAACTCCAAATCGTGTACGAGCATGGAGGCTGATCTAGCCAGCCTGAACTGATTTGGTTTATCAGACAAATCGGCCGGCCTTACAGCACTTTTGCTTAGGGCATGACCTAAGGAGTTGGGCCATCCAACCCAATCGAAGATTGCCACATCAGGCAGTGGGACCCACCACACAAGGTAATTAACTAGTTAATATCTAGTTAACATATTGATCTTAGAAATATAATTAAAAATAGCTCCCTTAGCCAATAAATCCCCCCAAAAATGGCCCTAGACTTAGAAAATGCCTTCTTTCTTATGAAACCTATGGATCAGGCTTTAAAGACATATTTCTTGGTGATATTTAGTTTAATATATAATAATCCTTTTTGAGCTTCATATAATTATAATAATTAGCAAATGATGCAGATTAAATATTAGAAAATTAGTTATGTACCCTAAGATCATGTGGCAATAAATATGCATTCAGAGAAAGTTATAATTTTAGAAAATTAGGTCTTTTCTTAGTAATGCATAACTAGCTGCTTTAGCATCATATTAATTCTAGAAAATAGATAAAGCATTCAAAAATTATGAAAAGTGAGTCACAGGGTAATCATAACATCTAGATCTGTATAAAATTACCACAGACATGTTTTAGGTCAGTGTGAACCTAGGTTGGCCCAAACCCTAATATGGACCTAAATATCATTAATAACGGTGACCATTGTATTAATGATGATTAATTGCTATTAATTAGGTGATGGATAAAATATTAGATGATGAAAGACACATTAGGAATCTCTGAACTCAGGTATGTGGGTTTTATTTAAGTATATGACTATGGTTTTCTTGGTTGCAATCATGATATGTATGTATACTCTCTTCTATTTGCAAATATTGGATGTAGTAGCACTATATAGTACTCGATGTTTTATCACTTGAAAACATAAATGATGAGTAGATGTTTTGTGGTTATTTAAGGTGTTCTTTATCCCCCTTACGAGGGAATGGATTAATGTTGACTAGTACACCTCCCTAGAGCACGCGGTGTACGGGGAGTTTCCCTAAAGTACTTGGTACACAGGGATGGGCCCAATATATATGTTTTGGTACTAGTCCACCTTGATAATGCAACTCATTTAGAAAAATGACAAAAATTGGTGTATTTCACTTAATCAAGAAATGTTTCTATGATCTTCTTTCTTTCTTTTTGCAAATCTTTTAAAATTATGAAAACCATAAATATATGTATCTTTCTACCCATGTACACAACACATTGTGTTGATTTGTTGTTTCACGTATGTTTTAGGTTTAGAGCTAGCATGGGATAAAATAACAGGATGTGAGCATGTTGTACAGGTTGTACCTATTGTGTGGATTATAGTTAGCATACATGTTCATACTTGTAAAATTTCTCTTTTCAATATGTAAATGTAAGTTGTAACAATTCATGTTGTAATATACATGCTGTATGTTGAGAATATTATGGTGTATGCAATATAGTTGAATGTTCTTGTATGTGTATGTCGCTTCCGCATCTCTCTCTGATACAATTGCCTAACATTTTTGGATTTTGTCTTCTCATCTCCATGGGGTTTTGAGAAAGTGAAAATCCGGGGACGTTACGACTACTCACCATCATGAGTTGCTAAAACATATTGATTGGGTTGGGAGTGGCCACTCAGACTCTTCCAACATGTAAATACTTAATCCATTAACTATATGCCCTTACCAATGAGTATCTCTATACTCTTGGTCTTAATGCTTCTCTTGTATGATTAGATTCAATCTTGTGATTTTTAATTGTTAGTACCTCAAAAAGTAGTACTAAACTTATCTAGGTGTTATCGAGTTGCATGAATGCATGAGAATGCTAGAATTCTTAATATAATGATCATATGGTTATATTGTGATTGTTTGTTTGCCATCAAGAGAGAGAGAGACTTATAATCTAGATCTATCATAAGCTCAAGAGAGGAGCGAATAGACATCTATGATGATTTCCAGTAATCTTGATAGGGGTATACAATGGGTGTGAGTATTGCATGTTGATGAGAGACCTTAGATGGTGAAACCCAATCCAAGTTCCCATCCATACTTAATATATTACTCTATGATTTAACTTACTTTCTTATTTTTCTACTTTTTTTGTTTTACTTGTTTCACTTTACTCATTTGTTGAAGTACCATCATTCTGTAAGGAACATAAAACTTGTTTCCACTATTTTGGTTGGTGTAACTAACCCAAGGCTCCACGTTCTTAGCACTTACCACTTCTTATCTTTGTGTATTAACCCTTATTTACTACATTATACCCCGTATAATAGTTGTGGGGGCTTGAGTGTCGGGTTATAAATTTAAGAGTTTGACTACTCTAGATTCACTCTTTTATGGACATGTGATTTAGGCTGGTCAACTTTTTGGCACCATTGCTGGAGACAAGGCAACATGTACTATTAAGAATCCAACTCTACTTAGCAAACATCTCCACCTCAAGTCTAGCAATAGAGTTGGTTGCACTATTTTTAGTCTACTATCTCTATCTATCTCAAATAC
Organism: Alisma plantago-aquatica; assembly: GCA_963693085.1. NCBI lineage: Eukaryota > Viridiplantae > Streptophyta > Magnoliopsida > Alismatales > Alismataceae > Alisma > Alisma plantago-aquatica. Next base: position 1,343,442,974 of record OY856412.1, on the reverse strand, counting down.
TATGTTTCACACATCCAGTTTCTAACTCAAATATGGGAACTATTTTAGGAAGACTGAAGAGAAGAAAACATTGGCTACAACTACTAGCTGTGAACATCATTTCTTCTCATAGGGGAGGACACTAGGGAGGCACCCAAAACCCAAGAACTGAACAACCTCAAAACAAAACTGACTTTGATCATGAGGAATACCATTTGGAAGAAGCAGAACCTGAAGAACCACCTCATGAGGAGGAACATGAAGTAGAGCACCAAGATGAAGGGTGCCATCGTAAAGTAAGAAGAAATGGGATAAACAACAAAAACAACAATGATAACCATGACAATGACGATGATGATAGAGGCCCTTACCTCTATGAATTGGCTGCTACCTGAACCAATGAATCTAGGTGCCCAATCATCATCCCTCGATTCAATGCTCTAAAGTTTGAACTCAATGAATCTATCATCACCATGTTCCTATACAAAATATTTGGAGGCAACTCCGGATATGGAAATCCTTACCACCACCTGGAAGCTTTCAAAAACATTTGTGAGACCATAATGATGAACAAGGTTCCAGAAGAGGTGATCTACTATAAGGGGTTTAACTTTTCTCTGAGAGACAAAGCATTATCATGGTACCTTGATCTACATGACAAGACCATTAATGGATGGGCACCCTTGGATGACACTTTTGTCACCAAGTTTTACCCAGTGTAGAAAACCCATAGGATCAGGCACAAGATCTCTAGATTTGTGAAGAATCTAGGAGAGCATTCATATGAAACTCTAGAGATATTTCAAGAATATTCGAGGGATTTCCCTCACCATATCTATGATAAAGGATTTCTAGTCACTACCTTCTACAATGGGATTACTTCAGCTGAAAGGAATTTTCTAAATGCTGCTGCAAGAAGTGATTTCCTTGGTAAGAACCCAAAGAAGACTATAAAGATCATCAACAACATGTCATCCCTAAAGGGCAGTCTAGACTATGATAGAGGAACAAAAAAGAATATATCATATGAAGGTACCACTATTGAGTCTAAGCTCTAGAGGAATATACTGCTCAAATTCAAAAGATTGCTCTAGATGTAAAACAACTAAAGCATACTAGAAGAAAAGGCAAAAGGTGTAGGGAATTACGGGCATAGAGTGTAGCAGTAGAAATAATTTTTTTTATCTATCTATATTCCCATAACAACAAGATCGTGGTATTTGAATTAGGAAGGATGGTTTTAGCAAGTTATACCTAGTCCTGGAGCATGTCCAGTGACAAAACCCACTTCTTTGCAACTGTGGACTAGTTGCTTTTGGATGGCGGCTGTGCAGCTCCTGGTCTTCACCACAAACAATTGTCTGTGCAATCTCTATAGTGACTCTGATGGTCTCGCCATAGACTGCATGTTGACTTTTCTCTCTGAGCAGTAGCCAAAGGACTCCTACCTCTAGAGTAGTCCATACAGACCAACTAGAACTCCTATCATTCACTAAGAACAGACAAGAAGGAGTTGTGCCTCCCATTGGTGTACTAGTCACCAACATGCTCTCCCACAACAACAACTCTTAGTTGTTCTATCCTATTACCTATCCCTTCCTATCATGTAGGACTTTCCTAGGATCTCTAGGTTACCACAACTAGAGAGGAAAATACTTGTTAGAGGACTTAATTCTTAGTTGTCTATGTTGTGTCTTGGGAAGCCCCCAATACCCCTCCTTTTATAGGCGAGATTTGGGTCAGGGTTCCCAATCTATACAAGATTGCATGGGAGTGGATAGGACTGGAAGAAATTGAACTTTCACAACCTGTGAGATGCCAAACGGTCATCTGGCAGTTTCCCAATTGGATACAAATTTGGCACTTCAAGTAGAGTACAATCGACACTATTTGAAAAACATCTCGAACCTTCATACAACTTAAATGAGTCGTCTCAAATAGGCGAGGCGTCTGTCTCACTCACCTAGACTCCCACCCGGTGAGTCGAGATGAGCAGGTCAGTTCAATCATATTTAATTGGTTGATTTAAGGGTAAAACATTTGCCAATACAATTTCCAAATGGCCTGACCCCCATACGGCCATATAAACATTTGAGATGCCCTTCTGGCTTCCTAAATGGCCATCTCACTCAATGAGAATGTCGTTTGGAAGTTCAATCAGCCAATCAATCGATCTATTACATGAATTGAATTCCTAAACACTTTAGTAATCAATCCAATTGTCATTCAATATCAAACTCTTCTTCTAGATGAGTTCCTATGTGTGTGACCCTATAAGTCCCACATCACATTGGTAGTGAGTGCCCATAACTAGCTTATGACATCACAAGTAGAGAGTGGTGCCTAGTTGCACATCAGTGCTACCCAAGTGAATGGAAAGTTGGAGAACAAATTCAACTTACAATCTGTGTAAGGTGTTGCAGTGATTGTATAATTCCTTTGTCTCTGATATCCATGAAGAAGCCATGGCATGGAAGGTAATCCTCTAAAAATTCATTCCATGTTCCTTGAACAAAGAGCAGACTATCGTAGATAATGTGACAGAGATATCATATATTGATTCACATGTGTGCGCACATGCATTTCTCAGACTCACTTATCAAGTGGCTAGGATATCACACTCCAGTAGGAGGGTCAAATCCCATATCTATCACTCATTGTCTATCCCCATGTGTCAAAGTCACCCAATCATCACCATTATAACAACCCATGTTTCAAGACTACGTTTGATGATGTCAAAGCGTACCCAATGACATGTGATGAGTGCAGTGATTTTAGGTCTAAGAATCACAATCACCACCTTCACTTATAAGAGATGACTGTGACCACCACAACCATGTGTCACTCTCAAGGTCGGTTTGTCTGATACTTTATTCCCTAACATGTTTCTGTGTCCTTGGTTTGATATTTCCATATCATGACTAATGAGATTTTGTCATCAACTAGCTCAAACTCTAATCTTACGTGTTATTGTTGTCTATCAACCCTCCACAATAACAACCAATTAGGGACATAATGTGAATATGTATATGTACTCTTAACATTTGTATGATCTCATCCATAAGGGTAGTAACTTGAATACATATGTTATTGAGTAATATAATTCTCTAGTCATTCACTTTGTATCCTCATTATCTCATAAATGAGTGAAATAAATGAATTGGAAGCTTTCCTTTATATATGTTTTTTTAATCAAATCCTTTTAGGTAATTATTCCATTTCAATCATCATATGATTGGCTATATGGGCATAACCTAGCAACAAGCTCCCACTTCCACTTAGAACCAATCACCCATGGATCTTATCCTTAGTGATCTAAACATGTCCAACATGCTTCTTCTGCACCAGTGCTGATTTTGTGGGTTAGCAACACTTTGCTTATAGTTTGTGCTTATAGTTAGTATATTCCATGTTCCTAATATATTTGCTGTACAATTTCTCATATGAGACAGAACTATGTTAATATGGTATCTGATATTACTTGCCTAACAAATATCTCCATTGTTTTCACCGTATTTTTACTGAGTCATCAATGGTTGGAACATCTATAAGTTCATCATATAAACCTTTTAGATCCATATAGTATCACTTTCTATTCACAACACCAGTATACTCAGCTTCTATTGTAGAATAGAACTAATGGCTTGTTAGTTTGGAACCCATCCGACTAATCAATATATTTTAATTTGCGATCAGCTTTGTCATTTATGGAAGCTTGCATCGATGTAACTCTTTACATACAATTCTTCCTTTTGTTTCTATTATCATTGACTAACAATCTTATCCTTAAGTACTTCATAAGTACTAATGGATATCTTTAATGACTTTCAAATAACCCTTATTGGAGTTTATTGTCATGTCTAATACATACATGATTATATGGGATAAGTACATTTATTGGATTCATGATATATTCACTGTTGGGCTAGCCCATGAAATATTATTCATGATATTTATATTCTTCCTAAGAATAGGAATATAGGGTTCATAGACTAATCCAAATTCTCTCTCATTGAATCCAACCATGTTGAACTCTTTCAACACATTGTGCTATTAAAGTGTTCGAACTTCCACTGTGAAACATTCAAGAATTATCTCATAGGTCTTGATCCTTATCTCATAAGAAGTTTCACCTTATCCTTCATTGTTGAAGGTGTTTTTCATGCTAGTTCTCAACTTTCATTATATTGAGATGCCATTCCTCATCACATGTGGAACATTCATATATTCTCCCACTAAATCTTTTGTAAACACAAACTTTATCTTTTGTCTTGATTCAAGTCAAACTCTTTAACTATCTTGTCACGTCACAAGATCCAATTCTTAGGTGCTTATTTGAATCCCAAATTCAACCTTGTAGTTTATACACTTTATTTGCATTTATGAAGTTATGAAACCTTTTATATTGTGTCACACACACATCCTCTATTGTATTCAAATTAAGTAATCCAGTTTCAATCTTCATATGCTAAATCTCTTAGTCTATTTTGACTACAACAACAAGCATGCCAATTGGTAAAGGAATTTCTATCATATTCAACAACTTGAACTAATTTGAAAAACTTTTCAACCAATTTTTCCTTTTATGTCATCCATGTAGGTCTTTGCAACAAGACCCTATGGCACCCTTTGGGTATTACCCCTTTAGGCAACTCTATCAAGGTCCTACCTTGTTAGCTTACATGGACCCCAAATGACCTTGGGCCATTACTTAGATTATGGTATTCAATAGCTTCTCGTTGACTAGTTGGCTCATCCTATTATGACCAATCTGTCTGATTTGTTTGATTCATAATCCTACAATCCCAGACATATTCTACTAGAACTATTTTTCTCTTTGTTATGTAACGAGCTTGAGATTCCATAATAGCTTGTGATTCTCTTTATTCTCATCGTACCTATTTATTGATCTAGAACATTTTGACTTCTACTTTCACTACCACCGATTCATTAGGAATTCAATTATCCCATTAACAAAACAATTCTTTATTGATTTAAATTAAAAGTAACATTCAACAAACTTGGTTTATAGATGAACCTTTTCAAGAAACTTCTTTCTCAAGGTGGGTTTAAATCCCTTAGACGTATTGGGACATTCTAAAATCATATCATATATGATTTTATATAAACCATTAATTTGGTACATTATTTAGTGATAGGTATATATTTATGAGGATAGAAGAAGATAAGATTAAGTGATAATTATATTCGGACCCATCATGGTATAACTCCTTCATTGTGACACATCATTATGTTCAGATGGATTTGACTTGTGATACATTATCATAGTTCATTCATGAAGGTACTCAAGGTATTAATGTAAAGTATTTCAACACTTGATCTCATCAAGGTTTCTTAATTCTTTCATCAAAGTCATACTCCATTTGTAATATCCTTGAACACTACAAGAGATTAATACTAGTATAAGTAATTATCTATAGCATTTATTTCGTAAGATCTTCATGCATCATATGTATGAGTTCTGATGGAAGACTTATCCTCCCACTACATCTAGTGAAGGACGTCGTGCTATAGTTGTGCATAAATAAGATTTACATATTTTCTTAGATTCCTTAACATAGGGAATCTAGATCAACATCAATATGTGTTCTAGGCATGCACTTCTCATATTCATACAAGATGAGTAATGATAATGATAGTCTTCAGTTATCAGTTATAATCCTTTGGTATAAACATTATAAGAATTCATATTTGAATCATTTCACATAAATATCACATGATTTTTTAGGGCCAATGCCATGCAAGTTCATATCTTTGAAATAGAAGCACTAACAAATCTTTATTCATAATCATCTTTGTCTATACAAGACTCATAAAGAAATATTTTCTATTCTAATGGCATAATGAAATACCACTTCTAGTAACTCTATTAAATGCCCATTGGGCTAAGATAAATTTCAATCTAGACTATGGCTTCCGCAACACTTTCTCTGCCTTGTCCATCTTTGTCCTTATATGAGGGCTTCTACTTCTTGTCAGATCATGCACATCAGTGTGTCAGATCTCTTATCAGCTATCATATACCAAAACTTTAAGAAGTAATCAAATTTATCTTATATTGTTTATACCTAAAGTGGAGGCCTCAATTCCATCCTTCTTCTTCTTTAATTCCTCCAACCAGAGTGGGCAATTCCTTTTCCAATGTCCATCCCAGTGACAATGGTGACAATCGCCTCTTCTTTTCTATAATCCACCTTTTGCCTTGAGATATGAAGATTGGGGCTTCTGGCTAGCTTTAGAATTCTTCTTAGCTTTGCCTTTGCCTTTAGACTTCCCCTTTGTCTTGCTGTTCACCATCACAAACTTGGGTTTATCTTTCTTCATTTGTGTCTTACCTATCCTCAACATGCCCAACAACTTTGTTAATCGCTAGTCAAAGTCGTTCATGTTGTAGTTTAGGACAATCTGACTATACGACTTTGGAAGATATTGCAGAATCATGTCAGTAGCCATCTCTTGACCCAAAGAGAATCCCAGTCTAGCTAGGCTCTCCACATATCCAATTAGCTTGATCACATGAGGACCAACTGGATCTACTTCTGCCATGCTGCACTTGAACATCGCCTTGGAGACATCATATATCTCCTGTCTTGCCTGATCTTAGTACATGTTCTTGAGATGTGTGACCATATCAATTACCCCAGTGTTCTCATGATGCCTTTGAAAGTCATGGTTCATGGAGCATAACATTAGATAGTTTTCATCCACGACGCGTTTAATATACTTCTTATAAGCATCCTTGTCAACTCTTGGAGCTTTTTGAGCTTGTTCCTCTAGTTCTGGCATTTGCAGGACATAGAGCTTGCACTCATGTGTGAGAAATTCTCAACTCCTAAACTAGTTGTGGAAGTTGTTCCAATATGTTTGTCCTTCTCAATGAGTGATCGCAAAGAAAAGTGATTGTTTGTTGTTTCCATTTGGTTCTATAAAAGAATTTGCAATTTTCTCAAAAACACATTTTTGATTTAATTTGATTAAAATTTGGGCTATAATAACTAGGTTTTTAAATAATTATGGTTCTCATTATTTTGTTTAAATTGAAAACCCTCAAGTATCAATTCAGAAAATTGCAACGAACAATTTTCTAATGAGTAAGATCCAAAATAATTCAACTATAGCCTGATCAACACCGCAAACACAGTTAATTACCATGGTGGGGTACTTTTGCCAACTGCATCATAAGAAATTCTTGGTAGATAATAAGTTCTACTCTTTGCCATAAATATCTGCATTCTTTTGGGCCCAGACACTCTGAGAATCACCAATTAAGCCTAACCCAATATCCAATACAATAATAATGTACGCACAGAGGCAGAAACTACATTACTACCATCACAATTCCATGAGGTAGATGACATACCACACGAAGGCGTAAACTATGCTTGGTCGAACAAGTTTTTCATGTGTATTGCTATTGGAAAGCATCATAGACTTGATATTTTTAATTTGAGGGATTTATATGTATCATATATATACATACTATATCCAATCACCACATATATACTATGTATCATATACATGGTATATAAAACAACGCAAACATGCAATATAAACAAAAGGTGATTGTTATGGGCATGTCTACTTGTAATTGCTTGAAGCCACAAGGAACTACTACCACCTAGGTCAATCATCACATCACATGTATGAACCTGTTGTTGGTGTACACATGTTGCTCCAATATGAGTAGATTAGTTCAACCCTTGAATCGCTTGTCTCACCTCTTGGCCAGTTGCTTGGTTATCAAGGATGGTCGTCTGGCCTCCTCTCCAACCTATGTTTAGACTCCTTCCAAATGGTTGGTTGGGCCTACAAAGCGGTTGTGTAGATCCATATTTCTATCCTCTATGGTCCTTCAAACGGTCGTATCGTCTCATGAACCGATCATCTCATCTAGAGATGATTGTCTTCCTCGTCGTTGCAAGAAAAGAAACTATCCTATTGTTACTTTATTCAATTGAAAAATGGAAACCTCGAGTTACATTTGAGGGGAGTAAAGGTAGAAAAGAATTACTTTACATTGGGAAGATAGAGGTAGAGGCTCAATACACAATCCAAGATAAATAAGAACAACCAAACCATCCAACCAAACACAGATATAGGGTTTAGGCCATAACCATGCTACACATCCACCATCAAAATCGCTTTTAGGGCGATGTATGTAAATTGCATATATATATATTATCATATATATATATATATATATATATATATATATATATATATATATATATATATTAGTTTGAGAAATGTGGTCCTTGATAGGATATGCATATGGGATCATTTTAAATATTCACATTGTATGCAATAAATAAATGGTAAAACCAAAAATCCAATCATATCAATTTTCCTAAAACATTCTAAATTGACGTGGGTGTGATACTGATGGAGATTCCACTCACGTGGAATTGTGTGCACCACTAAAAATCCTAAAGACAGTAAGTCTTTAGGTTTAGCCTTTCTTATACTATGTTGAAATTCCACCCACGTATGCTAAGATACGTGGAAGTCTTATCGCAGTATAGTTAAGGGTCAAATCCACAGGACAACAGTCTTGTTGGTAGCAACAAGATGGAAAACATTAGAATCCCACTTAATCTCTTGGTAGTGGGTATCTAACTTGAAAGGTTTGATTTGGTTGTTTTAAACTAAGAACAAGTAAAGCGAGTAAGTAAATATAAGGATGTAATCAATGATAAGGAGTCACTAGGATGTGATTGGCTTTCACGACCACTACACATGGATCCAAAACATGCAACATAAAACATATCTTGTAATAAGAGTCTAAACATTTAGTATCTTTGTAGATTTAGTTTCCTTTCGGAGAACTAACTACGAGAAGTGTGGGAATGTTGTAATGCCGGCCATCGCCGAATGAATGGTCACCTACTTTACATCATTCCCTTCGCAAAGTGTGTTCCTCGACTTACCAAGGTTGTGCTTTCACACGTCAACTAATTCCATTTCATAGTATGAAAGCAAAACAATGGAAGTGAGTTTACTCCACTTCATGAAAACACTCCTAGATACCAAAACAGATGCATGGTGGATACATGCATCGAACCAACATTCAATCGAGATTTGAATCTAGTAGTACAAATATAGACAATTCATACTAAAAGATAAAAGATAACATAAGTTGGTGATCAAGCAACGAGCATTCATTAAACGATTGATGTTGAACTGAAAAGGAAGCATCTCTATATTGCAAACTATGGATTACATTACATGAAATGAAAACATGGGCAGCAGGGCTACTCCCCGCACCCTAGTGAGAGAGACTACTCGCTCATAGCTAGGACAAAGAAGTAGGCGAGAAAAGAGAGAGAGAATGCCATCCCCACAAAGGAGAGAGGAAAGTCAACCCCTTGGAAGGAGAGAGAATGACGATCTTCACACTTCACAGGTTGCTTGATGATGAGGTCTCCTCTTCCCACCTTCTTTGGTGAAGAGAGAGAAAGCAACTTCTGGATGGAGCTTGGATCTCAGACCGGCAGCCTTTGGGCAGAGGATGGAGGTTGGAATAACTCTAGAGTAGTAGAGGTAGCCTCTAGTTGTCTGAAACTTGATGTCTTTGGGAGGACCCCTTGGGTCTTGTTTATAGGCCTTGAGTGAAGTCCAAACGGTTTGGTCAGTTTTGGGTCCAAACGGTCTTGAAGACCGTTTGGACTCTGAGACCGTTTGGGCTCTGAAAACCATTTGGACTCTGAGACCGTTTGGGCTCTTAAACCGTTTGGACTCTGAGACCATTTGGGCCCTGAGACCATTTGGACTCGTGCGGTCTTGAGATCGTTTGACTCCATGCGGTCTTGGGACGGGTTGGCTTCATGCGGTCTTGGGACCGTGTGAGTCCATGCAATCTTGGGACCGTGTGAGTCCATGCGGTCTTGGGACCGTGTGAGTCCATGCGGTCTTGAGACCGGTTGGCTTCATGCGGTCTTGGGACCGTGTGAGTCCATGCGGTCTTGGGACCGTATGAGTCTTTTGTGATTTTTTTTTGTGTGTCTTTTTCTGTAAGTAAAAAGGAAAAGGTTAATCTAACAGTATGTTTGCAATAAAAGAGAATAGTTAGAGATTCTATCTAATTTATCTAAGAAAGAGTGTGGAAAATTAAAGAAAAACACTAAGATAACATCACCAAATTGGAGGTTATCACCCCCCCCCTAACTTAGAGTCTAGCTTGTCCTCAAGTTAGATAGAGCTGAGGCATGTAATGGCGAGGTGATTTTATTTAGTTAAGATTTCCATACTCTTGCTTGAATTATAAACCTGAGCTCTCCTAAGGTCGTATCGGGTCTTACTACTTGCTTTAACTCTTTCAGGTATTGAGAGTTTCTTGGGTCTCAAGTTTCTTCCGTATGCATTGGGACCACTTTTTATTTTGTGCATGTTGTTGACTCTAATCAGCTTTATACCTCTCTTGAAAAACCTATTAGAAGCTAGAGTGGGTATGAGGGATGGCTAAGGCTTGATGTGTAACTCCCCCTTCAAGTGGGGGATGGGTTGTCTATGCTTTTAGGATCTCACTACCAGGCATGATACATCTGCCTTTGTGAGGGTAGCTGAATGTACCGATCGGGCAAGTCCTTTATAAGCCTTTCATATATTTAGATACCTTAGGGTTCCACTACCGGGCACGACACATCTGCCTTCGTGAGGGAAGTTGAATGTACCGGCCGGGTGAGACCTTCATTGGTTCTTTATATAGATCCTTATTTATGGCACAACTCTCATAGTTTTATTCAACTCTCTGGCTTTTATTCGTAGACTTACAAGCTTAGGATTTGGGGTTTTTAGGGAATTTATTTTGGGTGGCCAAGCCTCTTTTATTTGAAGAGAGGAAAGTTGTTCTTAGAGATTTTCAACATGCACTTGTTTGGTTTCTTTTTAATGGTCCACTTGCGAGACTTCTTGATTTGGATGTCGCCTGATGCCCCTCTCATCCTTGAGAGCTTGTCTTATTTCGGCCTTGATATTGACGTGTGGAGAGTCAGATGTAGAAGTGAAACAAAAGCATGAAAATTAATAGTGGAGAGGCATTATTAAATCACCATTATATGTCTAAGTGCTATTCTTGTTATTACTTTTGAGGACTAACATGATTCTAAAGTTAGCTGAGGGTGACTTTGTTCCAAAAGTGATGTTCTTGTTTATGTGCGAAGTTTATTTTAATAGGGAAAATACTTTTAAAACAAAATTAAATGCACAAATAAAACTGTAAAATTTTATACAGAATTGAAAGAAAATGTAGAGACGGAAGGATATTGAAAATGATACCTCGCCCTTGTCAATGTACTCCCCCCCTAACTTATCACTCACTTTGGCCGCAGAGTGTCAAAGTGATAGTTTGAGAAGTACAAGGACAAGGGCATCAGGTTTCTGTTAGTCCTTTATTGGCACCATGTGTGCAGAGGAGATTAGCGGCGAACTTCCCTCGTAATGCGTGATAATCCACTTTTGTCATCTCCTCTACTAGTCTTCCAAGTACCATGATGGTGTACATCCAGTAGAGGACGTGGAAGCCGTAGTCATTTGATTCCCGAATCTGTTGGGGACATCTGTGGCTGAAGGTTGGGCGGTGAAAGTGTTCTTTGCTGTATGTCCTTGTGTGCTGACTTAAAAGATCAATTAGGCTGTCGGCACATTCCTTCGCCACCTCCTCCGTGGGCATCTTTGGTGTCACGACATATTTCTTCTACCGTGGGTTGAACTGGCTGTCGGAACTATTGTAGATGAAAGTTGTTCCTTCATGTAGGTTTGTTGTCAGAAGCATCCAATGCTCTTGGTGAAGGAAGGGGAGCATGATAAATTTCAGTGTCGTATGTTGTAGGAAGGAAATTAGGGCTTCAGTTGTTCTGAAGTTCTTTAGCTTTAGGAGATCTTCCTTCATGTATGTGGATGCCATATAGGTAGTAGGGTGATTCTGTCTGAGAAGCAATGGATAGGCAACCATCAAGCTCACAGATAGAGACCCTTTGATCTGTACAGTTTCCCATAGCGCATCTGCCATGACCAGAATGTCACCGGACATGAAAACTAGTTCATCTTTCTCGACGTAAAGCCTTGACATGATGAGGTGAAGTTCATTGTCGGAGAGACTCTTGCAAGCTATGAGGTCAAAATCTAGAAAAGTTGGTTCTATGGCAGATAGGGGCACCATTTGTGATGAGGATCTCCTGATGGTTTCCCCTGATAACAGATCTATGTCCCCTTTATCCTGCTCTAGGTCGAAGTTGGAAGGGTCGCATTTTCTTTCCTTGGGGACTATGGAGAGGTGTTTGTTTTTCTCCAACTCCTTTAAAGTTTGTCTGAAAGGTCGCTTTTGCGGATGTTGGATTGCTGAAAAGAGGTAGCGAGGGACGTCGTCTGGTGCCATTGTCAGGTCCTTGAAGAACCGTCTGTCACAAATAAGTTCCATGCGTAACACCCTCGTAGGGAGTGAAAGTCTTCGACGACCAGCTCGGTAAAGGGGATTTCTTGGTTTAGGGCTTGAATGTGACGGATAGTGCAAAAAGAGCAATCCCCAGATCCCTCGGTAGTTAGGACTTGTGGGTTTATGATTTGGAACCAGTGTTGGCTCCAATCCTGGAGGAGGAACGGGCGTGCAGCCCAAATTAATTTAAGAAGTCTAAAAGGTATACATCTTGCCTCTCCGGCTTCTTCTCCAACAAAATTTATTGTTCCAGCTGGTAACTCGCTGGCGCAAAGATTGTACACCTTGGCGTCATGAGCCTCAGTGTCCACAATCATAAACAACCAATGGCCAGAAACTTGAAATGGCATGGTTAGATATCGTTCCCTCCGTGCTAAACTAGCACACATCCGCTCTATTGACTTTGCTCGTATTTCTTTGTATAACAAGCCTATAGATAGGGCAGGTGAGGTGTTAAAAACTGGCTGCTGCCTCTTTGAGCTTATGTAAACTTCGAAGCAGTTGGCGAGTAGGACACGGAAAATTGCGAGCGACATTGTTGACTGTTGTCGCAGGATGTTGTAGAAATCTTCGTGTGTCAACTCGTGCTTAGTCTTTGTATTGTGGTAAATGATGTCTCCCCCCTCTTTGACATCATCGACAATAGTGTTCAGGATGAAGATGTCCTGAGCATCTAGTGTAGAGATGGACACCATATCTAAGTCATGCATGTTATGAGGTAGAGGTGGTGGTGGGGGAAGCTCTTGCATAGGGGGTGGAGAAGTTTGTTCCAAATCTTCTATAAAGCTTTGCAGATCTTCATCTGAATTAGAAGCAGAATCGAGTTCTTCATCTGTATCTAAACGTATTCGTTCTGATTCTTCCTGTTCTGGGGGAAAGGGGACTGATTGGTCAAGAGTGGAGAAAATTTGAGTGGTTGTAGCTGGTGGGCTTGTGTTGGTTCCTAATATACATTGATGGAACTCAACAAAAGCTGCATCTTTTACAGCCTCCCCCAAGGATCCCAAGGCAGAGTAATCAAGGAATTGATCCCCATATGATATATTCACATTTTCATTGTGAGCGGGGGACTTGGGATCATGTCCACCTTCTTGGTGGTGTTTGTTATATCCTTTCTGAGATGGTTCTACTCCTTGGCTTGGGCCCTCCCCATCATCGTCTGGGTCATCGGGTTTGTCATCTGAGGAGGTGGTGTCGTCGTTGGAATCTGATGAGGAGTCGGATTCATCTTCTTCTTCATCATCGTCATGTTTTTCAGTTGCTGCTTTGTCTGATAGTTTCTTCTGTGTTGTCTTTTTGCACTGCCGATGGGTGGTTTATAGCTCGTCAATTGCCACTTGCACATGCTTGTGTGTTTCAAGCAGTGCGTCAAGGGTTTCCTTGAGATCTGAGTATCATCCCTCGACAGAGAGGAGTCGTGATGTAAGATCTGTTACTTTAGCTCGTAATTGTTGGATTTCATTGTTTGCCGACTCCTCTTGGCGATTGTTGAGCTATGTGAGAGTGTTGCTGTTGTCATCCAAGCGCATGCTAAGAGCTGTTTGTTGCTGCTTGAGCTCACAGAGGGTCTCAGGCAGAGGTTGAGTCTATGTAGAGACCCTATCAACTTGCTTGGCCATCACTTCTTGCTGGCTTTTTACTTCAAGGACCAGCTCGGGCAAGTTGTTGCAGCGGTTGTCGATGCGATCAACTTGCTTGGCCACTACATGTTGTCGTTGCTGAATACCTTGAAGGATGCTTGGCAAGGCATGGTGCTTCTCGTCGATCTTGGTGACATGTTTAGATGTTCCCTACACACCAGAAAAAATAGAATACAATATGTTAGAAGGGTCGGTGAGGAGGTTTCGGATGGTGTCGAACTGACATCCGAATTCCTCACCGACATTTGTAAGAGGGACCCCCGTTATGGAAGGGTGGGGTGGTTGGGGTCGGGGTGGAAATGTTGTAGTGTCTTGTGGAAGAGACTCTGTTGATGGTTCCGCGAACTGCGTGGTGACTGTAGATGGGGTCACTAGCGATGTCGGGTGGTGGTGGATGGGAAATGTGGTGATATTCCTGGTGAGAATGGTGGGATCGATAGTGTTGGGGGAAAAATGGTGGGGATGGAGGCGAAGGTGGTGAAGTCATACGTAGGAGTGGAGAAGGGGATGCTCGAAGAGGAAAATGGTGAAGTGGAGGATGCAGGTGGTTGTGTAGTTGTAGGGAAAGAGGATGTGATGGACATCATTGTGGAAAATGATGGAAGAGTGGTCGATTGTGGAAAGGTGGAGGGAGTAAGTTCAACATTTAAACTCATAATGAATGAGTCTAGAGATGAGGTGGTGATTTGTTCTTCGGGGAGGGGGGGCTCTGGCTCTAGATGTGGTTTTGATGTTGGTGTCCCTAACAGCTGTTGTTTCTGTGAAAGCCTTTTAGAAGGTCGTTTCACTGGAATTTTTGTTATACGATCTGCCGGGGCTGTGATACTGAGCTTAGTCTTCCCCGCCTTTGCTTTTTTGTCGGTTGCTTTAACCGAAGCTATGAGTTTTGCAAGCTCCTCGTTAGTGAAGAGGAGTTTTTCCATGTCATAATCTACCAGCTCCGGGAGCGGTAGCAAAGTTCTGGATGATTTGACTGTAGGGCAAAAAATGTAATATAACTTTGCATCCTTTTCTTTGATGATGTAGGAGTTTTTCAAAGTTTGTTCATTGGTACGGATGTCGCCCTTTATCTTCTTGCATCTGGGTAGAGGTCTGTCCATTTTGAGATGTTTGATAATGGATGTGATATGCCCCCCATGCAAATTTCCTTCCCCATGGCGTAAGCGGATAGCTTCTGGATCATGTGACGTCTAATGTTGACTGGAATCCCATGTAGGACTGACCAGAGAACAAAAAGATCTAAATGATGACATTCCCGCCTTCTGTCCTGGGGAAGAGTGCACCAGTGAGAATTTTATGTAGTGTGCGCACTAATCCAGATTGTATGTTCGAGGCCTTGCATGTCTTTGCCTCGTAGGTGACGATCCCTGTCAGGGATTTCCAGAAGTTATGCATGTTGAATTGGGCATTCTCTGTTCCAACAGATTTGACTTTCTTGAGCTGCTCCTGGTTGTCTATAAAAATTTCATTCAACATGTTTTCTTTGATGACAACCTTGTTGCCGAAGAGCTTGGTGAGCAGCCTATGGTCACCTCCATCCCTTGATCTATCCATAATGTCGACAACTTCTTTGTTAAGATGAGTAAAGAATTTAGTTGTAGGTTCGGCGTAGGAGGTCTCAGGGATAAAACACAACCGTGAAAGATTTGCATTATCGAGCAATGCGGGGATTCTGTCGTAAATCCCCATGTTCATTAGTACGTTAGGGCAGACATACTTTGTAGGTTTAAGGGATTGATTAATGGATGGTAGGGTGTGGATGTATATGTTTTTTGGTGGTGGTGTTGTAGTGGTGATGAGAGGGAAAACAAGAATGGTGATGGTGGCGGAAGTGGCAGCAGTGGTGGTGGTTGGTGGAATGTACCCTACCAGAGTTTGTTCCCTTGCAGTGGCAGGATGAACCTGCTTCCTTGCCCATTTCTTTGGTTGTTGAGTTGTAGTGGCTTCCTGGGCCTTCCTCTTCCCTTTGCTTTTTGTGGTGGGGGATTCTGCCTCGGGAGTTGGCTCATATTCTGAGCCCTCATAATTGGAAGAGATTTCTTCCACTTCTTCGTCGGGCTCCTCAGCTAGGCATTTGTTGATGCGGTCAATTTCGCATAGGGCCGCTATGATGCTGACCTTTGGTGGGGCCTTTCCAGTCTCATTGTAATTGTCGACGATCATTTGGAGCCTGGCTCGATCCTCTATTAGTTGCTCCCTTTTCCAGAAGGGAGCGTTAATAGTTTCAGTTGGTTGTCTTGCTGGAGAGGCCAGTTATGAAAATGGAGAAGCATATGTTAGAGTAACACGTTTATTATAATAAGAATTGGGTTTTATTTATGTTTATGTGTTTTTATGTTTTAATGAAAGACAAGCGGTTTTGAAGAGAAAAACAGTTTGAGGACTGTTTGGTCCCAAACGGTTTGAAGACCATTTGGTCCCAAACGGTTTCAAGACTGTTTGGTCCCAAACAGTTTGAAGACCGTTTGGTTCCAAACGGTTTCAAGACCGTTTGGTTCCAAACGATTTGAAGACCATTTGGTTCCCAACAATTTCAAGACCGTTTGGGAGGTGGAACGTCGGGGAGCAGCCGGCGATAAAGAATGTGGCGGTGATAAAGATGACGTCAACTATGGAAAAGGGAGCCGCGGCAGTGCTAGAGGCGTCTGTGATGGCAAAGACTGCAGCGGTGCATAAACGGAAGCGCCGAAAGAAGCTGCATGTTGAACTACCTTGCAGAAATGATCAGAGATGACGATGGTGATGGAAGGAGCGGCGGCGACTGAGGTGCGATCACCGTGAAGACATACGGGGCTGGGAAGGAGGATGGCGGAGAGAATCTGGGATGCGGGTTGCATGGGAACGGGAGCAGAGATGGAATAGGAAACGACGTTCGCGTGAGGGTTTAAGAAAGGTCCGGAGTCGAAACAAAGAAGAAGGAGGGGGGTTATATTTATAGGATTTGGGGGTTGACCTTACAAAATCCCTAGGTCAAACGGGTTAGCGACTGTTTGGACTCCAAACGGTTTTGAGACCGTTTGGCTCCAAATGGTTTCAAGACCATTTGGCTTCAAACGGTTTCGAGACCGTTTGACTCCAAACGGTTTAGCGACCGTTTAGCTCCAAACGGTTTCAGGACCATTTGGCTCCAAACGGTTTCAAGACCGTTTGGGAGGGTTAAGGTTATTTTGATTTTATATTTTTATGATTGTTTTATATTTTTATATTTTTATATTTTTAGATGATAAACCTAAGATGAACAAAGGAAATAGAAAACAAAGATAAAAGGTGATACTCAGATCTTGGGTTGCCTCCCAAGTAGCGCCTAGGTTTTACGTCACTGGCTCGACAAGGTTTTGATGTTGTTATGATTATGTTCTGGTGTCTCTGATCTCAATAGTCTATCTCGAAATTTTATCTGATGGAGTGTAGTATTTTTTCAAGCGATGGCCATTGACTATCCTTTCTCCTCCATTGTCGTCAACAATTATGACATCTCCAGTCGGGTATATATGTTTGATGGTGAAGGGCCTGGACCACTTGGTGCGGAGTTTTCCGGGGAATAATTTGAGCTTGGAGTTGAAAAGGACTACTTTGTCACCAATGGCGATGCCTTTCCTTTTTAGATGACTGTCGTGCCAAATCTTGGTTTGTTCTTTATAAATCGTAGCACTTTGATAAGCGATCATTCAGAGCTCCTCAAACTCTTGTAATTGGAGTTGTCTATTTTCTCTAGCACTTTTGAAATCAAAATTCAGTTGTTTAATGGCCCACCAAGCCTTATGTTCCAGTTCTACTGGGAGATGACATGACTTCTCGTATACCAAATGGAACGGGGTTGTCCCGATTGGTGTTTTATAAGTTGTTCGATATGACCAAAGGGCATCGGGAAGCTTGGTGGACCAGTCAGTGCGGTGTCTATTGACTATTTTTTCTAAGATTGCCTTCAGTTGTCTATTTGAAACTTCAACCTGACCACTGGTCTATGGATGGTAAGGCGTGGCAACTTTATGATTAACTCCGTATTTCTTTAAGAGGGCTTCAAAGCTTCATTCCAGAAAATGGGTCCTGCTGTCGGATATGACAATTTAGGGGACTCCAAATCTGGGAAAAATGATATCTTTAAACATCTTAATGACTGGTTTGGAATCGCTGGACACTGTGGGTATAGCTTTGACCCATTTCGAGACATAGTCTACTGCAACCAGAATGTAGGAGAAACCATAAGAAGAAGGAAAGGGGCCCATGTAGTCTATCCCCCACACGTCAAAAAGTTCAATTTCTTTCCACATGGTGAGGGGCATTTCATTCCTTTTAGATATGCTACTAGAAAGTTGACATTTGTTGCAAGATTTTACAAAATTATGAGAATCTTTTGCTATGGTTGGCCAAAAGAATCCTGATTGCAGAACTTTTATAGCGGTTTTGTTCGCACTCATGTGTCCCCCAGTGGGGCTGGAATGGTAATGCTCTAAGACAAGGGTAATCTCTTCTTCAGGTAGACAGCGACGGAAAAGTCCGTCTGCGCATCGGCGAAAAAGGTAAGGTTCATCCCAATAGTATTGCTTTACATCGTGGAGGAATTTCCTTTTGTCGTGATAAGAGGCGGAAGGGTGAATGATTCCTGTAGCCAAATAATTAACAATGTCGGCATACCAGGGGAATCCATTGGTAACTTTCATTAGTTGGTCATCTGGAAGGGAGTCTCTGATAGGAACTTTATCTTTGTCCTCGACTTCAATACGGATGAGATGATCGGCGACGACGTTTTCCACTCTAATTTTATCTTTGATTTCCAAATCGAATTCCTAAAGCATCAACACCCAGCGGATAAGTTTGGGTTTTGCATCTTGCTTCTGAATTAGATATCGTATGGCGGAGTGGTCAGTGTAGACGATGACCTTGGCTCCAATCAGGTAGGAGTGGAATTTCTCGAACGCATAGATGACAACTAAGAACTCCTTCTCTATAGTAGTGTAGTTCTTCTGTGCTTCATCGAGCGTTTTAGACGCATAGTAGATTACATAAGGTTTCTTGTCGATTCTCTATCCTAATACGGCCCCTATGGCATAATCGCTGGCGTCACACATGATTTCAAAAGATTGTGACCAATCCAGGGCTCTTAGTATAGGTGCAGAGATTAAAGCATTTTTCAGAGTTGTGAAACTTTGTAAACATTCTTGAGTGAAATTGAATTCGGTGTCTTTGGTTAGCAGTTGGGTCATGGGTTTTGCTATTTTTGAGAAATCTTTAATAAATATTTTGTAAAACCCTGCGTGACCCAAGAATGCTCATACTCCTTTTATGTCTTTTGGTGGAAATAATTTTGAAATAACTTCTATTTTTGCCTTGTCCACCTCAATCCCTCTGTCGCTCACTCTATGTCCGAGGACGACACCTTCAGTTACCATAAAATGGCATTTTTCCCAATTCAGGATGAGGTTTGTTTCCTCACATCGTTGTAAGACTTGTCTAAGGTTGAGTAGACAGTTATCGAAGGAATCTCCATAAACTGAGAATTCATCCATGAATACCTCCATTATAGATTCCGTTAATCCTGCAAAAATGGCAGACATGCACCTTTGGAAAGTAGCAGGTGCGTTGCACAGCCCAAATGGCATTCTTATGAAAGCATAGGTCCCATAGGGGCAGGTAAAAGTAGTCTTCTCTTGGTCTTCCGGGTGTATAGGGATTTGGTAGAACCCGGAATAACCTTCCAGATAACAAAAGAACTTTTGATGTGCTAAGCATTCTAGGACCTCGTCAAGAAAGGGCAGAGGGTAGTGATCTTTTCACATTGATTTGTTTAGTTTCCTGTAGTCGATGAACATCCTCCACCCTGTCACAGTCCTTGTCGGTACTAACTCATTTTTGTCATTTAGCACGACAGTTGTTCCTACCTTTTTGGGGACCACTTGGACAGGGTTGACCCTTTGAGAATCTGAAATTGGGTAATTTTATGCCGGCTTTCAGTAGTTTGAGGACTTGAAGGCGAACCACTTCTTTGAGATTGGGGTTCATCTTCCTCTGGTGTTCTCTTGATGGCTTGAATTCTTCGACCATGGGCAGTATATGCATGCATAAAGCTAGGTTTATACCTGTCAGGTCAGTTATTTTGTACCCAATGGCTTTCTTGTGTTTCTTCAGCTCGACAAGAAGCATTTCTTCCTGGTTTTCCGTCAGGGTGGAACTGATGATAACTGGACATAGTTTTTCTGTCCAATAACATGTGCTTAAGTCCAATTGGTAGAATCTTCATCTCAGGAGCTTTAGGTGTTTATGTCGCTTCTAAAATAGTGACAAATTTGAGCTCCTCAAAAGTGGCTGTCGGCGCTTCTTCAGCTTTCTCTAGGTGTTGCAAACATTGTTGGACCAATTCATTTGCTGAAAATTCAACTTCTGGATTTGTTAGAACATTCTCTAATTCATCAAATGGCTCAGATATTTCCAATTGGGACATTTGATATATTGCATCTAAGAGAAAGACCTCCTCTTGAATGCTGGGACCTTTCATGCTGTTGAGAACTCAGAATTGAATTGATTCTTTTCCCAGTCTTAGGATGATCGTGCCAGCTTCAACATCAATAAGTGCCCTGGTTGTAGCAAGGAAAGGTATGCCAAATATTATTGGATACCTCAGATCCTCCTTAATATCCATAATGACAAAATCGCATGGTACATATGCATCTCTGCCTATCTTGACTGTAATATCTTCGATAATACCCAAGGGCGCAGTGACAGTGGAATCAGCTAACTGAACTGTCATCGTTGTGGGTAGTAGGTCAGTGAAGCCTAATCTTTTACACATGCAGTAGGGCATAATTTATATGCTAGCCCCAAAGTCAGCTAATCCCTTTTTGCTCAAAGCATTTCCAATACAAAACTGAATACCGAAAGAACCAGGGTCCTTCTTTTTCTTGGGCATCCTGTTGAGAATGATATCGGAGGTGGTCTGAGCCAGTTTGACTGTCTCTTACTCTTCAATAATGTATTTCCTTGATAGCAGTGTTTTTAGATACTTATCCCAAGTTGGTACTTCAGAGAGAGCATCAAGGAGTGGGATGTCGATGTAGAGTTTCTTCATCGCCTCCTTAAATCTTTGGAACCTAGTGTCCATTTTAGTCTCTCTCAAACTTCCCGGGTATGGTATCCTTGGTTTACACTGCGGAATTTTTGGCTCTTTGGAAGCTTGTTCTTTTTCTTCGCCTTTCACGTTCTCTACGGTCTTCTTAGTTCCTAGGTTTGGGCTTGCATTTGACATAAGGACAGGTGTATCATCATCATGAGCGATTCTCGTAGATTCCTGAAGGACACAACCAGATCTTGTAGTGACGACATTCAATTGTTGTGGTCTATTTTGGTCGTGTCTAGGGTTTGACTCAGGTTGTCCTGCAAAAGTGCATGTTGGTGGCTTTAGTTGTGCATCAATTTGTGCTAGTTGAGCCTCCACCGCCTTCTGCTGAGCTTGCTGATTAGCGAGCATGGTTTGTTGGGACTGTATCATCTACCTTATCAAAGTCATCTCATCTACTGGTTGGGATGGGGCATTTTTCTGAGTGAGTTGTTGTTGTTGCGGAGGTGATATCAACTGGGGTTGTTGTGGTTGCTGCAACTGAGGGTGCAACTACAGGTGCAGAGGAGGATGGGCATATTGATAGTAGGCGGAAGGATTTCTCGAGTAATTGGTTCTTGGGAAGTTATTTCCGAGGTTCCCTTAATTTTGGTTAAAGTTATTTTAGAATCCAGGTGGCAACCTATTGGAGGTCCCGCCTTGTGTTTGATGTTGCGGGTTAGCAGTCCCCACAGGATTCCCATACTGAAAACCGGGGTGGTTTCTTGGTTGGTTTGGATTATAGTAAACTTGTCCCGGTATGGAATGAATGGAATTAACTTGTTCGGGCATCTGATCATCAGGTTGTTCGATGATCGGTTCGTACTGCTGCTGTGGTGGTTGCATATCCATCATTACATTGAAAAGCAGACCACATGACATAGTAGGGTGATCAGATGCGTGACAGGCTTCACAAGTTCCTGTAGCAGCTTTAACATGTTGGACTTGGGGTTTTTTCTTCTTATCATATTCTCCAAATGAAGTTTCAAGAGCATCCTGTTTGTGAGCTATAGTCTTCAAAGCTTCAACAATAGCCTTCATTTCCATTGATTCCTGAGCTTTATAAACCTTGAGGACTCCCTTACTGGATGATCGTCCCCAATTGGATTGATTTTCAGCTCCAAGCATAATGATTTTCCAAGCATCCTCATAGTTCTTCCTCATGAAGTTTCCTCCAGATGAGGAATCCAGAAATTGCTTGATGTCATCACTCACCCCCATATAGAACGTTTCTATTAATTGATTTTGGGAGATGTCGTGATGAGGACATTTTCTTAAAAGCTCCTTGAATCTCTCCCACGCTTCTGCGAGTGATTCTCCAGGAAGTTGGGTGAAGTGGTTGATTTGCCCCCTAATTTCGTAAGTTAACGAAGGGGGGAAAAACTTTTCTAGAAACTTTTCTTCCAAAGGAGCCCAGGTGGTGATGATTGGCTCCCTATCAAGTGAATTGTACCAGCTGAGAGCCCTTCCGGATAGAGTGAAATGGAAAAGATGTAACATTATCGCATCAAAGGCGATTCCAGCTTGCGGGACAAGTCGGCAAAGTGCCTTGAACCTCTTTAAGTGATCCATGCAGTCATCTCCAGATCCACCGGAAAATGAGATGCCTTGCATGATTTGAATCCATTGTGTCCGGATCTCGAAGTTAGGTATGTTGATGATTGGTGGCCGAACTGGATGATTGTCTAAATAGTTCTTTGGTACGGCATAGTCCCTCAATTGCTTGCTTCTTAGATGTAGTTGGGCTGCTTGGTTAGCTGCTTCGTTTTCAGCTAGGATGTGGGCTTGTTCTTTAGCTCGGATCTCCGCTTGAATCTGAGCGTGGGTGTCAGCGATGAGTTGTGCTCTCTGAGCAGCTATAGCGGCATTGACCCTTTCCATTACTAATGCGGCTTGGCGTTGATCTTCAACCATTTTCCTGGCTCTTTGTCGGTTGAGTCTGATGCGGTGGTGGAAACTTCTCTCTACCTCAAAGTCGTACTCTGGATCAGGGGAGAATCTGAGGTTGTGCGATGGTTGCATACATGTCTTCTACCTGAGTAGAGAAAGAAACACACCTTTTAGATGGTGCAGGAGATATGATGAATTCAAGAAGATATGGATTAATGGTTAAAGGAAAGTGCAAAACCCTAGCCAACTAGCAAGATAGTAAATGAAATTAGAACGTTCCATTGTCCCCGACAACGACGCCAATTTTTTGATTGAGCTTCCACTCACGTGGAATTGCGTGCACCACTAAAAATCCTAAAGATAGTAAGTCTTTAGGTTTAGCCTTGCTTATGCTATGTTAAAACTCCACCCACGTATGCTAAGATACGTGGAAGTCTTATCGCAATATAGTTAAGGGTTGAATCCACAGGAAAACGGTCTTGTTGGTAGCAACAAGATGGAAAATGTTAGAATCTCACTTAATCTCTTGGTAGTGGGTATCTAACTCGAAAGGTTTGCTTTGGTTGTTTTAAAATAAGAACAAGTAAAGTAAAGCAAGTAAGTAAATATAAGGATGTAATCAATGATAAGGAGTCACTAGGATGTGATCGGCTTTCACCGCCACTACACATGGATCCAAAACATGCAACATAAAACATATCCTGCAATAAGAGTCTAAACAGTTAGTATCTTTGTAGATTTAGTTTCCTTTCGGAGAAATAACTATGAGAAGTGTGGGAATGTTGAAATGCCAGCCATCCCCGAACGAATGGTCACCTACTTTACATCATTCCCTTCGCAAAGTGTGTTCCTCGACTTACCAAGGTTGTGCTTTCACACATCAACTGATTCCATTTCATAGTATGAAAGCACAACAATGGAAGTGAGTTTACTTCACTTCATGAAAACACTCCTAGAAACCGAAACAGATGCACGGTGGATACATGCCTCAAGAACCAACATTCAATCGAGATTCGAATCTAGTAGTACAAACATAGACAATTCATACTAAAAGATAAAAGATGACACAAGTTGGTGATCAAGCAACGAGCATTCATTAAACGATTGATGTTGAACTGAAAAGGAAGCATATCTATATTGAAAACTATGGATTACATTACATGAAATGAAAATATGGGCAGCAGGCTACTCCCCGCACCCTAGTGAGAGAGACTACTCGCGCATAGCTAGGACAAAGAAGGAGGCGAGAAGAGAGATAGAACGTCATCCCCACAAAGGAGAGTGGAAAGTCAACCCCTTGGAAGGAGAGAGAATGATGATCTTCACACTTCACAGGTTGCTTGATGATGAGGTCTCCTCTTCCCACCTTCTTTGGTGAAGAGAGAGAAAGCAGTTTCTGGATGGAGCTTGGATCTCAAACCGACAGCCTTTGGGTGGAGGATGGAGGTTGGAATAGCTCTGGAGTAGTAGAGGTAGCCTTTGGGCGTCTGAAACTTGATGTCTTTGAGAGGACCCCTTGGGTCTTATTTATAGGCCTTGAGTGAAGTCTATACAGTTTGGTCAGTTTTGGGTCCAAATGGTCTTCAAGACCGTTTGGACTCTGAGACCGTTTGGGCTCTGAAAACCATTTGGACTCTGAGACCGTTTGGGCTCTAAAACCATTTGGACTCTGAGACTGTTTGGGCTCTGAGACCATTTGGACTCATGCGGTCTTGAGATCATTTGACTCCATGCGGTTTTGGGACCGGTTGGCTTCATGCGGTCTTGGGACCGTGTGAGTCCATGCGGTCTTGGGACCCGTTGGCTTCATGCGGTCTTGGGACCATGTGAGTCCATGCAGTCTTGAGACCGGTTGGCTTCATGCGGTCTTGGGACCATGTGAGTCCATGCGGTCTTGGGACCGGTTGGCTTCATGCGGTCTTGGGACCGTGCGAGTCCATGTGGTCTTGAGACCGGTTGGCTTCATACGGTCTTGGGACCGTGTGAGTCCATGCGGTCTTGGGACCGGTTGGCTTCATGCGGTCTTGGGACCGTATGAGTCTTTTGTGATTTTGTTTTGTGTCTTTTTCTGTAAGTAAAAAGGAAAAGGTTAATCTAACAGTATGTTTGCAATAAAAGAGAATAGTTAGAGATTCTATCTAATTTATCTAAGAAAGATTGTGGAAAATTAAAGAAAAACACTAAGATAACATCACCAAATTGGAGGTTATCAGATACCACTGTTGGGAAATACAGTCATAGAGTATAGAAGCAGAATCAAATTTTTTATCTATCTATATTCCCATAGCAGCAAGACCACGTCAACTACCATGAAATAGGAAGGATGTTTTTAGCAAGTTATACCTTATCGTGGAGCAAGTCCAGTGACAAAACTAGCTTATTTGCAACTACTTACTAGTTGCTCTTAGACTGTGGATGTACAACTCCTTGTCTTTACCACGAACAACTATTTTTGCAACCTCAGTCGTGACTTTGGTGGTCTCACCATGGACTGCATGTTGACTTTAATCTTCGATTAGCAGCCAAAGGACTCCTGCCTCTAGAGTAGTCCACACCAACGAACTATAACTCATGTTTTTCACCAAGAATGGACAATTAGGAGTTATTTTTCGTGTTGGTGTACTAGTCACCAACTTGCTGTCCCATAATAACAACTATCAGTTGTTGTCTCCCATTGGCTATCTCTCCCTATTGGGTAGTACTTGTCTGGGCTCTCTTGGTTACCACAACCAGAGAGGACAAAAATTGTTAGAGGAATTGATTCTTAGTTGTCTATGTTGTGTCTTGGGAAGCCCCAAGTACCCCTCATTTTATAGGCGGGGTTTGGATTAGGGTTATCAATCTGTATGGGATTGCATGGGAGTGGTAGGGACCAGAAGAACTTGAACTTTCACAACCTACAAGATGCCAAACGGTCATATAGAACACCGAGACGGTCCTCTACTGTGCGTGACGTTTGTCTCGCACTGCCAACAATTTAATTTTACTTGCACTCCAAGTAAAGTACAATAGAAACTATTCAGGAAACATACTGAACCTTCGTTCATCCCCAAACAAGCCAACTCAAATAGACAAGATGCCTGTCTAGTGAATCGAGATAATATGGTTGGTTCAATCACATTAAACCAGTCAGTTCAAGGCCAAAACTTTAGCCAATTTGATTTCCAAATGGCCTAACCCTCAAACGACCACCTCAACACTTGAGATTCCTATCTGGCTTCCCAAATGACTATCTCACTCAGTGAGGTGGTCATTTGGCAGTTCAGTCAGCCAATCAGTCAATCTATTGCGTGAATTGAATACCTAAACACTTTAGTAACCAATCCAATTGTCATTCAAGATCAAATTCCTCTTCTAGATGAGTTCCTATGTGTGTGACCCCATAGGTCCGATATCACATTGGAAGTGAGTGTCTATAACTAGCTTATGATATTACAAGCTGAGAGTGATACCTAGTCGCACATTAGTGCTGCCTAACTAAATGGAAATTTGGAGAATAATTTCAACCTACAGTCTATGTAAGGTGTTGTAGTGATTGTATAATTCCTTTGTCTCTGATATCCATGATGAACTCGAGGCATGGAAGGTCATACTCTCAACATTCAATCCATGTTCCTTGAACCAAGAGAAGACTATCTGAGATAATGTGACCTCAATATCATATATTGATTCATATGTGCATGCACATGTGTTTCTCAGTGTCACTTATTAAGAGGTCAGGATATCATACTCTAGTATGAGGGACAAATCCCATATCTATCACTCACAGTCTATCCCCATGTGTCAAAGTCACCCAATCATCACCGTTATAATAACCCATGTTTCAAGACTGCATTTGATGATGTCAAAGCGTACCCAATGACATGTGACAAGTGCAGTGATCTTAGGTCTTAGAATTACAATCACCACCTTCACTTATGAGAGATGACTATTGCCACCACAACCATGTGTCACTCTCAAGGTGGGTCTGTCTGATACACTATTTCGTGACATGTATCTGTGTACTTGGTTTGATATTGCCATATCATGACTAATGAGATTTAGTCTTGAACCAACTCACACTCTTATCTTATGTGTTATTGTTGTCTATCAACCCTCCACAATAACAACCAATCAAAGACATAGTGAAAATATGTATATGCACCCTTAACATCCATATGATCCCATCCACAAGGTAGTAACTTGAATACATACATCATTGAGTAATATAATTCTCTATACATTCACTCTGTATCCTCATTATCTCATAACTGAGTGAAATAGATGAATTGGAAGCTTGCCATTATATATGTTATTATTAATCAAACCCTTTTAGGTAATTGTGCCATGTCAATCATCATATGATTGGCTCTATGGGTATACCTTACCAAAAAAAAGGCAAAGCTAAAAAAATCATGAAATGTGCTACATATGGAGGAGAGGGCATGGTATTGACAACTACATCTATACTCAAATTGAGGAAGATAGAAATGGAAAACAAACTAAAAGTTTCTATTATACTAACTTCAAGAGACCCGATCACCCTAGTTTCTCCTATGGAAACAAAGACACAGCTGAAAACACTCATCATCTTGACAACTCATTTGAAGGACCACCATGTTTCAGGAGAGGCAGAAGACGAACTTTATTCACCCACATCACAACTTACCAGCAAAACTAAAACCACTATCAAGGTCAAGGTACAAACCAGAATAGAAATTCAAATAGGCCAAGTCAAGACCAAAGTCAGAACAAAAATACCAACCAACCTGATATGATGTCTGAACTTTTTGAGTTTGCAAAGAGACAAGCGTTGGTGAATGAGCAATTAACTCAAAGTGCTATCACCAACATTGGTGTCATTAATGCAATGCATACTCAGCTGGGGGGCATGATAGCTCAGATGGTTAGCATGAATACCCACCAAAAGCAAATTGATCAACAACATGCACAACTGATAGAGCTAATAAAGAATACATAGGGGAAGATACCTTCAAATACTAAAAGTGCAAAAATGGCCACTCTTCACTGTGGAAAGGTTTTAGTAAATCCAAAAGGCAAGACCTTCCAAGAAGATAACTCTAATACCAAAGCCCAACCCAAACTTGTAATAATAAAGGAAGAACCTAAAGTGTAAGTATCTACCAAGAAGGATAAGATGAAGGAGAAATGTAAATGAAAGAAAAATAGCAAAGGAAAAGAAATATGAAGCTGCTAAAGAAGCTTTTATAAATAAGGATCCCTATGCACCAAGAGTTCCCTTTCCATACAAGCTAATCAAAGCTCACTTGAAAAAAAGATACAAAAAGTTTATGGAAGCTGTGAAGAAACTACACATGGACATTCCGTTCCTAGATGCCATTGCGGAAATTCCGACATATGAAAAGTTATTCAAAGATTTGATTACAAAGAGAAAGAGAGGAAACCATGTGGAAATGGTGAGACTCACAAAGATGCCTAGTAATTTTGTACAAGTAAAGATGCCCACAAACCAAAAGGATCCATGAGCATTTACTATCCCATTTAATATCAGAGACAATGAAGTGAGAGAAGGACTTACAGACATTGGAGCAAGCATTAGTCTTATGCTCCTTACTCTAGCTCAGAGTCTAGGACTAACAGATATGGTCAAAATAGGAATATGAGTTCAATTAGCTTACCAAACTTTCATGAAACTAGTAGGAATTGTGGAAGACGTCCCAATCCGAGTGGGACAATTCTTTATACCATGTGAGATAGTCGTGAAAGATATTGTGGAAGACCCGATGTGCCAAATGAATTTTGGAAGACCATTCCTATCCATTGGGTGAGCATAGATAGATCTCAAAGCTAAGACCATTATGATTAAAGTAGGAAATGATCACATCAATTTTCATGTTCAAGATTCCATGAGGGGACCATCTTTCTTCAAGTTGGTCTACTTTATGGACAACTACTATTATTTTTTATAAAAGGTCAAGAAGAGAATACTATAGGATATCAAATCATGAGAGTATTAAACAACCCTGACCCAAGTGTCAAAGATGCATAAGTTGTTGAGATGCTTAATTATCTAAATCAACCAGAGAAAGATTATGGTGATGAGGAGGAAGAAATCTATGAGACATTAAAGTATGCATCTAAAGAGCAAGCAAAGGAGGAAAAAGAAGCGGACATGACAAAATCGAAACTGAAACAACTACCTACAGGGTTAAAATATGAATTCCTTGATGATGAAGAGAGTAATTTAGTGATCATAAATTCTACTTTCCTAGAAGATCAAGAAGAGAAATTGATGAATAAACTCAAGCTCCACATAAAAGTCATAGGTTTTTCTATAGAAGACATCAAGGGATAAAGCCCGACTATTTGCATGCACATGGATAAACCTAGAAGAAACTGCTAAACTCTTGGCCCAACCTAAAAGAAAGTTGAACTAGATGCTAAAGGAGGTGGTAAAAAAGGAGGTAATAAATCTATGTGTTGTAGGTATCATATACCCAATTATCAAAAACAATTGGGTAAGCCTGATACACATAGTGCCTAATGAAGGAAGAATGATAGCGGTGAAAGGTAAAAATGGAGATGAAGTAGCTACACTAACTGTGATCGTGTGGTGAATGAGCATAGATTATAGAAAACTTAATGCTACCACCAAGAAGGACCATTTTCTAGTATCGTTCATAGAATAAATCCTGGAATGGTTGGCTCATCATTCATATTTCTACTTTCTAGATAGATATTCATGGTTTTATTAAGTTCCTATCTATCCTGACAATTAGGAGAAGACTACCTTCACTTGCATCTATGGCACTTATCCCTTACATCAAACGTTGTTTGGCTTATTGAACACACCTGCAACATCCTAAAGGTGCATGATTTCAGTCTTTGCTAATCTCTTAGAAGGTATCATGGAAGTTTTAATGGATGATTTCTCCATCTATGGGATGAATTTTGACTATTGTCTACAGAACGTATCTTAGTTTCTAAAAAGATGTGAAGAGAAGAAACTAGTGTTGAACTAGGAATAGTGTCACTTCATGATGCAAGATGGTATTGTCCTTGGACACAAGATTTTTGAAAAAGGGATCGAAGATGATCTTAGAAAAGTGGAATCTGTCTCTAAACTCCCACCCCCTAAATCTGTGACTGGGTTGAGAAGTTTTTTTGGGCATGCGAGTTACTACAAAAGGTTTATCGAAGATTTCTCTAAGATTCAAAATCCCCTATCCAAAATGCTTGTGAAAGTTGTTGTGTTTGACGTTACAGATGAATGCCTTGAAGCATACGAGACTCTAAAAATGGCCTTGACAAAAACTTTGATGTTGCAAGCCCCAAATTGGGAGATACCTTTTGAGAGAGTGTGCGATTCAAGTGACTATGCTACTAGAGAAGTTCTTGGACAAAGAAAAGATAAGAAACACCACACGATATACTATGCTAGCAAAACCCTAGATGATTCAGAAGTCAACAACACCACCATGGAAAAGGAGATGCTAGAAATAACATTCACTTTTCACAAATTCAAATCCTATCTATCTGATAGGGTAAAAAATCACAGTGTACACTAACCATGGTGCCATCAATTACTTGATGTAGAAAAAGGACACCAAGCCCAAACTCTTATGATGGGCTCTATTGATATAATAATTTCATCATGAAATCATATACAATAAAGGGACAGAGAACACCAATGTTGACCATCTTTCAAGAATCATAGTCATTAAAAAAGATCATGTACCTATTAATGACAATTATGCTGATGAAGGCCTGAATAGGGCAAACTCCATTTAGTTTACCATGGTTTTCTAACATATGGAATTCTTTAGCATGCCAACAACTACCTCCTGACATCACCTATAATCAAAAGAAGAAGCTATTTTCTGATTTTAGGAATTACTATTGAGATGACCCTCTCCTCTTTAGGACATGTGCTGACAACCTATACTGCAAATGTTAACTGAAAGAAAAAGTACCAAAGATACTCTACGAATGCCATTATTTATGATATGGTGGCTATCTCAGCAGGGAAAGAACAACAACACAAATCTTACAATCAAGGTTTTATTGGCCTACACTGTTCAAAGATGCACATGCCTATGTAAAGGCATGTAATGAATGCCAAAGAACAAGAACCATTTCTAGAAGAAATGAAATGCCAATGTCAGACTTGATCAAGGTCGATATTTTGATGTTTGAGGAATAGAATACATGGGATTCTTCCCATATTCATGGGGCAACCCGTACATCTTGCTTACATTTGATTATGTATCCAAATGGTTGGAAGCTGCAGCTACCCCCACTTGTGACTCAAAAGTCATGTGATCAAATAAATTGAAAACATCATCTCTCCTAGGTTTGGTGTCCCACACATCGTCATTAGTGAGGACTGATCTCACTTTGGGAAGAGAAAATTTGAAGCCTTGGTGAAGAAATATAGAGTAAGATACAAGGTATCTACACCTTATCACCTACAAACTTCTAGACAAGTAGATGTTTTGAACTGATCGATCAAGTAGAGTTTGGGGAAAATTGTTAGCCACACCCATAAGGACTGGTCAATGAAGCTATATGACACACTATGGGCATATCATACTTGTATAAAACTCATATAGGGACTACTCCTTACGGTCTCATTAATCTGAAGTCTTGCCACCTGCTAGTGGAATTGGAACATAAAGCCTTCTGGGCGATCAAATTCCTGAATATGGACCCATCCCTGGCTGGCAAGAAAAGATTCCTACAAATGCAAGAATTGGAAGAGTTGAGGCTACATGCCTATGAAAATTCCAAAATGTATAAGCAAAGAACAAAAGTGTGGCATGATTACGACATGAAGCGAAAGGATGTGATAGAAGGGGACAAAGTCCTCTTGTTCACTTAGAGCATAAGGCTCTTCCGAGGTAAGCCGAGGTCAAGATGGGTAGGACCCTTCACTGTATCAAAGATATACCCATCAAGAATGATGGAAATCTATAGTGATAAGACTGGTATCTTTAAGGTAAATGGATGTACGGTTAAGCGATATTATGAAGATGAAGCATTTAAGAGAAAAGAAAAATTCTAGTTTGAGGAACCCTCATGCACACCATCATAGGAAGTTTGATAAAGCCAACCAAATAAATTCAAGCTGAAGACTATATACTAGCACTTCTTGTGAGGCAACCCAAGGATTACTTGACATGTTCTCTTAATCTTTATTTGTTTTATTTTCTTTCAATGATTAGATTTTATTAATTGTTAAAACTTCATCATTGTTTTGGGCAAATTTTTTTCTTATTTCCTAGTGTATATAGAATAAAGATTAATATCAAATTCAAGCATGTGCCTTGATTTCAAGGACCAATTCAAGCCAAGGATAATACCCATCAGTCGTTGAGAATCATATTTCCATCGACAACATGCTTCCTAGAGAGTGAAGGGATCAAATAGCTTTGGCGACTGCCGAAGTTCTTGGGATTCAGGGACCGCAAAAATGTCAAATTCTCAGTGACTGTTGGTCCATCCCAAAGTTCCCATTGACCACTAAGATTCTCAAAATCACAACGAACACCGGTCCATCCCAATGTTTACAATGACTGTCGAGATTCTCATAATCTCAACAACTGCTGGTCCGTTATAAAAATCCCAGCAATCACTGGTCTGTCTTAGATATCTCAGTGACCGTTGAAATTTTAGGCACTTCAACATCTATTCAGAAACCATGAGCATACAAACTCAACATTAGAATGACAATTCCATTCCAACTGGAATTGTTAGTCAAGCTCTAGTGAATTTCAACGATGACTAGAGAGAGCGCTAGATGAAGACACAAGGAACCAACTGCCACAGATAATGCCTAAAGCACCATCTTTGTCGAAGTGCTAGATAGCCACCATCCAAACTGATTCAACATCAGAATAACGGAAGTTTACCGACCTGTGGCTGAAGAATCAATCACCAACAAATGGTACCCTAGTTTCCTTCTTCTTCTCTTTCCATTCTCTCTCTATCCCATGCTGCATGCTGCCTTCTTTGTCAATAATTAGGTTTCATAGTACGTGTCTTCTTTTCTTGATTCTCTAACCTCAGATATCATCATTGAACCCCCTCACCTCCATGCTTGAGGTGAACAATCTTAGCATGAGACTCTTTGGGTTCTATGTGATATTTCATAGATTTTCAGCAATCATCGAGATTTCTTGAATTCTCAGTGACCAACGCTCTCTTAAGAATTTTACGTGTTTAATGACCATTTAGGTTGCCAAATTTTCAGCAACTACTAAGACTCACAAATCTCAATGACCATCAAGGTTTATGTTCTTCACCAGTCGCTTAAATTTGTCAATTAGATTAGATTTTCAACAATCAGATAATCAAAATCTCAATGATCAACGAGGATTGTTAGTTTATCCCATTGAATTCTCAACGACATTTGGAAAGAAATCTTCCATTAACCTTCAACTTTTCTGATCCTTTAATCTTGAAGAGAATATCTTTGACCTCCTTCCCTCCCTTGTTAGTATGAGTTACTGACTCCCTTACAACACTATTTTAGTTAGTTGATTGCAACCAACCTCCCTGTACTAATAAAACAAAATTTATAAGTCTAATAGGATGTTGTCAATGACTTTTGACTCACTGAACAAGAAGGCTACATCCCTGGATGGGATCGAGGAAGCAATCAAGATCATTACCAAGGTCTTATACACACATGCATACATGCCCAAGAATAAGAGGTTGCAAATACAATTGAAGAAAGAACACTATGAACTCTTGCTAGGGCATGAATCACCTGAATCAGATGAGGAATTACAGTCATCTAAAGCTACAAACACCTATGAGGAAGAAACCAATACCAAGGGGAAGTGTAAGATAATAAGAACTTCTTTGGAGGTCCCATAATATAAGAAGAAGAGGGTAGAAGTAAAGGATAAACCACAAACTATAAGCACAACATCATCAAACATACCTATACAAACTACAACTAGCAAGACATAGGTGTCAAATGATGACAGACACAAACAAATAGAAACTATGTTCTAGCCAAGAGACAAGGAGAACATACCAAGTATGAGTTGTTCATGAAAATCAAGACCTTTAAACCAACCCGATACATGGATAGATATGACTTCCGGTAGTAGGGGCTCAACAGACAAGTTGATGAATTATTGAAGGGAGAGAACCTCCATATCATCTACACAGACATTGAATGTTCCTACATCAACCTCACTACCAAATTTATGTCATCCATGATATTGGTGCCTCTTGAAGATAGAGAAAAAGAGGATGCATGAGGGGAGTTCAAACTGTAAGTTTGCATGATGGACAAGGTGTACTTCTTGATGGAGAAGTACTGAATGTGATATTCACTGAATAGAGGAGCAAGACAGAGCTAGCATGGAAGCAAGGTATGACTAAGTCTTCATAGGATTTAGCAACCAAAAAACTTAAGAGAGGCTAATAGGAGAGTCAAAGCACAAACCGTGATCATCAAAGGAAGAACAAATGCACTCTTTCTTCATTAGGGTAATCCAGAAGATCATTGCCAACACCATGTTTAAAAGATCTAAAACTAAAAACATATCCAGAGGAGACCTCTTCCTAATCTGGTTTATGCTTGAGAAAAGGCCAGTCAACATTGAACAACTACTAATTGACAAACTATCCATAGATACTAGCCCAGATGGAATGAAAGACTTCTGCATGGGAGGCCATATCACATCTATCACATTTTATGACCTTGACCTAGAATAACTAAAGAAGTATGAGGAAACCAAAGGAAATAGTTTGATTGACATCAAGTACCTTATACAAACTAGGATTATTGAACAAAAGGGAGAAAAGTTCTTCTTCTATAGAAGCAAAATCATACATTCCACTACCTCACCTAGAGATGAGCCATTATGATGCTCACAAGCTAATCATATCTAGAGACAATATTGATAAGATGCTATCCAGTACTATTAGAAGACCTATGGATGAACCCACTAGCCCTATGAAGGAATCATTCAAGGGACCAGAGCGAGTTGTACAACCAATAGGGTGAAAGAAACTGACAGTCAAAACCCGCAAGGTAGTTCTAAAGAATCCACAATAAGAATTGAAATGTAACACTCCACAAGGGAAAGGTGAAGAGAGAATAGAGAAGTCGATACCCATTGTACAAAGAAGTAGTCGATGCCTTCACCACCCAGCCACCTATGGACATAGGAAGGCCATAGATACATGACATAAATTCAAGTGAATAACCAAGGCCTCATGCGAAAACCATACAAAGGAGACGATTGTACATGAGCAAGTAAAAACACCCACAACCCCCACTAATGCATGTACATATCAACCCTTGGATCCTAAGCAACATGCTTCATCTTTACAATTAAATAAAGAAAGTGACACTACCGCCAATGATAGATATAGCAGACACAACGACAAAGCCACACAAACAAAAACCCTTGACATACCTTGAGGAATAACTAGAGCATAAATTTGAAGTCATGTGTGAGAAAATACAAAACTCATCATCTAAGTATTTAAATATTTCAGCTAGCGTAAAAACACTAACTATGTAGGTAAAAAGATTAGATGAGAGAACCGCAACCCTCCCACATTTTATGTAGGACATGCTTGC
Source organism: Alisma plantago-aquatica (assembly GCA_963693085.1). NCBI lineage: Eukaryota > Viridiplantae > Streptophyta > Magnoliopsida > Alismatales > Alismataceae > Alisma > Alisma plantago-aquatica. The sequence continues at coordinate 1,343,407,356 of OY856412.1, read as the reverse complement.
TAGCGAAGAACAATGATGCAAGAAATGTAGGGAATGACAATAGAGATGGCGGAGCTCATATGGAGAGAGATGAGATGTGGAAGGATAGGGACATGATGCGTAAGGAACACAAATAGTTACTAAAAGTTATAGAGGAAGAACAAAGACTCCAAGAGGAAAGGCGAGCATGGAAAAGATCCAAGCAAACAATCAAGCCTTCACTATCGGAGGCGTCCTTGAGCCTATCCAACTCAGATCCAAACAAAGAGGAAGCACCGAAGAGCATGCCCTCAACACATGAGAAGAATGATCATGAATAACACCACAAGAAAGAGGAGCAGATGTCAACACACAACCCCCACACTATGACACATGATTTTGATTTGAACTCTTCACCAATATATGACAACCCTCCTAGGGGGGATGAACCAAGTGAAGAGGACCCATTTAAGAAAGGGGAGAACAAGAATGACAAATCAATGGGCTATGACAAAGCAACATCAATGACGTTTACTTACAGTTCAATTAACATAAGAACACAATGGTGAAGAGGACCCATCTAAGAAAGGGGAGAACAATAATGAAAAATCCATGAGCTATGATGAAGCAATAGTTACTCGATACCTCAAAAAATCGAAGATAGGCATGGACATCTATGACATCTACTTACAGTTCAACAAAGACAAGAACACAACAATGACGTTTATGATGGAAAGATGGTTTCCAGGTCACCGAACTAGGTGCAACAATGCTCAAAACAATGCCAATAGAACAAACATCACCCGAAGATACTGAAGAAAATATCCCAATAGAACCCTGAACTGAAATTCTGGGAGTGAATGTTCCTAAACCAAAGGGAACAATACATAAACCAATTCTGACAATATAAGCAAAAATAGTTGTGGAAGGAACATCTGAAGGATATAAAAGTAGGATCACCTCCTTCTTTCTAGGTGCACCACCTAGGTAACCCCGACCCTCTGAAGAGATAGTACAAGGCCCACTACTTCTTCCACTCCATTGTAAGTTGACGGAATGGACATGTTGTCTGTGTCGGTGATTTCATGCAGAGACATCCACATTCTCATAGACATCTTAGATGAAGGTCTACCTGGAATATATATATATATATATATATATATATATATATATATATATATATATATATATATATATATATATATATATATATATATATTATATACCATAACCGTGGGAGGACATTAACCAGAGAATACTTTACTTGAACCTTCTTGAAGAGAGAAAGAGTCCATAAACGTCTATTCAGGATGCTCTTTGCAACTGTGCTGGAGTTCTTACATGATGACCAAATGCAACCTGTCTTCAACGGTACTACCATCTTGGAAAAGTGGTTGTATGTCAGAAAATGTGATTCTAAACCTGTCCAAGAACTCTAGGAGTATGTAGAAAGACAAGAAACAAGATTCATCACCTTGCTCATTAGAACAATGAAACATTGGGTGTCGACACTGTTTGATCTGTATAAGCAACACATGAGAATAAAAAACTATTATAGTGCCAAGCTACCCACACTACCCTGGTCTTCAAGAATAAAGCATGTGTAGCATTAAAAAAATCCCTATCCGACTTCATCATGCCATCCAGTGGGCAGGCAGCTGCCACATCATCAATTGGAAGAACTTCATAATTAACACAATAGTTCCCCAACAGCAACCCAGATCTAGGAGTATGCTTTCATTGTCCTATATCCTATGGGGGCGATGAACAAGAATATACTTTTCGAAAACAACATCCTCAAAGACCTCCATGCACTACAAGGAGTCTATATAATGGAAGTCATATATGATCACCTCTTCTTCAAGGACCCAACAATGCCTTCGGATGCAATACCACACTGACACTATATGGGAGTGCAACTTCATGATAAATTGCCATGGCATGAGAAGCGAAAGACATTATGGCTGGATCCTTCAAAACCATAATGTGCATTAGAATGGAAAGAGGGTTGTCCAACTAAAGAGCAAAACAACAACATGAATCAACCTCCAACATAGACAATGAGTGAACAAAAAATGCCTCTTCCAACAAAGAACCAAGAGGCGTCATCCCCCTCAGCCATCCCCAAAACAACTACAATGACAACAAAGATGCCAGAAGAGGGGGATATAGATGAAGATGAGCTATAAGAAGCAAGATATGTAGGGATAATTGGGACCATCAAAGATAGCTTCTTAGATTTAGATATATGCCATGTGAAGACCTTTGTTTGGAGTTGTCGTAGATAATAATGAATAGGGTGAACATAGATGAAGACCTGGGGGAAGTAGTTTTTGAAAGGGATTGGATATGTAATATAAAAAATGACCTCTATGAAACTTTGAGTCCTAATAGATATATGACTACGAGTATAATGTCAACTTACTAATCCCTACTCGAGGATGGCATGCCCAATACACACATGTCATACTATCTGTTAGTAGAGGACATCATCTACAAAAAGAACTCTAGAGAATAGGATCCACTACTACAACACCTAAAAATCTCACTTCCAAAGTTCATCTTCTTGCCAATCCTACATGACAACCATTGGATACTCCTAGAAGTCAACATCAAGGAAAAGACTACAATCTTGTACAAAAACTCTGACATGAACTTCTCTTTTAAAAAGTATACAAATATGACAACACCCAAGAGGGTCACAAAAGAGAAAGTGTACGATTGTATAGAAGAAATCATCATAATGATATAGGAGCATGGCAAAGGATACAAGTTCATGTCTAACAATGACTTCATGAAGCTCCCAACAAATTCAACAATAAAAAAACTATGGTTCTTACTACCTATACTGGATGATAGCTTTAGCAGAGAGGGACGTGAAAGTCAAAAGTCTACAATACAAGCATTGCCACACTCTCTGAGGAATAAACACTGACACGATGTTGGACTCCCCTTGGGACATCAAAGGACTTCAAAATGAAGGTTAAATGCCTTCCATTTATATCCAACCTCCATCTTTGATAGAGAGAGTGTATGATAAGTGTTTTTTTGGGTGGTATAAATAGGCGAGAGAGGTACTATACTAATACCCTTTTGCTCAGTCAATGCACCAATCACTTAGACTACCTAGTCTTCCTAAATTTTAAACTTTTGATTATGCACATAAGCCCAATTTGGGAAATTTTTGAAAACTTCTAAAATTTTTGAACAGAAAAAAGATAAATTGTTAGAATTAGTGCAAAAGGCAAAAATTTGCATCCAATTTTCCTGAATGTTATCATAACTTCAACTCTCAGACTTCCTTGTCTTCAGGCTAACTCTTAGTGTAATTATTTCAAGAATGACATATGTTGCTATCTAATTCACCTAAAACTCAAGTGTGATAACATTTCTTTGTCAGCCTTATACCAAGATATTGTAAAATGCAAAAAGATTCATGTTATCCCAAGATGAACCCTCGAGGTAAGGAGGACTCAATCCGATATGCTCATGATCAATCACCCTAATTATCAAGTACAGGTAGGAAAGCACATAACCCTAGAAAAGAGGAAACATCTACCCCTTCTGGTGCTTAAATCCCCCTTTGGGATCACAAAGAGGCTTGGTGGCCCAAAAACATCCTTGAAATCCTATTACCCCTAAACTTATGAGCAAGAATAAAAGATGAGTGGAATAAAATCATGAGAGTTGTATCCAAAAGAGTCAAAAGATGATGAGGGGAACTAGCCTGGAAGACAAAATTCCAACCTGCCTTTCAAAAGAAACCTCACATAATCACCTAAGATTACATCAGGACCCAAATCAAGTAACACTATCATTACAATAGTAATCATCATTGAGCGAACCATAGAAAGCCAAGAAATACTTTAGCATTAGCCTACCCCAGCACAATAGTTAGGATCTCAATATAATAAAAGTTGGGTGTGAAAGCTACCTCTATCCAAAACCTTATGCAAGTATGACCAGGAAAGGGATTATCAATGAATCATGACAAGGAAATTCTTTTCAAAAGAAGGTTGTTGTAACACAACTCCTGATATAAGAAGGAGAATCCTGGGATTACATGAAACATACATCTTGACTTAAGGCTGATGTAATGACATTCTTCACACTCCAAAAACACTAATATAATAAATCCCTTTGAAGTTATTCACCACTTGAATTGTATTTGTTAGTTTGAGGACAAGCTAGACTCTAAGTTTGTGGGGGTTGATAAGATTCAATTTTGTAGTATTTAAGTGCCTATTTTATCATCACATGATTATCTATGCTATCTTTAGATAAATCTATTTGTTTTGGCAAGTTTTTGAATAACTACATAATTTTCTCTCCTTATCTTTCATTTGCATAGAATACCATAAGAGGGAGCTTTAAAAGTTCAACAACCATTGAGCTCACACATTCAAAAACCGATGGTATTACAACCCCACTAACCATTTACCTATAACTCCCAATGGCTAATGGACACCCATCACCAGCGTTCCATGGTGTGTGCCAGAAAGGCTTTCAACGTTAGTGACCATTGAGATTATGCCTTCAGCAACCACTAGTCTCAACATCCTGATGAATGATGGCCCACCACCATCAGCGACCGTTGATACACAACCAACTTAGCGATTGCTAGATTTGAACCATTAGCGACTGCCAATCTATGATCTTAGTGATCGATGGATCTACAAACCTAGAGATCGCTTGCCCCAAAAAACTAGTGGTCAATGGGGCCATTACCTCATAGTTCGGGCCTATAAATACCCGAATGCCTCACCATTATAGGGGGTTGCGATGTGTGAGGGATGATGAAATGTTGCCGCACTACACATCCATCTTTCCATAAGTCTGCACATCTACCATCACCAAGCCCCATCAATTTCTTCTTTGAGAGGAGAAGCCATCTCAACATCCACTACATATCTAGATTTGAAGAAGATGTGCATCAACCTTGGTCATTTATGGTTATAGTTGGTCTATTCCCTTCTTCTTCTCTGTATCTGTTCATCCTCCCTCATCTTTGTCGTTCTTTCATCATCTCCTCTCCTTATCTTGTTACATTTGTAAATATGTAATGCCACTCACCATCATGAGTGGCTAAACATATAGCTCAGGTTGGGAGTAGCCTCTAAGTCTCTCTCAACATGTAAATACTTATATCCATTAAATATATGATCTTAGAAATGATTACCTTCATACTCTTGGTCTTAATGCTCCACTTATATGATTAGATACCATCTTGTGATGTTTGATTGTTAGTACCTCTAAAGAGTAGTACTAACCTTATCCAAGTGTTATAAAGTAGTATGAATATAGGAGAATATTGGAATGCTTAAGCTAATGATCATATGGTTATATTGTGATTGTTTGTTTGCCATCTCAAGAGAGAGAGAACCTTATAATCTAGATCTATCCTAAGCTTGAGAGAGGAGGGAATGGACATATATGATGATTGCTTATAATCTTGATAAGAATATACAATGAGTGTGAGTATTTCATGTTGGTGAGGGACCTTAGATGGTGAAACCCAATCCATGTTCCCATCCATAATAGATATATTACTCTTTGACTTTACTTACTTTCTTATTTTTCTACTCGTTCTGTATTACTTGTTTCATTTTACTCATTAGTTGAAGTATGTACCATTATTCTGTAAGGAACATAAAACTTGTTTCCACTCATTTGGTTGGTGTAACTAAGCCAAGGATCTACCTTCTTATCACATACCACTCCTTGTCCCTATGGATCAACCCTGATTTACTACATCGGACCCCATATAATAGTTGTGGGGAATTGAGTGTCAGATTATAAATTTAAGAGTCTAACTACTCAAGATATGCTCCTTTTTGGATGTGTGATTTAGGCCGGTCACCTAGTAGTCATCTACTAATACATGCCCCACACCTCCATGAAGAGGTACCTCTTCTTTAGCTTCCAAGATTCCAAGATGCACACCCACCCCAAGAAGACAATCTGCATCAGTGGTTTCCGTTGGTTGACGATAATATCAACCAACAACCATCGCTTCATTTAGGATTGGCCTCCTAACATCAAAAGAGGTATATCCATGATGCCTTTGCCACAATACTTCCACCTACTTCTTTCTCATCCATAGATTAGATCTAATAAAAAAGAATGATGAATAAGAAGGGTCACCCGATGAGATTCTAGGGTGTATCCCACTACTGTGTCAGATCAGCCCCATATCTGGGCACAAAGACTATTGTTGCACACACCAAGGCTACATCTCTCCTACCCAAAGAGACAAAAGATATATCCTTCCTTCCCCTTGGTTGTTTTTTTTCTAATATGAGGAACAAGTAGTTTCTTACTCTAAGGGATAGAAAGTAACCCCGATATCTACTTTTGTTCTTTTATTGTATCTAAACATGTATTAACCTTGTTGCATTTTGAATTATCATACTATATGTTTTATAAAATCTAGGGATTCATATGCCTAGTGAATTTTCTATGCCAACAAATCCCAACTATACTTAGGGTTTTTACCATGTAATCTTGTTGTAGGCACATGCGGGTCATAATCCTCAACATAATGATCCTTATCTTGGGATGGTGGAGTGGCAGTGGTAGGGATGGAGTTCTAGGGTTCATTCCCATACATCACATGTGTAGATGGAGTTTCCTTGTCACTCCATAGGGCCACAAATATACCTAATTTTCTACCTTCTTCAAGTCTTTGATATATGCTACCATCTATGGAATATGCACCTACAAACTGTGGATTTTTGTCCCCTATTTCTTTGTCTACCTATGGATGTTTAAAATATTAATTATTATTTGGCATGTATTTCCCAAACATTTCCTAAATATGGTCAAGGAATTTAGGGCATCCGACATAATTTTTTGCTACCTACTCTACTGCTATTAATACCCATTACACATTGGTATTTCACGTGCAGGTGGGTAAAGTTGTCTTGTAGGGCCCCAAAATTTATTTCCTAAAGTGTTGAGGTGTGACTTTAATTCGTGCATCATTAATCTCTAGAGCACTCTTCACTTATTGTGGATTTTCACACTCATCAACCCACATTCATATTTTTCATAATCACTCTAAGAACCCCTATTTGAAGTTGTAAATCTTACCCATGAGCTTTGTTGTCTTTCAAGGTGTAAGGTATCACTCTAAGAATTTTCTCACCATCTAATCCCATGTATCAATTGAATTTGGACTTAAACTAGTAAACCATGTCTTGTCAATATCTGTTCAGGACAATTGAAAGAGATTGATGCAAATCATCATGGATTCCTTCATGCAAATCTTGATTGTATTGATTCACTATAAATAATTGCTAATTTGTTTCATGTGATGTTTATATAGGTGTCAATTGAAGGACTGATCTTTCACAGTGCCATAAGACTAGGATTAATCTTTTACCAACCCACAACCATTGCTTGTCTTCTAATAGTATCCTACTGATATGTAGTTGAAGTGGCTTTTATCTTCTTCTATATGTTTAGTCGACATAGTTTCCAACACCACCAACTTTAGGATCAACCATATTGATTTGTTCTTATCTTTCCGATGGTGGTGTAGATGCGTTGGAGTGTTGAAAATTAATTGAAAATGCTCACTCATCTCAGAAAAGATTCTGAATCAGAAGAATATTGTCTAATTTCACCATAAAATGCAGAATGGATGTGTATCATACACTAGTACCTAAAGAAAAGCACAAAGTACAAGAATCACATAGTACTATAGACATTACACAAATAAAATTTTAATAACTAAAAAAGTGATTATAGTGGATGCTCCTAGAATTCATAGTCTAATGGTTACCAGTTCCCAAGTAACAACAAATTTTTTTGACACATTTATAATGTCTATGGAATACACAAGTGTATGTTTGAAGTTATACGAGAACTAAAAGAGGTCATAATCTATCAAACTCGAGAAACTAGGCACTAGAGACTACCAATTACAATTTTCAATTAGTTAGACTAAAAAAAAGGTTGATTGGTTGGATAATGAACTAAAGATCAAACTAGAGACAAACTTAAAGATTGATTTAAGTCAAGATGGATAGAATCTCTAAGCTTGCCAGTTTCATGATAGTGTTATCTATACTATACTTTATATACTTATTCATAAATAATTTTTGTTTTCCAAATAAGAATATGTAATTAGAACTACCTCCTTAGGAGTGTAGAACCTTGTTTATATTAGCCAAAACCAACTTTTGTAGCATTTGTGCTTATCATTTAAATTGATTAAAATCAATCCCTACATTTTCATCTCGCAATTGTATGCCTAATGGCATACTACTTATTTATTTTTCTTAGGAAAACTCATCTAATGATTTTTTCTCCTTTTGAAGACATAAGTTGTCTATACTATTACATATGGTCAACAAGCATAAGCAATATCAAAAAACCGAATTTCATAAAATTCAAGTATAAAAATGTATACTAATAATTTTTTTCATCATATACTAAACAAAAAATGGATACTTCCTTGTCTAGAGAATGGAACTCATCCTCCATGTTCAAGATGGTATCACAAATGATATTTCCAAGAAGAATATAAATACATAAAAAAATGATATAGAACCATGTGGGGACAATTAATAAAGCTTCTATACAAATTAGACTACAAATCATAGGTATTTTCAATGTCAAAACATGCTTATGGTACAATCAATAATAATGTCTACCTCTTTCCTCCTTGTTTGCAGTGGCCGAAGATGGTTGGTGTGATGGTTGTCCCTTTCCTAGGTCTTAAGTGGCCTATAAAAGGTATACAAAATGATACTAGTTGGACGTGAATGATTAAATAACAACCACACATGCGTCGGTGCCACCAACTTGATTTGATGAACTCTCTTGTCTTTTTTTTCAAAAGAGTGAGTCCCACCAAATTGCAATCTATAGTCAAGTCTGATCCAATTGAGTATCCTTGTGAAAAAAGTGTTGGTGCCACCAACATGCAAGTCAATGCTAGTGACATGAAAGTCAGTGGCCCTAACTCAGTTATTTTTTTAAAATTTAAAAACAATAGTGCAATAATCCAAATAGTATTTTGACAAAATGTGCCAAAATGCATAAAAAAGATAAAGATTAATAAATAATTAATATATGCTTATTATGTAAAAATACAAATAAATCAGCATGAATTTCCAACCAAACAAGTCATAAACCATCATAATAGCTATAAAATATTTGTGATTTTGTGCGCATCAAAACCCCCTCAGCTTGGATTTTAGCTCATTCTAAAGAAACACCACTCCCATATTTTGTTGAAGAAGGCAGCAAGAAGACAAATCTATTCATCAACGATTCTCATAATGACCCTCCACTAAACTGTCCCAGATGGTCCTCCCATCAATACAACTTGTAGGTACTCTATAAAGATATCAAGGATAAAAAGAATAGAAACATAAGCAATAAGATCAAGATATCATACAAATCTCTTAGAGTGGATGGGAAATCTCTGGAAAGTACGAGTAGTAGCTAAGTGTGTCACACAACTTCTCTATCTACATTTGAAATATCAATCTACAATAGAAGCAATCCCCATATCATAATGTATGAGAGGAAATTATGGTGGTAGCATATCAAAAGGAGCAATGGATGGACAAAAGTGGGTGGCTGAAATAGTTGTTGGAATTTAATCCAAATGATAATGTAATAAATTAAATGATGCAACAAAATGATAGGTGGACTGAAATGCAACCTAAAGCCTACAAAAGTGAATGTGGCATGAAGCATGTAATGGAAAGCCCTATTCTAATTGACTAGATTGTGGAAGAAGATGTTTATGATGAGAAACAATATCCGCACATGTTTAATCCCATCAAGGGATATGATTTATCTTGTACAAGTTCTACTTCTCCTTTTCTCCTTTGCTTTATTTATATTCTTTTAGATTATGCCCTTCTTTAAGAAAAATGAAATGTATATTTTGTGACCTTCAACAAAAAGGGGATTTTTAGTAAGTATAGATTTCCATTTTCAAAGTCAAGTGTGGAACGTTATATTCAATACCTTATGAAGAATGTATGTAAAATGCAATCTAAATGAACTAATCATGTAATTATAAATGCAATTTGTTGACACCCCATTTTTGCTCGCTCAATAGAAATTCATGATAAATGCAAATTTTATGTATAATGATGGAATTCATTCCATATTCTACCTATTTTTGACATATATCTTTGCTCCACATTAACCACATATACAATTCATCCCTTTTTACCCACTTTTACCTAGTGCGGGGATTTCTACAAAGAAACCTTCCTTTCAGACCAAAAGTGCAATTTGTTTTATCTAATTTACTTTTAATAAGATCTTTTTTATCAACATCCCAATTGAATTCTTCAAAATAAAAATATTCTATTTTAGCCAAGGATAATTAATTATTTTCCATGATAAATCTAAGAGAAAATCCCTAATTTTTTAGGGGCTAACTAATATTCATTCTGCGCCCAATAACGGATAAAACAGTGCTAATGTCAACTTGGTTTGCAAAGGTAAACCAAGGAGGTACAATAGAAGATAAGGAGACAAAGTCTGAGCTATTTAGAGAATGTTTGGGTAAACAGTCAGACACTCCATTGTAGGTCCTTGGGACATGGTGGATGGTGCCCTGCAGCGGTCCACCATGAAGCTTCATAGCCTCCCTAGCATACAAAGTATACTTGGGGATGGGGTTTGGTTTTGTTAAGATGGTAACAGTTTTGACGGAATCTGTGAAGATGTAGTAGTCATGCCAGCCCTTAATATAACAAAGAAGCAAGGCCTGGAGAATAGCATCAATCTCAGCTCCCAGAGGTGAGGAGGAGAGGGTAATCTGATAGGTTCCAAGGATGTGAACGCCCTGCGAGCTAACCACATTGATGCCAATGGCAACATGAGGTTGCACCTGTTTAATGGTCGCATCAGTGAAGATGTGCAAACTCCTTGTTGTGAGCTGTGAAGTGGGCATCGTACTGGGGCTTGGTCTTTGTATACTAGCAGCTTGGATTCTGAGAATGGTGTCCACACGAACTTTGACGAACTTAACCATCGTTCTGGTTGGCATGATAGTATGTTGATGTATTTTCTTATTCCGACATGTCCATAGATACCAGAAGGTGACTGCTCATAGTGTGAGGTCTCTGCAGCTACATCTGTCAACTCCAATGCACTAGTTAATCCAGTCGTGATCAGCTAAGGTAAAGTGAGTATCTCATGGGATAGTGAGTAACTAGACTGATTGGTTGGGCGCACAGTCCTAAAGAGCATGAACAATGGTATCCTGACTGTTTTGACATATAGGGCATAGCTCCGAGACATCCAAATGTCTCCGGATTTTTTCCATGTTTGTCATGAGCGCCTCATGTTGAAGGAGCCAGAGAAAGGTTTTAATGTGCTCTGCTAGCTACAAACTCCAGAGTTTACCCCATTTTCCTGGGGTGTGCACTTCCTTGCCATCCCGAATCCATCTATAGCATGACCGCGATGAGAAGACCCCATTATGCTCCAAGGGTCATATCCAGCCATCATTGCCTGAGTCTTGGGCTAGTGTCAGTGTAGAGGAAATAGCAAGCTAGGTCAAATCCCAAAGGTAGTGGTGGATAAAGTCCCAATCCCAACCTCCCCCCAGAAGGCTCATAGAGCTCACCATGAGGTCACAGAGGTCGTCGGGGATGGGCCAAGTTAGACAAAGCTCCACCACCGAATGCCCAGAGATCCATCTATCAGTCCAGATGTTGGTGGTCATGTCGTTGTTAATAGCCTTATGGCAGATGTTGGTGATGCCTCCTATGTTCTTCTTGATAAAGCTCCAAGCTGAAGGGCAGGGGACGGAGGCGAAGGGAGAACCCATTGCATACTTCTCTTTCATCACCTGTGTCTAGATTTTAGAGGTATCATTGAGATAAATCCATTCATTCTTCATCATTAATGCATCGTTCTGGTCCCAGGCATCCCAGATTCCCAGCCCTCTGACATCCTTGGAGGAGGAAACCTTCCTCCATGCAACCAGCGAGGATTTTTTCTAAGCTCCTATGCCCAACCAAATGAAACGACAGACCATTTGGTTGATGTCATCACTGAGGCGAGGAGATAACTTGACCATTTTCATGTTGTATGTGAGAATCACCTACAGGGTAGACTTGGCAAGTGTTACCCTTCCAGCAAGAGAAAGGTGCCAGAGGGTTTAACTGTTCAGTCTCCTTTGGATGGAAGAAAGGGTATTGTCGTGGGTTTCCTTGTTCACTCGGTGGTGCAGTAGCGAAACACCTAGATAACACCTAAGGTCCTACTCCAACCAAAACCCAATCTTCTACTAATCGACCAGATCAAAGGCCGCAGTGTGTACTTTCTAAAGTAACATTTGGATTTTGGTTTAGAGACTAGTTGCCCTGACGCTATTGAGAAGGATTCCAGAGTGGTGTTAATGGTATGCGCTTGGCTGATCGATGCCTCACCCAGGAGGAGAATGTCGTCTGCAAAGAACACATGGGAGAGATTCCTTCCACCCCGGGATAGGGTGATGGGCTTCCACTCACCGGAAGCAATAGAAGAGGAGATAGCTTGACTTAGCCGTTCCATACATTGAATGAACACATAAGGACTAACTGGATCACCATGTCGGACGCCTTGTGTGGACTTGAATGGCGGGATTGGGACTCCTTCCCAAAGAATGGAGCTCGATCCCTTGCTTATAATTTGCATAGTGATGTTCATGAGTTTGTTTGGTATGCCAATCGTTTGAAGGGTGTCCCAGATGTAATCTCTGTTCATTCTGGAAAAGGCCTTAGTGAGATCCAGCTTGATGCACATAATCAGTTTCTTCATGGATCAGAATCTCATGGAATGAATAATCTCTTGAGTAAGCAGAATGTTATCACTAATTCATCTCCCTGGTATGAAACTAGACTGTGTGGGTGAAATCCAATCGTTCATAAACGGTTTCATCCTCTCGACGATGACCTTGGAGATGATTTTGAAGCAGTTATTATTTAGTGAGGTGGGCCTGAGGTCGCCGCAGCATTGTGGAGACGCTGCTTTAGGAATCAGGACCATGTGGGAGTCTGCTACAGATTCGTTAATATACTCAGAATGGAAGACCTCTTGGACAGTGCGAACAATGGATGTGCCCAATCGATCCCAGTTTGTTTGGATGAAATTAATATATATGTCGTCCGGTCTAGGTGCTTTCAGCGGCGCCATGGAAAAGACTACCCTTTTAATGTCCACCGTAGTAGGTAAGGCTTCTAGCCTAGAGTATTTTGCAGCATCAGTGTTGGGGAAGGCTCCAGGGAAGCAGTGTATGCGATCCATGTCCGTTGGGTTTGTCTGTGTCATCAAGCATTCGAAGAAGTGGTGAACAAGCATCCTGATCGCCTCAGGGGATGATTCCCAATCGCTAGCATCATTTTTCAAACAGGTAAGCTTGTTATAGTGCCTCTGTGCCTTCACATATTATTGAAAGAAATTGGTATTCAAGTCACTGACCTTATGCCATTCTATGTGTGCATGCTGCTTCCAGTCTAACTCCTCCCTAAGAAGGATCTCGTGCAGGCGTTCCTGAAGATGGACAAAATTGTCTACACTTGGAACATAGGGTAGGGATTGATGCCATACATGGGCCTTGGTGATTTGGGTGGGAAGACGTTGTTTCTCCTTTTGTTGTTTGTTAGTTCGCTTTGTCTCCCACTTGATAGCCTTGTCTTGAAAGGAGCAGAGGCCATCTTGGAAGGATGAACCCTCATGCCAGTGACAGAGGAGCTCTTCACGAAACTCCAAAATGGAGTTCCAGCATGCCTTGGTGCGGAAGGAGGACCTCCGGGGTGAACTGTCACCTCAAGAAAGAAGGAGGGGATGGTGATCAAAGTACAAGTGGGGCATGACTGTGACAAACACATTCTCAAACATGTCCATCTAGTCCAAGTTATCTAGGACACGATCTAACCATTCCAGAAGCGTCTGACGTTGGAAGGTGAAGAAGGGTACCTGTGATTTAAGCTCAACAAGACCTGTGTTAATGAGAGTTTCATGGAAGCACCTACTTGCTTGAGAGTCAAAGAAGTCACTCCCCCATTTTTCATTCACGTTAAGCATGGTATTGAAATCCCCCATTACCCCCCAGGCTGACGAGGTACAATGGGAGATCTCCTCCAATCATTCCCATAGAAATTTCCTCTTAGTAGGATTGGGGCTCGCATGGACTATGGTTAGAAACCAGCTTGAATTGACATTATAGTGGATGAGTTGGTGATGGTTAAGCAGTATTTCCACTGAGCAGATGTGATGATCCCAAGCAAGCCAGATGTATCGGAGAACCCAATCACCTCTACTCTGTGAGAGGAGTTAAAACCCAACTTCTTTATAATAGTATCAACAATAGTGCCGCTACACCGAGGTTCAATGATGGCAGCTATTCTGAGTTTATGACTAATTTTCATTTCTCTAACTAGCCGGATCTTCTTATCAAGGCCTGCACCTTGTATGTTCCAACAGAGCACATTCATTAAAATAGGTTATTGAAGGGTGGCGCACAGTGCAACAGACTGTTCTTCTTCCTCAGTGGTCATCTTCTCGGCTTGTGCTGGATTAGCACCTTCGAGTTTCTTCTGAAATTCCAGGACTTGCTTCGCATGGGGAGTGGAGGAGGTTGGGCCTTCTTCCACTAGTTCTACAATGTGACCCTTCTTGCGTACTCTATCTGGGCTTTGTGTGGTTTGAAAAATGATTTTACGGTTCCTCAGCATCACAAATCCACTATCATTTCTGGCATGACGGGCAATGTGTCTACTGGTATCAGTAGTACCTTCTAACTGGGTGGAGTGAAATTGCAAGACGGAGTCATCAACATTGTTGTTAACCCTCCCATTCACAACCTCATTCTTTGACAGTCAAATAGAGGTGTTATCTAGGGGGGTTGACTCCTTGCTTTTATCCTCACTTGCTTGCTGGGCCTTCACTAGAGCCTCCTTCTGTCTTAGCCTCTACTTCACCTTCTTACTCAAGACAGGCTAGAAGTCATTGGCCTCCTTTCCTGAGTTTGTAGCATTGGCATTTGGAGGAGTCCCAGTCTTCCACCCCCCCATCGCCTTGGGGGGTGCAATTGTTGCTCACACTTAGAGCAGTTGTTTGTTTACGACGTTGAGGCATCTTCGCATGTATAGTAGCAGTGTAGCTAACCGCCGACACTGGTATTGGGATTGATGTGGATTCTAGGTCAGTAGCAGGGGCGGTTGAGTGGCTTCAGCAAGATCTGCGGCAGATTCTCGTACTCCAATCAAAAGTTCTCACCATTGATGAAGATGTCCGGTAGGAGTGGCTTCTGGGTATCAACTTCTACATCAATTCTAGCAAATTTCCCTCAGTTTCCCATGAGGGTGTTCACGTCCACTTTGATTGACTTGCCAACAATATCGTCGATTTGAGTAAGAAGTTGATTCTGGTATAGGAAGACTGGGAGTTCAGCTGCCCGCATCCATAAAACCAGTTTGTGAGGGATTTGTTCAGATGGCCAGAAAGAAGGGGACCAAGATTGGATTGATAAATAATTACAAAATATTGTCCATGGGCCTCCTGTCATGGATTTAACATAGTCATCTCTATTGCCAAGTTGCACTATGTAGTACCCATTCTCAAGGTCAATAACCCAGAACTGTGCCGTTGGCATTCACAGGAGGTTAATCTTAGTAATAAGGGCTTGAAAACCAATCGTGATGCCGATGGCCTTTACGACAACTGCGAACTTCCAGGGTGTCAAGAGGGGTTGGATAGATGAGCTATGGATGGAGAAGGATGGTAGGGAACCTGAAAGGTCGACCCGAATGTCCGCATCTGTGAGGATGTCCGGCGATGTTGGGTTGATGTAGGACAAAAGACCAGTATCCTTCCCTACGTACATGACATGGGAATTATTGCACTAACAAATTCACTCGGGGTTGAAATCCCCGATCTTTTAACAAAACCAAAGTGCAATAATACCACCCGCAAGTGGACGAGTCATATCACAGTATAGTTAAAGATCGAACCCAAAGGACAACGTTTTTAAGAATCTTGTCAGTCGAATCTAGTTCAAGTAAGACTAATATTCAGAATGATTCATTGGTTTGTGTTTGATTAAAATAATTGCAAGAAAGTAAAAGTTGAATTAAAGTTGGATTTAGATCAATGATATGGAATCGCTGGGATGGTACCGGGTTTCACCACCACTACACATACAAATACGTCCAAACATCAAACATCCAGGCAAGATATAACTATCCAAATAGAGCTGCTGCAAAACCCCCCATACGAGCTTTAGGTTTGTGTAAGCATCTCCTTAGGTATTAGATGTCTCGTTACCATCCGGATCACACACTTATGGCTCTGAGGATACAACATCCAACTAAGGTTGTGGGCCCCCTATATAGGCGTTAGGCACACAGAAGCATCACTGTAGGTTAGATGGCTCGTCCCCTCATGGATCACACACTTACGACCTCAAGGAATCCTATCAGAAGTTCTCGTCAAGGAGTCAACCACACTAATCGACAAACAAGCATATGATTAATCTACAAGCAAACATCGACGTTTAACAAAGAAGATTCGAAATCCAACTAAGGTTGTGGACCCCCTATACAGGTATTAGGCACACAGAAGCGTCACCGTAGGCTAGATGGCTCGTCCCCTCACAGATCATACACTAGAGAGCTCAAGGAATCCCATTCTATTTCTAGTTTGGGAGTCAACCTCATTAAATGACATCCTACCCTACATATAGAAAAACTCGCAACATAGAGAAGAACAAGATGAAAGCAAGTAGGTAGCCAAACTACTAGCATGAACGATTCGCAACGAAATGGAAAGTTATATACATTGCCATGGAAAGTTTAACAAGAGAACATGCTTGCATGGGAAGCGGGGCTAGTACACGCACCCTAGTGAAAAGGAACTACTTTCTCATGATGTGCGAAACAAGAAGGATAAGAAAGGGAGAGGAATCCACCATGAGCATGATGCAGAAGGTAGTCACAACTCGATGAAGATGATGTGGTCTTCTACGTCGTTTCAGAGCAGATCTGGAAGAACGAGGAGCACCAAGATAGACCGGGAAGTCTTTCTCACTCCTCCTTTCTTCTCGTCTCAATCTCCTTGAGTTCCAGCAGGAACGGTAGGTGAAGTGGCAGTGTGGACAGAACTGGATCAGACCTGTGTATAGGCAGCCTGTCGGCATCCCGGAACCGATTACCAAATGAGGACCCTATTGGTCCTATTTATAGGCATTGGACTGGCCCTCACATTATTGGTGTGATTCCAGTCTGAACGGTCTTGGAGATATTTTCACTTCAAACGGTTTGCTAAGTAATGTGCCCAAATGGTTTACTGAAATGTGACCAAACGGTCTAGCCTTGTATGTCCATACGGTCTTGGTTTCTCAATATCTTATCCAAATGGTTTGCATGCTTAAACAGTTTCATGTGGATAATATCTTGTTCAATCTTGGATATTTCTACTTTAGCAAACGGTCTAGAGTGCTTCAGCTTTAGCAAATGGTCTCGCGCTGGCCTCCATTCGGTCTTCATGTTGTTAATCCAATCAACTTGCATGCATTTTATCAAATCGGTCTTAGTTGCATGTCATCATTCACGTTAAACGGTCTTGATGTTGTTGCGGCCAAACGGTTTAGTTGTCATAGAAAACGGTGTGTAAACCATTTTCTTATCAAACGGTTTTCAATTCCATTCAGTCCTACATGATCTTTTCCAATCAGCTCCGCATGCACGCGCCATTCAGTTTTGTGCAAAAGACCAAACGGTCTCGATAGTATACTTTTCCAAATGGTTTGGCGCAGACCTCCATACGGTCTTGCAATGATTCCATATTCGAATTGGTTTGGAAACCGAATGAATAGCCCAAACAATCTCACACGTTCTCATGTGAATACTTTTGCAAACAGTCTCTAGCTTCATTCGGTTTGCTGCTCTTCACGATCTAGCAAACGGTCTTCACGTGATGTGGCCATTCGGTCTTAAGGCCAGCTTCCATTCAGTTTAACAACTGCGTCAAACAGTTTCGTGACCTCTTCCAAATGGTCTCGCAGACCGATACTCCTCAAACGGTCTCACAGTGAGCATGTCCATTCGGTCTTGAGACCGAATGGATGAAACCAGTCATGCATGATTGTATGGGCAAGACCGTTTGGATGAAACTAGTTGCACACGACCATATGTGCAAGACCATTTGGATGAAACTGAGGGTGAGTGAGGGTAGATATAGGCGGGTCTCAGCTGATGGTTCGACCTCATCAGGACCTGCATAAAATCGATATAAACTCAGTTAAAACCTTGATCATCAATTCAATTAAGTAATTTTGCACTTTGTGATACATTTTAAATATTTAATAAGTGAAATTGGATGTATTGAGTCAAAATGAGTCCAAGATGGAAAATAAATTTCATGATGAATATGCATTCATCAAAATACCCCGAACGTAAACGTTGCTCGTCCTTGAATAACACAAAATCTGAAACAGTCGCCAAATGAATATTTTCTAATCATGTGATTGCCTACTCTTCTCATCACGATTATTTCTTTTCATCTCAGTATGACTAAGCATCTCAACTTCTTGAGACCACTGAACACATCTTACCGTATCTTCATTCCTGATTTTTCTTTCCAATATCACTTCCTCTTCCCTTTTTCCAACAACAAGCATGTCAAAGAGTTTTGTAAGAGTCCAGAGATACCCGCAGAACAACAAGTGTGCATTTGATCTGACACTGGTGTTTTTAAGGATAGGGTAGGCATTTATTGTTCCATTAGGTAGAAGATGGAGTGAATGGTTGTATGGAAGGAAGAAATAAATCGCTCCTCTATTCGACTCGAGATTTTCTTCTTATTTGTTTTGCAATTTCATTTATTGCATTTTTTTGTGTGAATCTCTGCTCTATTTGACTCGAGATTGCATTTCTTTTTGTGTGCGCTTTGGTATCTTTTTGTGTGCAAACCTCTCCTCTATTCGACTCGAGATTGCATTTTTGGTGGTACGCCCCTATTAATTTTCTAGGGGTATGGAAGAAGAGGATATAGAGGGAAGTGGTGGGCCATCCCAAACTAAGGTTTTGGCACTATTTTGGTTATTTTTGTTTCTTTTTTATGGATGGAGGGGTATGAAGATGATGGAAGAAGTGTAGAAGAGAGTTCATAACAGAATGCGACTTGATTTACAATTCTGTGCAACAGGTTGTTATCTTTATCAAATTCTGCTCAAATAATGACTTGATGAGGATCCGGTGGGGATTCCATGCTATTGTTCCACTAGCCAGTTGGGAAGCATGAAGTGTTTGATCCCTATCAGTTTGATAGACACTTGTCATTTTTGCATAAGTATCATGATGTTAGGATTCATAAGATTCACAAGATGATTTCAATCAAAAGGCTAGTTTTTAGAAGAAGGTCCTTTCGAGGATCTGCTTCGAATAAGGAAGGTATAGTGAAAAAAGCATAGAAATTGAAAACATGTCAAAATTTCATCAAGTATATGTTCAAATTTCTTTGAAAAACTTTAAAATTTTTGGAAATTTTATTCGAATTTGTTTTTTGAAAATTTAGGTGAAAATTGCAATGATGGATGGGTGAAGGTGGAGAGTAAGATACGTACCACCCACCCTCCACCCCAAACTTAGAAATTTGCTTGTCCCGAGCAAACTCTAAATCTGAGATGGAGGGGAAACTTTGTGCCGGTTGGACCAAGAGATGTGGTTGCATTCCAGATAGCGCACATCCTCCATCTGAAAATCTAGAAAAGTAAGATCAATCAAAACACAAGATAGCATCTCGCGATGTGAATTTTATTTGGTGCAAAATTATCTAAAAGGTAAAAACAAAATTAAGGAAAAATTTCTAATTCAAAATTAAAACTAAATTCAAATTTATTTATTAGGTTGCCTCCCAACAAGTGCCTTTGTTTTACGTCGATGGCTTGACTTGATATCTTAAACTTCACAGTGGTTCCTTTGGATTGGAGAGATCTATTATTGCTTCAGTGCTTATGTCGGATGTGGTGAAATATCTTTTTAGACGTTGACTGTTCTCCACGAATTCTCCTGAATTTTCACTCCATAAAGAGAAAGCACCATGTGGGGAGATACTTTTGACAATGTACGGTCCATACCATCGAGAGCAGAGCTTCTCTGGGAATAACTTCAACCTTGAGTTGAATAGAAGAACTTGGTCACCCACTTGTATGTCTTTTCTTTTCAGATGACCATCATGCCAAAGTTTTGTGCGCTCTTTATAGATTCGTGCATTCTCATAAGCTGTCATCCAGAGTTCTTCCAGCTCCTGGAGTTGCAGAATCCTGGCTTGGCCTGCCTTCTTCATATCAAAATTTAATTATTTAATTTCCCACCATGCCTTATGTTCCAATTCTACCGGAAGGTGGCATGCCTTTCCATTGATTAGTCGAAAAGGTGTAGTCCCAAGGGGAGTTTTATAAGCAGTTCAAAAGGCCCATAATGTGTCATTGATTTTCATTGACCAATCCTTTCGATTGTGGCCTACAGCTTTTTCCAGAATAGCCTTGAGTTGGTGGTTAGAAACTTCTACATGTCCACTCATTTGTGGATAGTAGGGTGAGGCTACCTTGTGCGTTACACCATACTTTCTCAGTAACACTTCAAAGCTTCTTTCAAGGAAATGAGACCCTCCTTCAGATATCACAATTTGTGGGACTCCAAAATGGGGGAAAATATCTTTGAATAATTTGATGATGGGTTTGGAATCACTAGTGACAGTTGGTATGGCTTCAACCCATTTTGAGACGTAGTCCACCGCCACTAGGATGTATGAAAATCCATGAGAAGATGGGAATGGACCCATGTAGTCCACCCCCCAAACATCAAATATCTCTACTTCTTGACACATATTCAGTGGCATCTCATCTCTCTTTGTTATATTGCCAGATCTTTGACATTTGTCACATGATAGGATAAAGCCATGGGATTATTTGGATATGGTTGGCCAAAAGAACCCACATTGCAAAACTTTTATAGTAGTTTTCTTTGAACTCATATGGACTCCGACTGGGCCAGTGTGACAGTGTTATAGAATAGATTGAGCTTCTTCCTTAGTGATACATCGTCTATAAAGACCATCAACACATAGCTTAAATAGATATGGCTCATCCCAGTGATATTGCTTCACATCATGCATGAATTTCTTCAGCGCATTCCCGGTGCATTGGGGATGAATAACCCCAGTAGCAAGATAGTTCACATAATTTGAGTACCACTGTGTGGCTTCTGATACCTTCATTAGTTGGTCATCTGGAAGGGAATCATTAATCAAGATCTTCTCTGTATCCAGAGTGTGGATGCGACTGAGGTGGTATGCTACCACATTCTCTGTACCCTTTTTATCTCGTATTTCTATATCAAATTCCTACAATAGGAGAAACCATCGAATTAGCTTGGGTTTCACATCTTTCTTAGACAGACAGTAACGAATGGCAGCATGGTCCGTGTAGACAATGACTTTTGAACCAATCAAGTAGGATCTGAATTTGTCAAAGGCATACACAACTGTCAGAAGTTCTTTTTTGGTAGTTGCATAATTCCTCTGAGCTTCATCGGGGGTTTTTAATGCATAATAGACCACATGATGTTTCTTTTCTATGCATTGGCCCAAGACAACACCCGCAGCATAATCACTGGCATCACACATGATTTTAAAAGGGCAGTCCCAATCAGGATCTCTAATGATGGGTGTGGTTGTAAGGGCATGCTTCAGTGTGTTGAAACTTTTAATACATTCTTCGTCAAAATTGAATTCAGCATCCTGTAGTAACAAGTTTGTCATTGGCTTGGTTATCTTTGAAAAGTCCTTTATAAACCGTCTATAGAATCCTGCATGACCTAGGAATGCTTGAACTTCCTTTACATTGATAGGGATAGAGAGCTTGGAAATCACTTTAATCTTGGCTTTATCTACTTCAATTCCTCAATTACTGACCCTATGGCCGAGGATAATGCCTTCCCTTAACATAAAGTGACACTTCTTCCAATTTAGCACGAGATGTGCTTCTTCACAACATTTGAGAACGAGGGAGAGGTGTTTTATACATGAGTCAAAAGAATCTCTGTATACAGAAAAATTGTCCATGAAAGCTTCCATAATTGTTTCAGTGAGACCGGCGAATATGGCAGCCAAGCAACACTGGAAGGTTGCAGGTGCATTGCAGAGGCTGAATGGCATTCTTCTAAATACGTATGTTCTAAATGGGCAGGTGAAAGTAGTTTTCTCCTAGTCATCCATATGTATGGGTATTTGATATAATCCAGAGTAACCATCGAGATAACAAAAATATTCTTGATGGGCCAATCACTCTAATACTTGATCAAGAAAAGGCATTGGAAAATGATCTTTTTGAGTTGCCTTGTTCAACTTCCTATAATCAATGCACATCCTCCACAATTTGACTGTTCAGGTGGGGATGAGTTTATCGTTTTCATTTCGTATCACTGTTGTTCCACCTTTCTTCGGGACTACATGCCCTGGGCTCACCCATGGTGAGTCCGATATCGGATAGATTATTCCAGCAGTGAGTAGTTTAATGACTTCGCGATGGACTACTTCTTTCATATTTGGATTCAATTTCAATTGATGTTCAATAGTTGGCTTGTTCAATGGTTGATAGCTTGTCATTAGGTGATACGGGACTTGCTTGTTGTCCTTTTTGTTGATAAGGAAATTGGTTAAGACTCTGGTACTGGGAATTATTTTGATAATTATTGAAGTTCCTATTTTGGAAGTTTCGCTTGAAGTTTCCTTGATTTCCAAAATTTTTTTGTTGATTATACTGAAATTCTGGTGGGCCTCGTGGTTGGTTGTTCGAACCAAATTGATGCGAGTTCACTGGTCCAAAGGGGTTTCCATATTGAAAAGCTGGATGAGTCTTATTCTGATTTGGATTGTAATAACCTTGACTAGGGATGGTGTTAACAACATTTAGATTCTCCATTTGATTATTATATCCTTGGCCACATACATTTCATAGAACAACATCATAGAGAACATTGCATGCCAAAGTCAAATGATTTGTGCCCTTACATGCTTCACACAATAGTGAGGTAGACCTGACCTATTCTTATTGTCGAGTGAGCGAACATCCTCTTCCAATTGCAGCAAGAGATGATTCAATATGGTCTTTCTTGATAACTAAGAGGTTTAGGGTTTCAACGATAGACTTTTACTCAGGAGTAGCTTCAGCCATAGCCACTTTCAATACTCTCTTACCTACAGATCTACCCCAATTAGCTTGATTTTCAGCTCCAAGGGTGACAACCCTCCATGCGTTGTCATAACTTTGACGAATGAAGTTTCCTCTAGATGAGGAATCTAAGAATCTCTTGATATCATCATCCACACCCCTATAGAAAATTTCGATGAGTTGGTTCTTAGGAATTCCATGGTGTGGACACTTCCGTAGAAGCTCTTTGTATCTGTCCCAGGCTTCAACAAGGGTTTCTCCAGTGACTTGAGTGAAATTTGTTATTCGGCCTCTAATTTCATAGGTGAGAGATGGAGGGTAGAACTTTTCCAGAAACACATTTTGGAGTTGTTCCCAAGTGGTGATGGGTATTTCACTTTGCAACGAATTGTACCAACTTATAGCTCTATCAACAAGGAAATACTTGTAGAGACAGAGTCAAATGGCATCATCTGATACTCCATTTTGTTTTGTCATGGCACATAGATCAATAAACCTCAAAAGATGTTCCTGACTATCCTCTCCTTGTTTGCCATAGAATGGGTTGTTTTGAAGCAATGTGATCCAATGTGCCCTAATCTCAAAATTGGCAACATTGATGGGAGGAGGTTGTACTGGATTGTGAACATTAGCAGCTTTGGGGATCAAAAACTCTCTAAGATCCTTTTTTAGTTCTACTGCTTGTGCTTCTTGAATTTCTTCTTGAACCGCAACTCTAGCTTCTTGCATGAATCTTTCTCTCTATGCATTAAGGGCTTGATCTACCCTTCGAGCTATCTCCTCCTCTTGAGCCATTCTTTCTTGGTTCTCTCTATTTTGTCGATGAAAGGTTCTGTCAATCTCCAAATTAAAGCTGGAAGTGAGTCTGGGACTGTTCAAATGGTGCATGCTCTAGTCCTTCTTGAAGTACCTGAAATAAAAAGATTTGAAGTAAGATTGATGGAGTAGAGAGAAATTCGAGTAGATGATCAATGGTTTCATAAAGAAAAAGTAAAATCCTAGATTAGCCTTAAAAGAACTAGATTTGACTAACTGATTCCATTGTCCCTGCCAACGGTGCCATAATTTGACGTGGCAATTATCGCACTAACAAATTCACTCGGGGTTGAAATCCCCGAGCTTTTGCCAAAACCAAAGTGCAATCATACCACCCGCAAGAGGATGAGTCTTATCGTAGTATAGTTAAGGATCGAACCCAAAGGACAATGATTTTAAGAATCTTGTTAGTCGAATTCAGTTCAAGTAAGACTAATATTTAGAATGATTGAATCGTTTGTGTTTGATTAACCTAATTGCAAGAAAGTAAAAGCTGAATTAAAGTTGGATTTAGATCAATGATATGGAATCAATGGGATCACACCGGGTTTCACCACCACTACACATGCAAACACGTCCAAACATCAAACATCCAGGCAAGATATAACTATCCAAATAGAGCTGCTGCAAAACCCCCCATACGGGCATTAGGTTTGCGTAAGCATCTCCATAGGCATCAGATGTCTCATCACCATCCGGATCACACACTTACGGCTCCTAGGATACAACATCCAACTAAGGTTGTGGGCCCCCTATACAAGCATTAGGCACACAGAAGCGTCACCGTAGGTTAGATGACTCGTCCCCTCACGTATCACACACTTACGACCTCAAGGAATCCTATCAGAAGTTCTTGTCAAGGAGTCAATTGCACTAATCGACAAACAAGCATATGATTAATCTATAAGCAAACATCGGCATTTAACAAAGAAGATACAAAATCCAACTAAGGTTGTGGACCCCCTATATAGGTGTTAGGCACACAAAAGCATCACCCTAGGCTAGATGGCTCATCCCCTCATGGATCATACACTTGCGACCTCAAGGAATCCCATTCTATTTCTAGTTTGGGAGTCAACCTCATTAAATGACATCCTACCCTACATATAGAAAAACTCACAACATAGGGAAGAACAGGATGAAAGCAAGAAGGTAACCAAACTACTAGCATGAACGATTAGCAATGAAATGGAAAGTTATATACATTGCCATGGAAAGTTTAACAAGAGAACATGCTTGCGTGGGAAGTGGGGCTAGTCCTCGCACCCCAGTGAAAAGGAACTACTCACTCATGATGTGAGAAACAAGAAGGATAAGAAAGAGAGAGGAATCTGCCATCAACATGATACAGAAGGTAGTCACAGCTCGGTGAAGATGATGCGGTCTTCTATGTCGTTTTAGAGCAGATCTGGAAGAACAAGGGATGCCAAGACAGACCAGACAGTCTTTCTCACTCCTCCTTTCTTCTCTTCTCAGTCTCCTTGAGTTGCAGCAGGAACAGCAGGTGAAGTGGCAGTGTGGACGGAACTGGATTAGACTTGTGTACAGGCAGCCTGTCGGCGTCCCAGAACTGATTACCGAATGAGGACTATGTTGGTCCTATTTATAGGCACTGGATTGGCCCTCAAATTTTTGGTGTGATTCCAGTTTGAATGGTCTTGGAGATATTTTCTCTTCAAACAGTTTTCTAAGTAATGTGCCCAAACAGTTTACTGAAATATGACCAAACGATCTTGCTTTGTATGTCCATACGATCTTGGTTGCTAAATATCTTATCCAAACAGTTTGCATGCTTAAAAATTTTCATGTCGATATTATCTTGATCGGTCTTGGATACTGCTACTTTAGCAAATGGTCTAGAGTCCTTCAGCTTTAGCAAACGGTCTCACACTGGCCTCCATTCGGTCTTCATGTTGCTAATCCAATCGGTTTGCATGCATTTTATCCAATTTGTCTCAGTTGCATGTCATCATTCATGTCAAACGGTCTTGATGTTGTTGCGGCCAAATAGTTTAGTTGTCATAGGAAACGGTCTGTAAACCATTTTCTTATCAAATGGTTTTCAATTACATTCGGTCATGCATGATCTTTTCCAATCAGCTCTGTATGCACGTGCCATTCAGTTTTGTGCAAAAGACCAAACGATCTCGATAGTATACTTTTCCAAACAGTTTGGCGCAGACCTCCGTACGGTCTTGCAATGATTCCATATTCTAATCGGTTTGTAAATCGAATGAATAGCCCAAATGATCTCACACGTTCTCATGTGAATACTTTTGCAAATGGTCTCCAGCTTCATTCGGTTTTCTGCTCTTCACAATCCAACAAACGGTCTTCACGTGAAGTGGCCATTCGGTTTTAAGGCCAGCCTCCATTCTATTTCATAGCTATGTCAAACGGTCCCATGACCTCTTCCAAATGGTCTCGCAGATCGGTACTCCTCAAACGGTCTGACAATGAGCATGTCGATTCGGTCTTGAGACCGAATGGATGAAATCGGTCACGCATGACCGTATGGGCAACACTATTTGAATGAAACTGGTCGCGCACGACTGTATGGGCAAGACCGTTTGGATGAAACTGAGGGTGAGTGAGGGTAGTTATAGGCGGGTCTCAGCTGATTATTTGACCTCATTAGGACCTGCATAAAATCAATATAAACTCAGTTAAAACCTTGATAATCAAATCAATTAAGTAATTTTGCACTTTGTGATACATTTTAATATTTAATAAGTTAAATTGGATGTATTGAGTCAAAATGAGTCCAAGATGGAAAATGAATTTCATGATGAATATGCATTCATCAGTACGCCTCCTTGTAAGAGCGACGAGGGTTGGCTTCCATGGATGTTGCTTCTTGAATGTTTGTGTCTGGGGATTGGGTCTCCGTTTCTTGCAAAGGCGCCTCATCTCCAACTGGGTCGTTCACTTTCGGTGCCTCTTCGTCAGTCACCACCGCATTGGTATGAAGGTTGGCATAATCCTAACATTAGCCACCACGACTTCCACAGCCGCCTCCCTGACTCCCGAACCCTAGGGACATCACCTCAGCACAGTCAGAAAACTACATCAACAGTCTGGCAAATTATTAGAGAAAATCCCTAATTATCTTTCTTTGCATTTTTTTTCAATTTTCTTTGGAACATTCCTAAAATAAAAATTAAGAAACCAATTTTCAACCAACTGGCACACTCGGTGGATTCTAGCCACTCACCATGTGCTATGTAGTGGATAGTCTTGACTTTCATGCCCCATAGTGTGGCACATCAGCGCGATTCTTCACATATTGCAGAAGGTTTTGTATAGAACCTCATACCCTAATATCCACCTATAAATACCACCCTATATCATCTATATTTTACCACCCTTTCAAACTTCCTAAAGCTAGAGGATTGTATTACCTCTCTCTTTTACTTGCTCATGATCATAGGATCTTTCCTCTAACATCTCTTACTCTTTTAACACACATGTAGGAACGATAATCTACTATAATTTCTACATCTACTATGTCATATTGCTCTATTATAACTCCACAGTTATTCAATTCCAATAAGACATCAAATTTCATTATTAGTCTGCATCTTCTAATCACCCTCTAATCCTAGATAGTTCCTAATAACCCATGAGGGATCTCCATTGTGGGAGACCCTGAGGTGACTGGGACCCCAACCTACCTAAAAGATAGGACTTTTAGGACATTGATTGGAAGGATATAGACACCTCCAACCCTAAAAGCTCATAAATAAAAATAATTTGTTATTTCTATTTTCACCATCCTGAGTTGCTTGTTTCTTTGAAACTAAAGCAATTTTGATACCCGTTTACCAAGCAAGGTGGGGGGGGAGAGTTCTAATCCTTCCCCACTTATAACAAGATCTCCACATCTAATCTTTGAGTTTGTTTTATTCCTATTATTTTCCTATTTATCAAATTCAAATAACAATTCAGTTTTACACCACCTTTGATGATTTAACATGTTTTTTTTCTCATTTTCCATATAAAAGGTGGTGGGACTCCAAACACCTATCTTTTATTTTCCACATGAATGCCAAATGAAGTTTCATGACTCAAGGGATAGGATTTTCTTTGTATGTCTCTATCTCTCTATTTGAGTAGGGTACAACACAATGGTGACTCTGTTGGGGATGCCAAATCAATTTGAGTCAAATTCATGCTACTATCTTATAAAGATTGAGCATCTTAATGACAATTTAGTTTTTCTTTTTTATTTAAATTCTCCTATTTTCCTATTTTTCCATTTTTCACTTCTAATTTTTGGTTGATTTGGGAGCTGGGTCGCACATCTATATGATCTGCTAGCCCCTGTCTTGCAAATTGAGGTGATTCATTGGCCCCACTCTTCTTCTCTATCTCAGGTTAGTTTTGGTAGTTTTTTCCTATTTTTTTCCTATCTCTATCTCCTATCAATTCATAGTTTCAGCCATACTTTCATTTTAGGGTTTCATGTTTGCTTCCCTTGCATTCTTGTTTTACTTTTTATTTTTTAAAATATCAATAAAAATGAAAAATAGAAAAGAATGAACATCAGATGTAGGTTGGAAACAAGATCTCATCTTTCTTGTGACAAACCATTTTTGTTTCTTTATTTTTATATAACTAACTTGCTTTTTGGGTTTGCTTCCGGAAATGTTAAAACCCATCACATGTACCTTACTCATCTACAAAATCATGTGTAATGGAATGGTTTCCAACCTCAAGTTGGGTCATTGAAAGAAACACAAGATGCCAGGAAAAGTGTCGGAAAAGAGCTAAGCTAGACGAGTAAAGGTCTTGAAATCATCCCAATCTTCTAGCACTAAAGACTGATTACGGTCGCCATAGTCACGCGGTATATTGGGAGCATTACCCTTATCTATTGAACCTAGGTTACCTCTTAATGAGTGCCATCTACATCTAGAGAAATAAGAATCTACCCCTCCTATGTAGGTCTTGTTTGAGTGAGGATGTATTGTCTATTTAAAGTCATGGGCTAAAAAGGAGGGTCATTTTCTTTCTTTACATATATCGTGTGTTGGATACTCAAATTTTTAGAGATTATTGCTAACCATTTTTAAGGTGAAAATTTATAATCTTTTCAAAGATTAAAAATCTTTTCAAAAATCAAATTGTCTTTTTAAAGATAAAAAATTCTTTCAAGTCAAACAATTTTATCAAAAAAATTGAACAATCTTTTTAAAGATTAATTTGATATTTTCAAAAATCTGACAATCTTTTTAGAGATTAAGAATCTCAAATCAAACGATATGTCTAAAGATCAACAACCTCCAATCAAACAATCTTTCTAAAGATTAACAATATATAAAAAAATCAAACAATCTTCTTAGAGATTAACAACCTTTCAAATCAAACTATCTTTCCAAACATTAACAATCTCTTAAAAAATCAAACCACTTCTTCAAAAGAAGAAACTGATGTTCTAAAGTCAAAAATCCTCTAAGAGAATGAGTACCTTTCAAACAATTAGCTTTTCTTGCTAGACATCCTCTAAAAAATGAGCACTCTTTCTTTGGAAAGGGAATCCTATCTTCAAAACCCAACCAAGTGGGGAAACTTTTCCTCCTTGAGTGAGGTGTCAGTTCTGAGTATGCTCAAATCTAAGGTCCTAGACTATGGCATAAAACTAGATCTAGTTCCTTAGAAGCTCATATTTATGAACCTAGATTATGACCTTAAAATATACCATCATGTTCTTTTTATGCTCACGTTTATGATCATGGACTATGATCTAAAACTAGACCACCGTCTATATTCAACTCTTTAAGAAATAGGAGGAAGCCAAGTTGAGGCTCCCTTGTCAGTGACAACTTGTTGACTCCAAGGGGAAAGGAGCTCAAGAAGAAACCCCTATAACTAGGAGGAAACTATGTTTCATATACGCTGCCACAATTTTAGTTTGGGAACCTCAACGGACGAGGATGTCGTAGGGAGAAAAAAATGATTGATCAAGAACATTCACTATCCCAAATAGGGCTACCTTAATCCTGACAACCACTTAAATTCCTACCTTCATCCTCTTTTGAGTAATTATTTTGGTGCTATTATATAAGGAACATCATTTCAACCATCTTTTCTTATTTTCAATGTGTCATTGGAAAGCACATCTTACACCAAAAGTCGGTAAACTCCCCTATCTTTCCCAAATAGGGACTGATACCATTACCATAAAATAGATAAAAAGGAGGAACATAGAAGGTGTCTTTTTCCTTGAGAAAGTTGCAAGAAATCAAGGAACACCCCTTTATGAACTTCCCAGTCAATGGGGAGGTTCTTCTCAATTTCTTGCCTGATATGACACGTGGTGGGGGTGAGGGTGTCCCCAAATACCAATAATCTTATCGTACAATATTACATCCTACTTCTAAATCCCGCTAATGTGAATTTTAGGACATCATGGGAAGGTCAAGAGGATTGCACTTCACCCAATCTTCCAGTCAGCCTAGATGATCAGAAACAATAGTGAAGACCATCAATCTGATGGTAGCATCAAGGGAGATGTCGTCCACAACAATAAAGTTAAACTTGTGGGAGGTGAAAAGCACAAATAAGACACCGTGATGCTAGAGATATCTGTCTCTTGGGAGGGTCCTCCCAAATACACACCAGAGCATCCACCTAACATATCTTTCATACCTCCACCATGTTTAGGATACACAAGAGGTTGGCACTATATAGGATTCTCCACATAAGGAGATACATACGTCGATTCATCAACTCCATTCTTCTGGTATGGCAAGTGGGGCTCTCACCTACCACAATCAGAATTGTTCCAACTAGGGCCCTACCAAGGTCCACCATTTGTGAATGCTAGGGTAATCCCAACAAATCATGATGTAGCAACATACGTCCTGATTCTTGAAGGAGAAATTGAAGGGAAATAGAAACTAGAGGAAGTCTCAGCCACAAAACAAGTTCTTAAAGAGGTTATGTAGTAAAAAAAAATTATACATGTATGAACATGTATACTAACTAGGAAATTTGACAATTGATACATCATGTACAATTGCTCACATGCCATAATTTTCTCCATGCTGGCTCAAAACCTAAGAATTATTAAAATAGTGGAACAAGTTAGCAAAAATGTGTTATTTACAAGATGTCCATAAAGAACATAAATGTTAGAAAAGGAAGCATATTGCCATTATTAATAGAAAATAGATTGGCATGATATATAGGAAAACAAAAATAATATCTAGTTCAAAATAGTTTAGTATGTGAAAATACACCTTTTGTTACAAGTTTTCTCATTGTGTTGATATCATAATTCTATGGATCCATTGGCCAGACAAGATGGGAGAGTTGACCTGGATCCATCTCTCCATCCAAATGTGGGAGGTAACCATTTTTTATAAGATCTATGGCCCCAACATGCGGAGTTCAATTGTACCCAATATCAACATTATCCAAGCATCCATAATGAGTGATATCATTTATCACTGGGGTTGTTTGCAAAATATGTACATTAAAAAGAACATAATAAGAATATGAAACATTCTACTTTAGAATAATGCCAAGAAATACAATCTAATAACAAACATGTCAAGAGAGAAAACATGTTATCTCAAAATATTGTGCTTTTACTCCCTTTAGACTAGATATAAAGAGCAATAGTCACATGTACCTGCTTCAAGTATTCATAATAATATTAATCATTATCTAGATATCTAGTCATCACCTAACTAATAACAATTTAAAATAAATAAAACTATAACCACCATGAATCTTGATTGTTTAGGTCCAAATTATGATCTATTCCAAACTGAGGCCCAAACCAAGTCAACACATATATATGAAATCTTAATATTCATCTATATGTCACAATTAGGGCACAATTCAATTTCCAAATTTTTAGTACTAGAACTATTTTGTAGAACTAATGTGAGGATTAAATAATTCAATTACCTATGAAAAAGTAAAGAAACAATATTGAGTAATAAAACTTAGACTAGGGTCCATATATGGTTTCTACATGATACCAAGGTTCAACAATAATTTCCTTAAATTTAGTTTCATCATATAGTAATTATACCATTGAATACAACCTAAAAAGGAGCAACCTCATCTAAACTTGAAACTATTATTAAATGTACTTCAATAGCATGGTCTAGCAGTCTGTTCATGAAGAATACAACTTCCTAACTCTGAACATATTTTGGGGGATTTATTGGCCAAGGGAGCTAATTTCTATGCATTTTCTACGAACATCGGCATACTTGAGAACTGAATTAAATATACCTATTTGGATACTAGTACTAGAAGTTGGATCCATCTATTCACATGTCCAACATTATATATTCCACCCATCAACTCTTTAGGGTTCACAAGTTTCCTTATTGGATCAAGCCTTCACCCAGGTGAATCGGGAAGTTAATGCTATTGAATTTGGCTTATCTCCTCTCTCGAATTCTTGCATGATGTGAGCCCTTTATATGATGTATTGTGACCAACGAGTGGGGGCATATATGGTGAGAAAACTAGGTAGTAGAAGGTCCTTGCAACTAGATCCCTCACTACAAATATCTCTAATGTAGGTAGATGGATCTCTTCATCAAGGAGCACTAGGCCCCACAACTACCCGTCATCCATGGATTTGAGCATCACAAAGGAGATGATGACTAGGAAGGGATAAAAATGCTCATGGCCACCACTATACCAATAAAATCCTTCAAGTGAAGTCGTGTGCCTCCAGAAACTCCACCAGTCCTTTGGAAATGTTGTCAATGGTTTAAGCTACCCTCCTAAGCCCCTTATGCCTCCAGAAGAAAGAAAATTCACTACTATAGATCCTATTTGTGTGATAATCGCTAGTCCCTTCCCTCAAGTGTGCTATAGTTTGAGATGTGGGTTATATCCTCCTCATCTACACACTGTCATCACACATTGGCCACTCAGCTACCAAGATGGTGAGCTACTGGTGAGAAAGATGAAAAAGGGGATATATCAACACTCCCCTCTCTATTCTTATAATTACTAATATGAGGGGTCTATTAAGAATTAGCATATCGAAGCCCAAGAACGATGTGGGATTTGGGGGACAATTTGTCGTAGATATTTTCTATTGGGTCAAGTCTGATACCCTGTTCTTTGTAGAGGTATAAGATGCATAGCAAGTAATTAACAGTTGAAATGTGACATAGATGCAAATAAAACTTAGTTCCAATGGAAACTTTGACCATTGAACCAACATTCAAGCATCAATGTCTCTCAAACTAAAATTCTATTTGAGCTTGAAATTTGAATTGTGTCTTCATCACTATTAGATTTAGAATTTTGCCAAAACCAAGATTTAAATACATTGATGTCAAAACCTAACTACTTACCTTAAATATGTTAATCTTAAACATTAATAATATCATGATAAGATCATCGATTCACCTCAATTATTTGTCATTAGATCAAGATAGCTTCAATTAATCATTAAACACCTCATACTAATCTTGGGTGTCATAAATTTATTCAAAAGTCTATTTAACCATATATGAAAAATATTTATCCACATATTTCCCTAAAAATGACGTTATCCATGAACATACTTTATACCTTTATTTATAACATTTTCCTTATCATTTTATGGGTCCTAATCTCATAATGCATCAATTTATTGTCATCTATGTTTTCAATAATCTTGATTCAATATTACTTTATCAAGATCTAGAATGTGAATTAGACCCTAGAACTCTAGGATATTGCATTAACCCAATGAAATGATTTAACACCGAAAATATAGGAACATCAAACTTAGGGTGACAACAAAGATATTCAACTTTAGTTAGGCTACTACATCATGGTGCCAAAATTATTTATAACCAAGTTATCACATGTACTTCAAATCAGACTTTGGGTCCAAAGAACAAATTTAGAATTTTGAGAACCTAGGATGTACCAATTCCACCTACAAAGGTTAAAACATCATTCATAAACTTTTTCATAACATGCAATTTTATTTTGGATTTCCTCCCTTAGACCTAATAAGGATCATGACATGTTCACTCATTTGAAGTTGAGAAGGGTTACTCAAGGTTTATCTTTCACTGCACTAAAACATGAATTCAATATATCATGCGATTAATTACTATAATTCATATAATTAAGATCAATTGTGTGGTTTATGGTACATAACATACGAAGATGACATCTTTACAGAATGGGTTGCTCCATTACTTCACATTACAATTTTCACGAAATATCTAAGTTTTCATCAAATTATCAACTTTTGTCTATTCGTATTTCATTATAATCAAGGTTTGGATATACAAATGTTATCATGCAAACTATGATTTGAATATTACCTCAACTTATACTTCATGTATCAACTTACATCTTACATGTGTGGCATGGGTTTATATAGGTGAAGCTTATATGAGTGACTTATCATACATATATCATATTCCTACATCAAGGGCAATTCATTCATGTCTCATATATTATCTAAGGGGAAAAAATCATTATCAACATCATGTTTCATAATCATCTAACATGTAACTGAAGACGAGATCAAAAATCTCTACCCATTCCTGCTAGGACCTATTTGATCAATGCATGACTTTCTAACCACAAAATTTTTGCGCACATCAGAATCATCTAGCCAACTCTCAGAAGTGGGTACTTCTACTAGATTAAGTGGGTACTTTTACTGGCTTCCTTCAAATGGAACTAGCTAACCAGGTATGGGAATCATCATAAAGATCACATATCTTATACTTTGTTTAGGTTCTACCCATTAATGCGAGGACCTATCCGATCAATGCATGACTTTCCAACCACAAAATTTCTACTCACATTAGAATCAAATGGCCAACTCTAAGAAGTGGGTACTTCTACTAGATGAAGCAAGTACTTGTACTAGCTTCCTTCAAATGGAACTAACAAACCAGGTATGGGAATCATCATGAAGATCACATATCTTATACTTTGTCTAGGTTTTTGGGACATATCCCCCACCCAGATGGAGTTTCACACATATATTCAATGAATTTTTCTCTCTAGGATTAGGTCCTTTCATAGGAATTATAGGGTCAACATTTCCATAGAACCACACATTATGTGACTAAACTTATAAACTCAAAAATTATCTATATTGGGACTCATTATCATATGTTCACAATTTGCATATCCCGTATTTCTCATAATTTTGAGGATAGATCCTCATACCTTCTCCCATGTTGGGTTCACCCTCTCTAGAGTACACTCTACCATATATACCATTCTATAGGTCCTCGTTTGAATAGATCTTAAGGATCATGTTTTTCTTGAATCATATCTAACATTTCATATCTCAACTTATAGAAATTCATGTGCATGCATACACTGCTA
Organism: Alisma plantago-aquatica; assembly: GCA_963693085.1. Taxonomy (NCBI): domain Eukaryota; kingdom Viridiplantae; phylum Streptophyta; class Magnoliopsida; order Alismatales; family Alismataceae; genus Alisma; species Alisma plantago-aquatica. Next base: position 1,343,372,051 of record OY856412.1, on the reverse strand, counting down.
CTACCAACATGTAGTGCAAGGGAGTTGACAAAATAGTAATTTGTATCATATAAAGTGTTATACCAGCTAGGATTGCATGATCAATACTAATCTCAAATCATAAAAAAATATAGTGCTAAAATTCTAACTTAGACCATCCTATATCAAACTCGTAATCAAGCTTAGTTCTGCTAGGCTACAAGGTTCTCACCTTCATTAAGGTTGTAGATGGTGTAGATTATATATTATTATCCACATACTTTGATCTATACTATTGTTACACCTTTTTCTCTTAGGTTGCATGGGAACCTATTTCCTTTCTATGCATGGTAACACTTTCATATTTATATACATATACTTGAAATAGATTTCTTCAATGTTTAAACATGTGGTGGAAAACCACCATATACTTTCAAATGAAACTAAAATGAAAATGAGTTACCAAACAAATTTGACACTATAGTACCATACCACCTAGAGAAATAATATTAATATGGTGTGTATTTGTGTAGCTACCTGAAGCACATGGTTTGGTTCTTACATCTAGGTTTCTTAGTCCATAGGGCCTCCACTCCCTCCCTTTGCTACATCTGTGTTCTGTACCACAAGACAATATAATAGAAAGAGGAAGACATTGATAATTACACAAACCCACACCAATTCCTAAAACATGTAGGTTCAAAATTAGAGGCTAAGTCAAACATACATCCTGAAGAACAACTTGCAAATTTTCTAAGATTTAGAATCAAAGTTAAGTTTACTTTGTATTTTATGATGAGCAAATTTGAGGTGTAGTTATGGTTCATGCTTTGATACCAACTTTCCAGACACCCCAAAACCCAAAGCCGCAAAACACAGAACATATTAGAGTGCACATAGAAGAAGACTTAATGCACAATATATGAACAATCAACCAAATGTATACATTATTAACATTCTCAACATAGCCATGCCCCATTATTACCAAATGATTATAACAAAATACAATTACATAATGGTTTTTTATAGGTATGAACATGTCTACTAACTAGTTTCATTAAAAATCACCACATTCTATACAATTCCTCACATGCCATCTTTTTCACCCATGCTAGATATGAACCTGAAAGTTATTAATATAGCAGAATAAGTTAGCACAAATGTAATGAGTACCTAGTGTCCATGAAAGTCATCACTACTAGAAAAGGTTGCATAACTTGCATTATTAACAGAAGATAAATTGACATGATATATAGGAAAACAACAAAAATATTTTTGAGTAATAGTTTAGTATGCAAGAACATGCATTGTATCACACCTTTTCCCATTTTGCTGATATCAAAAATTTATATGGTTCCATCACCCCAAGAAGATGGGGAGGTCATCAGGCTCCACATCTCCATTTAAAGGAGGATCTTTCCATTTATATTAGCTCGATCACCTCAACATGAGGAGATCACTTGTACCCAACATCAACATCATCATTTAGGTAGTTATAATAGGGGATATCATGTTATATGCAATATAGGTACATGAAGATGAAAATAATAACTACTTGAAACATGCTAAGTTCAAACAATAAGCAATATTGTATAATGAAAACTTGTCCACAGAGGATACATATTATATTAAAACATTATGATTCTAGCCCCAATGGATTAGATAGACATTAAGAGGACAATACCACATACCCAACTCTGAGATTCTTAATAATGTCCATTCTCTACTAGATGTCTAGTCATCACTTAATTAATTACAATTAAGCATCACTAATAACCATTATAATTATTAATCTTGATATAAATGTCCAAATTAGGGTCTAGGCGAAACCTGGTTCAAACCAAGTCAACGTCTATATAAGAAATTTTTATATTGTTCTATATGTCACAATGAGGATATAGTTCAATTTTAAAAGTTTCTGATGTTGGAAATATTTCGTAGAATTAACATTAGAATTTAAGGATTTGATTGGATAAAAAAGAGAAAAGAACTGATATTGGTAATAACACATAGATCAATGTTCATATATGGTTTCCACATGATTTCATGGTTTAATTATTGATTTTAGTATGTATCATACAATAATTACATCATTGAAACCATCCTAAAAAGGTTCATTATCATATAAATTAGAAACTATTATTAAATGTACTTCAAAAGCCTGGTCTAGGGGTCTGGTGATTAAGAATACATTTTCATGTGCTTAAACATATTTTTGGGGGATTTATTATCCAAGGGAGATAATTTCTATGCATTTTCCAATAACATAGAATACATGGGAATGAATAAAAATTAAATATTTGAATATTAACACCAGTCATCAAATCTTTATATTCACATGTACAATGTTATCGATGTTGCCCCCATCATCTCTTCAAGGTTCACAGGTCACTTTACTAGATCATGCCTTGACATAGGTGAAGGTGGTCAAAGGTACTGAATCTGGTATATCCCCTCTCTCTCATTCATACATTTTCTTAGCCCTGTGTTCCTATGTAACATGATGACCATCATGGGGATAGTTGTAGCCAAAAAAACCTAGTCGTAAAAGGTCCTTGTAGCTCGATCTTTCTTTGTGAACAACTTTGAGATCAGTAGATGGGTCACTTCAGTCAAGATATTTACACTCCACAATTGTACATTAGCCAAGATTCTAAGCATCTCAAAGGAGCTAATGACTAAGAAGGGGTAAGAGGACTCCTAACCACAACTACACCAAGAAAGCCTTTTAGTGAAGGCTTCTACTTCCAAAAACTCCATTAGGAATCAAAAAATGTTGTTGATGCTTCAAACTACCCTCCCGAACCCCTAATGCATATGGAATAAAGAAGAATCATCCATTACAAATTCTAGCTTGGCGATCACTACTTGACCTTTCCCTCTAGTGTGTTACATCTTGGGAAGGGGTGACATATATTCCTTTTCTACCAGGCCATTATCACCAACTGGAAACCCACCGGTCAAGCTGATGAGAAGTTGGTGACAAAGACAAGGAAGGGGATATAAAAAAATTCCCCTATATATACATTGAACTATCAGTATGAGGGTCTATCAGTAGAACAACACAATCTAAGCCCCACAATGCAACTAAAACCATGTATCACTGTGACATTTGGGTAATATATGTTGTAGAGATTGACTACCAAGTCAAGTCTGCTACCCCATTCTTTGTGGAGGCATAAGATGTAGAGATAATAACTAAAATTTTATGTGTGACATAGATGAAATCAAACTTATTTCCTACAAAAGTTCAAAAATTTAACCATTTAATCAAAATTCAAACATCAATATCTCTCAAAGTAATACTATAGTTATCTTGAAATTTGAACTATGTCCAAGTCATCAATAGGTTTAGATTTATTTTCCAAAACTAAGATGTAAATACCTTGGTCTAGATACTTGACTACTTACCTCAAATAGGTTCATCATGATCATGAATAAGCTCATGTTTAAATTATCAATTCACCTCATGTTTTTTTTCTTGTGGAATTAAGATAGATTTGGTTGATCATTAAACATCTCACAATTATATTGGATGGCATATAAACATATTCAAAATCCCATCCAACCATATATGGAGGACATTCATCAATATAATTTCTTAAGCATGATTTGATTATTGAAGTTACTTCATACCTAAATTTACAACACTTCCTTATCATTTGACGGGTCATAAGCTCATAATACAACATTTTATTGTCATCTAGGTTTTTGATAATCTCAATTTAGTATTCCTATCTAGATGTAAAATGCTAGTCAGACCCTAGAAGTCTAGGTACTCACATGGAGTGGGTTTAAAAAAAGGTTTCACCATTTGATCAAGATTAAAATCACTATCTTTATTGGGTTTTCGAAATCTAGGTTTATGACCACAATGCTCTGTGCAGGAATGATGCAATTTGGGTTTTGAAAATGTTTTACCAATGAGACAAAATTTATGCAGCATTTTGGCTCTATCTTGGGATTTTAAAAGTAGGCTTGTATAGTTATCAATACCATACAAGGACATGACGTAACTTAAGTTTTATAAAATTCTTTAAAAGTTAGCTGAAATTTTGGCAGCCTTTTGGCTCTATCTTGGGTTTTAAGAAGGATGTTTTACAAAGATCAATGCCCTATACAAGCATGAAATTGATTGAATTTTCAAAAGGGAAGAATTCTAGAACTATCTTGGGTCTTAAGAAGGGGGATTTATGTAGATTGATTCATTATGCAGACAATATGAAGCTTGGATTTTAAAAAAAGTATTGCCAAGGATCCACAATTTGGGTTGTATTCCATACCTATATGGGATTTTTAAAGAAAAGGGTTTGCCAAGGGTTCAAAATTTTATCATAATTTTGACACTATCTTCAATTTTGAAAAAAAAAGGTTTACCAAGGGGTTAAAAGTTGGTCAACATTTTGACACTATCTTGGGTTTGATAGAAGGGTTTACCTATGAGTCAATTCAACACCATTTCAACACTACAAACATAGTTTACCTATGGATCATATTTTTGACAACTTTTCACTATTTTCATGAGTTTTCAAATGGATTTATTTTTCTTTTTATATGTTATTTAGAATATGAGACATCTTACCTCATTTCAGTTCACATAATTTGAACAATTATATCACCAACCTCTGCCCACTTGATCATGTAGTAAGTGGAATGGATGTCCTTAATTTTTCTAGGGGTACAATATACTTCAATAATACATAGGTTTTTGAGTTCTCCATTCTGGGATAATACCCTCAATATACCTCCTAGTCACAGTGACCACAATCAATTAGGGAGTGGGCATGTTTTGGGGCAAAGAATTATCCCACTTTTATGACCCCCAAAACAACTGATGTCTTGGCATCTTTAGAGCCATCTAATGTGAATGTTTCATTTCAATACTTGTTGTCATATGTAGGGGAGAGTGTAAAGTGTTATGTATTGCTTTTAGACCCAAAACTCATTTGGATTTTACAATAATAAAGCAATGTAAATGCGTTCAAAAGAACATGATATTTAAAAAATAATAATGCAAAAAAAGCATAACTCCCCAATTTTATGGTAAGCAACATGCATGATAATGAACCATTAGTGTCATGTATACACTTTAACAAGAAGGACAATCACTAATCGTGTTATTTTTGTTCATTCAGAGGTTTCATATGTGGGGATTACTCTTGGTGCATGCAAATGAATTTTATCCTTTCATATATTTTTGTATCTTATAAATATGTGTATATATATTTTTAATTTAGAGGGGCTACCAAAAGTGATTTGTATACAAAAAACAACAAAATATAAAGAAGAAAGGATGCATCCAAGAAGTGATAGTTGTGAGGTAAAAGTGGTGTAGTGACTATGATAGGGAAAACATCTAGTCAAGAATGTCACATATAAGGTGCAATGGAATTAAGTATCACCACCATGGCCTCATGCAAGCATGTCTATTGAACTAGCCCCCATTTTCCCCACATATCCATTCATATAAATATTTAGCCACATGTCATAATTTCCTATGAATGTAATACAAAAACAGAGAATGTCAAATCATGGGAGACCTCTAGAATGTGTGAATGAACAATGATTATTAGGGTCTAGGCCACATGATCACCATGTAACCATTCTGATCATGGGTCCAATCACCCCTCTCATGGCATGTGATCATTAATTCAAGGAGAGACATACAAAAAGGTGAACTTTTTATTAGTAAAATCTTAGACAGAAAAGGAGAAACCTTGTAAGCGTGTGGAACACTATTTTGACGTGTCAATGGACAAATTATCCTAAGGGAATAGGCCACATCGTCACAAAGCAACACTTCAAAGAATGGGTCTAGTCACCCCTCCTGCAATCTAGTGTCATACATCCAAGGGAGGATGAGCCAAGAAGACACCCTCATCAATAATCTTAAAAAAGAAAAAAAAACAACTTTTGGGGCACGCAATCGGCATATACCCTGAACTAGCATCCCAAAAGAAGAAAAATAACCCTATTGACACTCTCAGTGATTCTATCACTAGATCCAAAGTAGAGTTGCCATTGTGTTTTCATTGGGTAATGGAAAATGGGTGTGGAAGTTGATGGATGAATATGAAAAATAATATCACAACCACAATGATGTGGGAAAATAAAGAAAACTTTGAAGATGCGCTTTGGAAAATTGGATAGATAGAGAAAATAGGAAAAGCCACAAAAATGGTAAGAATTTAAGTTATTCACCCCCACGATGCCCTTGTGGGTTAATTCATGATGAATCTATGATGTTTTGTTTTCTTTAAAAGGGATTTTGTGGTAATGATATAACAAAAATGAAAAGAAAAGATTATTTGCAGATCAAATGCTAGATATTATAAAATTATATGAATGATCATCAACCTAGGTTCTCACATAATGACACCACTATGGCATCAAACTAGGGCATGATAGAGAGGAAATGCAAGATTAATAAGATAATAATACACAAGAGTGATGTTCGTGATATCAAAATTATATAGGTGATGATAAACCTTGGGTGCTAATATGCTCACACCATTAAGGGATTGGAAAAGGTAGGAGGGAGAAAATGGATCACAATGTCTCCAATTCATGTGTCTACATTACTTGATAGTTGTTGGGAGGATAGGATGCTTCTTCTTATCCTAAAGGAACAAATTTTTTGTTGTTGTAGATAGTGCTAATACTAGCATGATTTCTCACTACTCTATCCTTTTTGAAGAGTTTCCAAGAGTCTCATCATTCCAACCTCTTTCTAGTCTCTAAAATCTCTGAACAAAATGTCATAAAAAATTCTAGCCCATGTAAATGGTGGTAGGGTGTTGTATATATAGTCTCTAGGGGTTCTGTTGGGTGAGGGTTTGGTTTGTAATGTTTTTTAAAGTAAAAGAAGGACTGGAAGGCAATTGGATACAACATAGATTACCACCCTCTTTCTAGAGACATCAGGACGTGGACTGGTCAACTTGGTCAAAGAAAGAAATGTAGGGCATCTGACAGGTGTCTGTCCAACTTTTAGAGGTTTCCAAGGCACGTTTGAAGGATGTAGAGTGGACTGATCAAAGCATAAGGTGTAGAGAAGTGTGTACACCACCTTTCATAGGATTCCAAGGTGCATTTGAATGATATAAAATTGATTGGTCAAAGTGGAAGGTGTGGGGAACATTGGTCGAGTTCTAGGTGGGCCCCACCTTTGAGAGGCTTACAAACGTGAGTGAGAGACACTCTGGTGGGATGGGTAGGTGGTAAAGGGAGGGAGCATTCCAAGTGTGCACCTTGGCTCCTGAAGTCAAGTTAAGTTGGGTTCATACTTAAATACATACATCGATCACATCCATATTCAAGATTAAAATACATTTGCATGGGTAAACCCTCCTATGATGACAAGATTTTAATTCATGGTACAATCTTAGGTTGGGATCCATTGATAATATCCAAGCAAGGAAGTCTATAATGAATCATTCATGGGTTGAACATCCATTTCATTGGTTGGTCTTCTTGTGGAGGGAATTATCTATTTGAATTGTATGGTCATGAATTATAATAATGAGGGATATAGAGTCTCACTTTTCTAATTCATCACATGACTTTGTCATTGGTGTTGATTATTGAATCATATTTTGATATTTGAGCATGTATCTAATTGAAAATCTAGTGGCCAACAAGATATGTTGATTAATGTGCATTAGTTATCATTTTGATTCCTAACATCCCTCAAAACATTTCTCATAGATAGAAGATTTTCATATTTCTTTCTCTCATTCAAGTACAACCTTTAGAATATTTCTTCAATATTTTAGTGACTTACGTTAGACGCATAGTTTATCACTAGATCTAATATAATTTTGAAGTTTGTTCAGATATCTATTTTTGATTCGTTAGTCATATTAATTCATGGTTGTCAGAATTGCACTCGTTCAACAACCAAATAAGATAGGCTAAAAATGAAGTGTCAATACAGTCTTATTCTATAACAACTTGACTTCCTCTCTCTTATAATATGTACCCCATATCTCTCTACCTTGTTCAATTTCCATTCTTGGTACTCAATAATCTTAATTTTAAGGCTTTTGATGTTTATTCAAAGTTACATTTCTCTTATGTCCCAAAATTTGATACTAATTTCAATACTAAACTAGTCTCCATGCTTTAATATATAACCATCTTCAATTAAATTTGAACCTCATCTCTATATTTTTTCATTCTGGAATATTACATCTTGAAGAGTTATTTTTATAAAAATAAAATATCCTAAAATCACTACAATCAGATCTCTAGGGCTAATGAAATGATTTCCCGAGTTTTGTACTTTTATCCATGTTTTAGCTTGATTTTGTTGCTTTTCTAATATGTAATTCAACCGACCCCTTATTGGGTCCAAGTGGAACGTGGCTCAACCGTGCCATTTGTGCTTATTTCCCCTCATCTTTTCACTCACAATCAATTTCTTATTTCATGGACAAGTGGACCTTGGATCATGACCCACATATTACACCTCCTAATATGAATGATAGAAAGTTATATACTAGCTTGGTCCATGCACTGTCAGTTTACCTTAGCCCCACATAAACTACCCTCCACACACCTCCTTAAGAAAAACTGAGAGACTCCTTTTCTATTTTTCTTCACCCCCTCTCCCCCCCATTTCCCCTCATTAACATGCTATAGGGCATCTTCGTATTGCTCTTATTATTCCGTAGGTTCCATGCCCGCTTCCATGGAGGTGGCTCATGGGCACTGCCGCCCTACTACTGCTCAGTCCCAACCAAGGAAGCGACCGTCATTGTACAAGTATGGTGAAGCCAGGAGGAACCTCAGAAAGACCCAATGAAGCCAGGAGGAACCTTGTCGATGAGTCCATTGCCTCCACCATTGTGAGGTGAATGTGACCAATACGTCTTGTGCAAGATGACACCAACAAGGGACCGGGTTGTTGGTTGCACTATTCTTGGAGCCATTGATGTGGCCTAGTCTTGTGAGGCCTGGGTGGTCGAGTGGGTTTATACTGTGCAATCTAATGGACCAAATGATCTATGTTGGACCCAAATCAAGCGGTCGTGAACACTCACATGATTTTTGGTAATATTCTCTTGCCTAATGTTTTTCATACAAATGTTCAAAAAATCATATCATGCTCATTTCTTACCTAAAATATGCTAAAATATATATCAAATTCATCAACTCAATTAAATCTATGCAATGGACCTATTTGTAGCCCAAAATCTCATTCATATCTACCTATTTTACTAAAATTATGATACATAACTATGATTGGCTATACGTAAATGCATATACATAATAATGTTCATATCTTTTAATGCATCTCTACCCTTCTAATTACCAAGATAGTAACTTCTGTTCACTATTGAACTCTTGGAAACCATAATTACCGCTGAGGGTTTTGATGCATTCTCTTGACTCTCAAGGAGCTCAAGATTAAGGCCTTTAAGATCGAGTACCAAAGAGTTAGATCATATGTATAATGTGACTGACTACCAAAGAGTTAAATCACTTCCAAGAACAATACTACTGAAGAGTTTAGAGATTTCATATAATGGAAAAGATATATTAAGTTTGACGTGCTCATATTGATCATTATGAAAAATCAACAAGATGTCATATAAGAACAATCATTTCATCCTATATCACATGTGAAGTATTTTACTACACATATAATACAAGCATATTATATAATAAGCCAAGTAAGAAGTAAAGGCGTACCTTGATCAAGATATACTAATCATCACATTCTTGATATCACTATACGCTTGGTTAAACTTGATTAAGATAAGATCATGTACTAGCATTAGATTCTAATCATCTTAACCCTAATATATCCAATTTAGTGTTTATCTTGGACATTAGGATATGTCCATAATTACTTGTATTCTTGTCTTATCTTCTTGAAATTCAATTTTAGGTCTTGGATTACAGATTGACATATGGAATCTAATTGCTTGATTACATATAATTGTTTGTCCATATTAACCCTAGGTTACATGTATTAATCATGTTAGGGTTTTCTCATCGTTTTAGGGTCTCATACATGTAACATTATTTTTATGCTCATTACTGATCTCAGAGTTACATATTATCTTCTAATTACTGATATAAGTTTACTTTGTAGTTTCTAGGGTTTCTTGGGCCTATTTGTAACTATTTCACATTAATTAGGGTTATTAGCACTAAATGGCTATATGAAGCATTTTATGTGATTTTGTGCATCAACCTTATAATTACTGACCTTAAATGGAGTATAAACATGAATATGGATTTATTGACATTTTATCACAATTTTAGGCAATCGTTTGATATTTATTATCCATGAAACAATTGTATAACATTTGACATATTATCACAATTTTAGGCAATCATTTGATATTTATTATCCATGAAACAAGTGTATAACATTTGACATATTATTGTCTAATTTTATATACCAAAGTACTAATGTTATGCCTTAATGTGGTTCTACTAATGTTTCTGAGAATGTGGGTATTTTCATTATTTTTTTATGATGCTCGAGCTAATTACTATGAATTAAACAAGATCTAGGAATTTTTAGGGTATTTTCCATTTATATCCAATCCAGTTCTGCCACGTGTTAGGGAAAGCCATGGCTCATGGATCTTGGCTCACATAGAGCCCACTAGTTCCAGGAAATTGGATCAGGTCTGGGATGCCAGTTCAGGGATCTCTTCTCCCTTCACATTCTCGTTGATTTGTCACTCCACGTAGGGCGTGAGCACTGCCCTAGGTTGGGTGCTGGCGAGCGACAAACAAAGCTGAGTTTCTCTGAATCAACTCCTAAGGCTATCGTCGGCTCCAAAGACCTCAAATAGACACAGGGTAATCATCTGTAGAATCTAGTCTCCCTCTCGCTCCTCTCCTCATGATTGCATTTTGTGAGTCTGTGGGATTCCTGATTCATGACCATTGTTGGTGTCTCCTCTGGTGAGAACTAGGCATCGTTCTCCTCTACCTTGTAGATGGAGAACACCAGAGAAGGGTTCATATATGCTACATCCATGCCCCTAACATTTTGTGCTGCCTCTGCATCCTCCCCTGGTGGTCCCAGTGAGAGCACTGCTACTAGATGCACCCACGAGCCAAATCCCATGCGAGAAAATGATCACCTTCTTCTACTTGTTGTCTCCTGATGACTATTCCTTCACCTCTAGGGAATCTCGAAGGCACCAAGAAGCATAATTTGGCTTTTATTGATGTCTACAAAACATCATGTTGTCATGGGCTCTTCCATGGAAGCGCCAGCATTGGCTTCACCTTGTTGCAGAAACATTGTAGTTTCTATTACGATGGGATCGTCTCCTTTTCGTATGGTATTACTTTCCCTCTTCTTAACTTCTCCATTATCTCCTCTCTCCTTCTAATTGGTTTCCCTATCTTCATCATGTGGTCTGTGCGAGACGATGGAAAGGAGGCATGACTGAGAGTTTCAAATTCCCTCATTCCCCAATCTAAACTCCCAAGTAAGGGCTCAAACTGCTCTACGCTAGTACCCAGGGATCAAATGTTGATCCGATATGGTTGTCTCCCCACATTCATGTCATGGTGAAAAAGGAGGAACATGACTTCATTCTAGGAGTAGCAAGGAGAGTACAAACAATAACAGGGAACAAGAAAGGAAAAGGAAATTACAACTTATCCTTTGTAGCCCAAGGCTTGATTTGCCTAGATCAAGCGTATAGATCTCCTAACCAAAGTGTATGGAATTGTAATGACACTGGATAGGAGATGCTAGCCTATAGGACACAAATTTTGAGCTAAGGAAGGAAGTAGCCAATTGTCACAATGCTCAATTTTCTCACAAACAGATTGCTCAAAGTATGCTCAAGGATTTCTCAAGTGTAACAAGTGAGTTTTAGTGTCCAATGACTTGTCCTATTTATAGGAATGGCCTAAGGATGTTAAGGACGTTCTAGACAACTTCTAGGGGTTTCTAAGTGCTTAACTAGCCGTTAGGTACAAGTTTGTTGCTTTAGCAACAGCTAATTAATTTACTCTGCAGTTGCTGTCAGAGTTTATCTCGGTCGAGGAATGGTCGACCGAGACACCTACTCGGTCGAACTCTTGTCGACCGACAGGCTCTCTGAATCAAGTGTTTTGCAACGTTTATCTCCAACTGCCAACTACCTTGTCAGTTGTGTCTAACGGCTACTTTGGATCTTTCTCGGTCGAGAAGATTGTCGACCGAGAGTGTCTCGGTCGAGGAGTTGGTCGACCGAGATTGATCCTGTTTCAATGTTTCAATTTAGGTACTAATTATATGTATGAGTGTGCATATGTGATCCTATTTGAAGGGGATGACTTATCTAAATGTGGTGTTTAGCTAGGGAAGATCTAACGCTTGATTTACATGAAATCTAAGTACTTGTACATTATATATTTGTACAAGTTTTTACAAAGCGATTACATTTCATGAAAATATAAATATGTAAGCATATGGATTTCCCTAGTACTTTGTCATCCACCTTGTTCCTGCACACTCAAGTAGCTCGTTAGATCAATAAGAATGAAATGTTTGTCATAATCAAAACAAAGGGATTTATAGATGTCCATTTAGCCAACAATCTCCCCCTTTTTGAAGATGACAAACATTTCCAAAATATAAATGAAGGGAATATAAAACATATGAATTTCATACCTTAAGATTGCCTTTTGTAGCCATTCTTGTTTTGCAAGTGAGTGCTTGGCCTTTTTCATTATGAAACTTATTTATATTATATTCTTTTCTCCCCCATTGTCATTTCAAAAAGATATCCAAGTTGAATATTTGATATTACTTCTCCCCCTTAATTTTATACTATGCTCCCCCTTAGATAGATATCCCAAGGTATAAATGCTTTGCAATAGATGTCAATTTAGCCATAACTTTAAATTTTAGGTATTTGCAAAGATTGCCTTCGTTTTGATTTACTCCCTTTATTTTGTATGCTCTACAATAGTCTTATAATCCATATTCAAATGATGCCAAGAAGATATACATTATAACCAATTTCATTACAAACATGGAAAGATAGCCAAATCATGTAGAGATAACCCTTTTATTACAATTATGCAAAGATTCCATTACAACTAATACAACTCCAAATCTCACAGGAAAGACTTTAGAATTACATCAACATCAGGGTCTTTTCCAAGAAAAGGCTCAGCTCCATAATACTGGACCAAAGTTTGCCACTCCAGAGCACCTGTCTTGGTTAAGGCATATGCCTCCAAGAAGGTTGGAACACGATCAAATCGGAAATGAGCAGCAATATCTTGTGGTTGTATTGATGAAAAGTGAGTATGCGTGAGATCTGTAGAATGTGAAGGTGGGGGTTGATAGTAGTTGTAAGATGGGTTATATGGATTGAGCATGCCAGGATTTAAAGAATAAGGATATTTATCTGGTTGGTTTGGAGAAAGGGTTTGCATTCTTTGGTTTAGATAAGTCATGGCATGATGGTTATAATCTAGTTGTTTACTAAGATGATATTGTGACCCAGCAACATAGGTTAGGGTGTTTTGGATGGGATCATAGGGTAGGTTGGTAGGAGGAGGTGGTGGTGGTATATTTTGGGTAGATGTCTCTCCTTCCGTCCAAGCCCTCTTATGACCGAAATCAATTCCCATTTTTTCTACAGTATTCTTACTTATTTTTTGTGGTCTACGCTCCCATGTATAACCCATATCCTCAATTTGTGTCTTAAGAAAATGTTGAGTAATTTGGCATACAAGATCAGCATATGGAGGATTGCCAGAAAACTCAAGCATGTTTTTAAGAATGATGCGGATAAAATTTGTGGGAATACGTTGGATAATGGCATAGATTAGACACATGCGAAAGATAGGAACTTCAGACTTATTTGCTCTAGGATGTATGTTTGTTGAAACAATAAGGTTTACAATCCTAGCTGCAGGTTTGAGATTGATAGCGTAGTATGTGCCCCTATCTTCGTGATAGGTTGTATTTGATTGAAAAATGGTTCTTTTGATGTCACTAAGACTAACGGTATGGTCATCTTGGGAAAATTGATTAAGTGGGTTTCCAGTGGTAAGGTCAAGGGTGTCTTGATATTCATCTAGGTCAATATTTAGCATGTCAAGAATATCCTCTTCAGTAAATCGAAAGCTATGCCCATTGACCATAGAATAGAAGAAGATGGTTTCATTTTCAGAATGGGAGATGAGGTTAGCATAGAATTCATTCACTACCTTGGTGGAGTAGGAAGGGAAGGAAGGGTTGATGAATTCTTTCAACTTTTGCACCTCAAAAAGATCCTCCAAGTCGACGATGTTGAGGAAGTCAAAAACTTCAACTGGTCTTCGTGGGAGAGGAGCTTTGGAGGAGAGCCGTAGATAGCGATCACCAGCATCTCCGTCGACGAAGGCAATGTCGTTGATGATCGTCAATGGTGGAGTAGCCTCCCTTCCTTTCCTGCCAGCGACCTTCTTCTTTCCACGAGCAGAGGATGATGCCATTGCGTTGCTTGAAGGTGGAGAAGAAGCAAGGAAGTCTTGGGGATGAAGATACTAAAGGTTTGCACAAAAATGCACTAGAGAGAACCTATGGAAGCAAGAATATGAGAGTGTGAAGAAATGACCCGTTTTTGGTCCCTTTTATAGCAATTCAGTGACCGGGTCGGTCGACAATTTGTCGACCGAGCGTCCGCAACGGTCATATTCCAGACGCGCCACTCGGCCGTCCAACGGTCGACTTGTAACGATCGGACGCCCAACGGTAACGGTCAGATTTCAACGGTCATATCTCAACGGTTGATTCTCGGTCGAACAATTGTCGATCGACACTGTCTCGGTCGAACAATTGTCGACCGGAAGTGTGTCCAATGTTAATTCTGGCTGGGTTCTGTCGGTCAAGAGAGGTAGACTGACCAAGACATTTTCGGTCAAAGAATTCGTCGACCGACAGAATTACTGGGTACGAATTTTTGAAGCTGATTTTTAATGCAAATGATAGACTAAATTTGTAGAGCATATATATATATATTTTCTAAGGGAGTAATATTGAGATTTATTATTGACAATATTGAGACAATTTTGTGATCATAAAATAACTGTTCTTTTTAATCACAATGATATTCAAATAAGTATTGTGTCAAACTTATTTTAGGTCGACTTTGACTACGACCTTAGCGCCCCTTGGTCGAATTTTGTTTCAACCAAGAGGCAAACACTGCAGATTTTCAATTCAAGCATTCATATGTGAAGTATCAATTTTGAAGTATGTTAAGTGATACTTAATATGAGAGGATCTTTGCGATTAACATCTCAAAAAAATGCCAATTGAGAACATTTTTCACCTTATGTGTTGCAAGCCTTAAAGTTCTTTAAGCAACATATCCCCAATGAATCATTTTTCTTGCCTATGTCTCATCAAGGATCCACACATACAATAATCATCACCTATTTGTTCTATCATAGCATCATCTTTATGAGCTAAATGATAAAGTAGTGAAAGCATATCCATGATGAAATAATAGAACAATAAGATGATATTTCATAAAATACAGTGATTGTGATCATTTAAACTAAATGTCATAACGCATTATTTCTATATAGATAGACCAGAAGATGCTTAAAAATCATGTAAAACATTATAAAATAGTGATTTCTAAACATGATTTTCAGTTTTACCTTATTTAGAGGATCAATCGAAATGATATCATTTATATTCAAAAATGATCTTCAACTTGTTTTGCATGTAAAACAGTCATTAACAGCAAATAGATAGCCACTTGATTTAGCAATTTTACTGCAGACTGAAATCAGTGAACAAATCGGTCGACGATTTCTCGACCGACTGACTGCTCGGTCGAGGATTTTTCGACCGACAAGGTTTCTGTTTTATCTACAGAACTATTTACTGATTCCAAGTAAAATATAGACTATATTTAATTTAATTATGCAATTTAAAAATCAGTTTTAGTTGAGATAAGACATATCAAAGTAACATTTAGATCAAATCTCAATTAAAAATCTTTAAGTTTTGAGTACCTTAATTGAGATAAATTTTCAAGTTAGAAATTTTAGTTACTTGAATCATTTTATTATCTCTTTATGTTAATTTGAGATAGACATAAAGATATGCAATTTAAAGTCTTCGGTCATATCTCAACTTAGTCTAATCAATTTAATTTGGGGGTTTTGGAACCCATATCAACTCAACATCCTTTTTCTTGTATGGGCATGAAAAAGAGTAGTGTCCAAGACGTAAGCAATAATGGCAACATATAGAATCAACCTCATAACTTTTTCTAGGGTTGTGTTCTGTGTTGTTCGTGGGTGAAGATGTTCCTTTAGGTACATATATAGATTGATGTGCTTGTGTCTTCCTCCAACTAGGTTGTTGATAGGATTTCCCTTTAGGCTTGTAACCTAGTCCTCTTCTCCCGATTTGATGATATGGATTATCTAAGATTTTATCAAGAATGCCATTATTATTCAAATTACTAACTTTTTGTTGTAACTTGGCAATCTCTTCCATTCTCTTCTTGATATCTAGTTTTTCTTGATCTAGATTAGATGACAATGAATTTCTTTCTTTGACAATAGAATCATAATCTAGATGGTTGCATAAGATGGGTTGTTTTTGAAGATCATTCACTTGAGTTTTCAAATTAATCTTCTCTAAAGATAGTAGATTGCAATTTGCCTCTATAGATTTTATCTCAGTATCATGATCTTCAATGATCTTTTTAAGATCTTCATTTTCAGATGTAATAGCAAGAAGCTTAGCATGTAATTCATCATTTGCTTTATTAGATTTCTTTAGTTTCTTCTTGCACTCAACATATTTATTATGTGTCTCTTCAATACTAGCAACTAGTTCTTCTTTAGATAAATCAAAAAGACTTACCTCTTCTTCTTCTTCACTAGTTGTAGCAATAAGACAATCCTTGTGTTCATCTTCCTTTTTTGATCTACATGGGTAGCTAGTTGTTGTGTGGCTTGTTCCTAAGCACCAATTGCAACATGTTGTAGATTTGTCCAAGCTGAACCTTTTGTTGCGATTGTAATCACCATTACCCTCCATTCTTCAAGACCTGGTTAGGGTTCCTTGAAGCCTGCTCTGATACCAACTGAAAAACACTATAGGGGGGGTGAATAGAGTTTTAAAACAATAACAATTATTGAACTCAAACAACCACAATTGAAATTGGAAGAAGGAGACAGGTGTTTAGAGTGGTTCCAACTTTAGCAAATACTAAAGTTGTCAGTCCACTACCCAGTTGCTTACCCAACCGGGATTTGAAAGTATATATTTTATTACCTTCACAAGGATTTATACAAAATACAATACTTTCCTTTACACCCCTTGAACAGCCTTCACTCAAAGTAGATGCACCAACTTGAGGTAGCCTTCTTGAAGTAACTCCAAGCTCCCCATTGAAGTAGCCTTCCTCTCTAGAAGTAACATCCCGTTGCACCAGCCTTATTGAAGTAGCTCAAGGTCACCTTCTTCACCAATAAGATCTCCACCCTCTCCAATCCGCAGCCTCCAATCTAGGAGTAGCAAGGAGAGTACAAACAATAACAGGGAACAAGAAAGGAAAAGGAAATTACAACTTATCCTTTGTAGCCCAAGGCTTGATTTGCCTAGATCAAGCGTATAGATCTCCTAACCAAAGTGTATGGAATTGTAATGACAGTGGATAGGAGATGCTAGCCTATAGGACACGAATTTTGAGCTAAGGAAGGAAGTAGCCAATTGTCACAATGCTCAATTTTCTCAAAAACAGATTGCTCAAAGTATGCTCAAGGATTTCTCAAGTGTAACAAGTGAGTTTTAGTGTCCTATGACTTGTCCTATTTATAGGAATGGCCTAAGGATGCTTAAGGACGTTCTAGACAACTTCTAGGGGTTTCTAAGTGCTTAACTAGCTGTTAGGTACATGTTTGTTGCTTTAGCAACGGCTAATTAATTTACTCTGCAGTTGCTGTCAGAGTTTATCTCAGTCGAGGAATGGTCGACCGAGACACCTACTCGGTCGAACTCTTGTCGACCGATAGGCTCTCTGAATCAAGTGTTTTGCAACGTTTATCTCCAACTGCCAACTACCTTGTCAGTTGTGTCTAACAGCTACTTTGGATCTTTCTCGGTCGAGAAGATTGTCGACTGAGAGTGTCTCGGTCGAGGAGTTGGTCGACCGAGATTGATCCTGTTTCAATGTTTCAATTTAGGTACTAATTATATGTATGAGTGTGCATATGTGATCCTATTTGAAGGGGATGACTTATCTAAATGTGGTGTTTAGCTAGAGAAGATCTAACGCTTGATTTACATGAAATCTAAGTACTTGTACATTATATATTTGTACAAGTTTTTACAAAGCGATTACATTTCATGAAAATATAAATATGTAAGCATATGGATTTCCCTAGTACTTTGTCATCCACCTTGTTCCTACACACTCAAGTAGCTCGTTAGATCAATAAGAATGAAATGTTTGTCATAATCAAAACAAAGGGATTTATAGATGTCCATTTAGCCAACAATTCTACCAACACCGCCTTTAGCTCCAAAACTTTCCCTCGATCAGGAATATCCCAATTTTGCTATGACTTCTCAGCGTAAGGAGAAAACGCCCTTTAGGGCTGGGGCTGTCCTTGCCTTCACAAGTTCACATGTGGGTCACCCATCCACCAAAACTATATATAAGTGGTACTAAATGACTTCTAAATAGAAAGAAATCCTCCTATCCTCTCAATTTCTTCTCCGGTGCGTCGAGTCTACCTGACCTACTCGACTTACATCTTTGACTAGTATCCCCTTGCCGCACCCATCTCCGGAACCTTTGGTACAATTGTTGCTTCAATAAGAATCCTTGACTTCCCTTCATGTTCTCCCTATCTTTTTATGCCATTTCATTTGGTCTTGATGAGTTTTGATTTCCCCTTCACTTTCTTTGTTTTATAGTCTTGAGCTCCTATTCAATTCTAGGGTTTTTGGCCTAGAAACTCTCTCAATGTTTACGCTTTAACTCCGTCTTGGGCTACAAGATTTTAAAAGATCTTCAGTTACACTATGAGAATCCTTCTTTTCAATTTTCTCATCTATATCTCTTGGTTAGCCATGGCGGAGGGCTGTTTAACATCATTGGTCTCCACGCATTCCATGTTAGGCTTGTTAGAACTGGAAGGAGTCAAGGTATCTCCCATGTCCCTCAACTATGGTCGGTAATCCTTCTTGGAAGGATTTGATGATGAGGTTTGGTCTGCGTCTTTGATCTTTGAAGGTATGGAAGACCATTGGTTTGAGAAAGATGTAGGCTCATCAATTTACTATTTTCCCCCAGTCAAAGTGGTATGGTCATCACGAGCCTTGTGGGCATAACAAGGTTTTTCAACACACCCTTGTCTCTGGTGCGCACACTGACTAGGCCTACCCTATACCAGGCAGTGGTGTCCAATTTGGCTATCTCAAAGTGGCCCCACGAGGTACATAATTTGACTATGCTTGTGTAGATTTTCTTTGAATTCTAATTGGTTCATCCTTCATAAATTCATAATAAATCACTTACTAATCAGAAAAAAAATGTAAAAATAGTAATTGGAAAGAATTTTTGAAGAGGAACCAGATTTTGTTGCTTTCAAACCCTAATTCCATCGTTTCTTACCTTGATTTCCTTAAAATACTCAAATTACAGTTTAGAATGTTTTGATGATGATAATCACATAATTTTAGGAGACTTAGGATTCACCTAGGGTCAGAGAGACTAAATTAAAATAGCTTTGCCATAAGGTAATTGGGTCCATGTACTTTGAGTATTAAATAATGGATATCAACTATGCTATGAATATTATAATGATCAAGATGAATTATATGGATAGCTATGTACTTCAATTTGAATATTACCCACATCAATGTTATTAAATGTTTTTTATGCTTTAAAGATTTATTTTCAAGAGCTATGTCATGATCAAATGAAATTTAGTTAAAGTAAATAATTATCAAGTTCATGATTAATCATGTAGTTGGCTATATTAATTTGTCCTCATCATGTTAATGTTGAGCTCCCAAGCCTTATGAGTTCAAATGGAACATAGTGGCATGTATGTGCAATCATGAGATCCAGTGGAGGATTATGACACTTATGGTGCAAATCATGAGCTCAATTGGAGCATAGTTATGGCAAATTGTTGCAAATCACGAGTTCAAGTGGAACATCAGTTGAGTCTACGGGCCTTATGAGCAGAGTTGGTGCATAAGAGTAGAGGACACTATAATTAATATCTAAGAGCATATCATGTGAATCCAAGATTTACTATTCAATTAATTCTATATTTTTCATCATTGCCAAGTTATTATTTTGTTATAACACTACTTTTTTTCACTTACTCTAATGTTTTTTCCATTTTTGAATGCATTGTTGGGGACACAATGTCCATAGAAGGAAAGAATAAGGGAGGAGATTAACCAAGGAGCATACATAACAAGGACAATCTAAGATTTTAGACTTGGTGGGGTGCCAACTATCATATGGCATTTAGCTAGTTTTTCAATTAGTATCAAGACTATGCACTAGTTTAGTTCAAAGGATAAGTTTCATGTTGTTGCACTTGAGACATGAGATTTGAAATTATTTTCCTGAGTTTTTTAAATGAAATTATGTTTTTGTGAAATGATAATTATATTTGTGACATCCCAATGCAAATAAAGCTTCCACTTAATGATGTATATGTTTTTAGAAAATTGGGGTGTTACAACTAGACTCTAGGGGACATTAAATTATATCTAAAAGAGATTTATAGGTCCTACTTTTCTATTCTATACCCTCTTCCATATTTGAATTGCATGACTTTCTGATCTATAGTGTTTCTTTCCATTTTATGAGTCTTTTGACCTTAAAATGTACATAAGTGATAAGAATCTTGCAATAATCATATAAAATAAATGGAACATTGAAATTCCTGATATCTTGAACCACACCTTCATGACATACCCTCAACCAGTAAAAGATAATCAAATATGTTATTAACCAACTTTGAACCTGAGTTGATCAAAACCCTAAGATGGAGCTATCTAGGGTAAACGATGAGAATCTATTATGTGCATGTGATCTTGTCCTTAATTAGGCGTTGGTTGTAATCTAGATGGTGAAGGATAGGTGGGGAATCTTTGAATATGGTACACTCATAAAATATTTATATGATTATGAATTTCTTAATTGAGCCTTGATATTTATGTATGGTTTTTTACTTGCACATATATGCCATGTAGTATTGTAGTATTATACCCAGTGCTTTGTCTCCTTGATTTTATAACTTGAACACATGATATAGATCTCCGTTACACAAACCTTATATATCTACCTATACTATCAAGCTAAGGACACAAGGCTGAGCATCCTACTTGAGTTATCATGCTAAGATAGACCATGTTGATAAACATAGTTAGATAATAGATTTTAGCCTTGAGCACCCTCACAAACCCCTTCAAATGGGAAGTTTGATCAAAGGCCTTATGGTACATGATATTATTGGTATAATGGAGTAAAATGACTAAACTATGGATTTTTTTGATAGGTTCTTCTACAAATCTTATCAAAGTATGAAAACCTAAAATATATGTATCTTTTTGCCTTGTACAAAGCCTGTAATGTATTTAACAACTTGTTTCCTATATGTTTTCGGTTTTGAATATCTTGGGAGAAGTTGATGACTTGTGTGAAAGTATTCACGTAGTACCTATCGTAAGATCATATCTAGTGTACATGATTAGACTTTTATGATTTATTTTTCAATATGAAATTTGAATCATGTAATAAGTGATGTTATTTAATAATACTTTTGATTGTTGATAATATGTTGGTGAATTCTTATAGTTACTTGTTCATGTATCCTAATCTTTTACTCTCCAACATTCAATCTTTGATATTGCAATGCCAAGATAGATGTATGAGTCCTTTTTCCGTAGACTTTCTAGTCATTTGGAGTTTGGATTTGGGTAATAATTAGTTTCATAATAGATGAAATCATAGCATTAATACTAACTAAAGAAACATTAGCTCACATGAAACACAAATTAACTCAATATTACATCTACCTATAAACTTAATAGTTGTCCTTCATGGACTGAGTTGACAATCTTGAGGTTTGAACCTAGATGTTCTAGAACTAGTGTAAACTTAAGTAATTCTTGAAACCTTTATTTTCTCATCCTTCTGTCCTAGGTATGGGATGTAGGTTTAGGAGGGTGATAAGAGGGAGATCCTATATATGAAAACCCTAAACATATGTTTGTGACATTTTCTTAGGGTAGCTACAAAAGTGTGCACTGTGTTCTTACTAATTCATTAGGTGTCATGGTACTAGACTTCTAGATGAGGGTGGTAACTATTTTTGGTTTTGGTTTCATTTAAAGGAGTATGGTGGTTCTTCATCACACATTTAAACATTGGAGAAAAGTTATTCCAAGTACAAGTATATTTGTACATATGAAACTATTACCACAATATAGATGAGATTGTTTAGATGATAGATGTAGTCTCTAGAGTTTTCTAGATCAATTTTAAAGCTAGGCTATTTAAGCTTGATGTTGATGTTTTGAGTTTGCCTCATGATAATTCAAGTTCTAATGATTCAAGTATATTTGGATGATATGATATGAGTCTTAACCATGAAACCCTATCTAGTCTAGAACCATGTATTTTATATGGATTTGTTGATGTGCTAGATGCATCTAGTGGGTTGGCATGCTTGCTTATGCCTAGTTTTTTTTATATGTTGAGATATGATTGTGGAACATGGTTCAAGATCGACATAGGCCTCAATCTCTTTACAAAGAAGGACCTATAATATGGGACATAACATAAGGGTGAACCGTTGATGTAGGTAACTCGACATGGAAGAAGGTTAGAGTATCTAACCTCCAAAATATGTGAAATGTTGAAATACTCACAAGATGAAATGCAAGATGATGAGTACCTAGCTAGAGAACTTCTGAGTATATGCATTGAGTCACCTAGTGTTAGGTCCCTTTCATGATGTTGAACCCTAGATTTCTTTTAAAAGATCAAATTCTATAGAAGGAGGCATTTTATATATATGTATGTTTTCCATCTAGGTGAGGGAGATGTGCCAAAACCCTAAAATGATGTACATGATGTGTTGTTTCCATGACTAGACTCATACTAAGGTTAGTGTTTCTATGTGAAGTAATCTAGTGGGTTTTCTTTGATTTTGAAGGTTGATCAAAGTTCGGTACGTGTAGATGAAAGTGGTTAGTATGTTTTGCCTTGATGTAGACATGTATTAGCTTGAGTGGTTTGATCTTGTGAATCTCTTTGAACCACAAGTGAGATAATTACAAAACCTCATTATTGATGGTAATATTGTTCCTCAAAATACTACATGATGTATGAAAGTCTCTCACTTAATGTAAAACTTTATCTATGTACGATAATCTCTCCTATAAGCTTGACCTATTATGAAATCATACCATAAATGAAATATATAACTTTTGTATGATGATGCCCTAAGGGTAGCTAAAATAATCATGATGTATACAATGCATAAGTTAGACCTAATATAGAGTAATGAGCATAATTAGTGATGACTAACCTAATCATGTGGGAAACTTAAACCAAGCATGTACTCCTATAATTGATGATGAAATATAAGGGCCATGATAAACTTCATTGAAAGTCACAATCATGAACCTTATGAAATGGAGTTTCAAACCAAATCTTGATCTTGTATTATTAAATGAATAAAAACCCTAATAATATGGAGATAAGGGATGTAAACCCTAGTTCATACAAAGATCACATGTTATGAGGAGACACTAGAAATTCTCAAAACTATGAAGCGGGATGGGTATACCATTAATAGTTTATAAAATACATGAAAACAACCTAAGTGTTCACCCCATGGTGGGGGACTCCTTAACACCTTTGGTTGGTTGCCTACACAAAATGGATATCAGATTTTCCTTCGTCTATGATCTTGG
This sequence comes from Alisma plantago-aquatica, assembly GCA_963693085.1. NCBI lineage: Eukaryota > Viridiplantae > Streptophyta > Magnoliopsida > Alismatales > Alismataceae > Alisma > Alisma plantago-aquatica. Next base: position 1,343,348,143 of record OY856412.1, on the reverse strand, counting down.
ACGGATTTTAAGGATGAAATTTCTTTCAAGTTAGGAAGGATTTAACAACCTAGATTTATCTCTCTTTGAATATGTTCCCCATCTCTCTATACCTTGCTCAATTTTCACCATTGGTACTCAATTCCATTTGTTGAAGGCTTTTTATTCTTATTTGTAGTAACGTTGCTCTTATGTCCCAATATGTGACATTAATTTCAATGACAAACTAGTCATGTTTCTACATATTTTCATATTACAATTAAATCTTAACCTCATGTATATATTCTTTTGGCTTACTAGTATATCCCATGTTCTATAATTTTCAAATACAAATCCAAAGACGCAAAAAATACCTCAATCAAATCTTGAGAGCCCAAGATATGACCACTCGAAGTTTGTACTATTGTCCATGTTTTAGCTTGATTTCTTGCCTTTTGATATTTAGTTGGGTTGGCACCTTATTGGGAACAAGTGGCACATGGCCCATCCATGCCGCATGTGCTTCTTTCCCTTCTCCTTAAAACTCATAATCAATGTCTTATTTCTCACCAAAGCAAAACCCTTGGATCGTGATCCGCAAATTATGCCCTCCTAATCCTACAAATGCAAAGTCAACTTCTAGCTTGGTGCGTATACTGTAGCAGTGTACCCTTCAATCCACACCAATTACCCTCTGCACTCCTCCTTGGGGAAAAATTTGACACCTCTTTTTCTTTGATTTTTCACCCTATTATTTCCTCTTATTTTCCGTCGTTCTCATTCCCTAGAGAATGTTCATCTTCCTTTTCTTCCACCTTGGATTCTGTGGCTACTATAGTCCTGCTGCCCCTTGCCCCCACCCAAGGAGGTGAGTGTCACCCCATAATCACAATGAAGGTGGGGGTATCTTGGGAAGGGCCAGAGATACCTCTCCCACAGACTCCCCCACATGGTCAGTGAGCTCCACCCTACTGCCTTTGTGGCTAACGTGTGACAAGAACATCTTGAACATGACGAAACCAATAGGGGACCTGGCTGTTGGTTTCACGGTTCTTGGAAACCCTGATGCAGCCCAATCTAGTGAGGCCTTGGTGGATGACTCTAGTAGGTTCATTATTTGAGAGATGATGGATCAAGAGATCCATGGTGGACCCAAATTCAGTGATTGTTTGCACTCACATGATTTTTAGCAATGCCCCCCTTCTTGTCTCATGTTTTTGATACAAATGTTTGGAAAATAATACCTTTTTCATCCCTTGTCAAAGTATGTAAAATTCTATATCAAATTCATCTTCTCGATGTGATCTATGCAATGGACCTATTTGTAAAACCTAAATTCCCATTTTATCTTCTTGTTTTACTAAAGTAGTGATCTTTGATTATGTTTACTATCCTTAATGCATATTTGTTATTACATGGTTTTCACATGTATTTACATATTTTAAATGAAAATATCAGATTGTTAAGGATATATTAGAAAACTTGATATGCCTTGTATTATAAGTATGTATTTAAAATGCAAATTCTCCTTTACAATGAATTTCATGGTTTTTATTGTTTTAATTAATCCATTATTATAAATTGGATAAAGAAAGAGAGGAAACCCCAATAATAAAAGAATTATTAAAAGTAATTGACAATTGATCCTTTAATTATGGAGTTGTGTGGATTTTTCTAAAAAAGAATAGGTTGAAGGAAACCAATGAATTTAAATCAGTTCAATATTGAACACAATGAGAAAATACACTAAAAATAAGGAATTTATCCATGTTTGGGTAAGAAAAAGAATTTAGTGATGCCTTAAATAAATCAAATAAGGGTAGAATTGGAGACAAAAAAAGTATCAATGAACTTGTGTATTTTCCCACCAAATCTCACCCACGTGTAGATTTGATCATCTTTTGAAATTTGGGATTATTTGGATAAAAGGAGAGAAATATATGATTTTAACTTTCCTAAAGTGAAAGGGATTATGGATATATGAATTAAATGTCAGGATTTTATAGAAAGGAAATAAGACCCTCCTTTTTGATAATTCATGTGGCATGTCAGTCAAGGGATTAAGATACGATGATGATTGGAACATCGTCTACCCTGAGTCGAGAAAGGAAACTAGGAACAATTGGTTCCTTTTTGATTTCTCATTTCCCTATCTCTCTGATCCACGAGCACTCTTGGAAACCATCCTATTATGATTGGGAGGCAATTCTGAACAAGGAAACCCCTAGTTTGAAAACCTATGGAAATTAATCAAGGATTTCCCTAAATCCCAAGCCCATTGTCAGCCAACCCTTAATAGTTGAGGCTATATAAGGAGATAGCTATCCTCTATGAGACCACAAGTATGATTACAAGACTCCGCTTGACTCCAAGCTCCCTATTCTATGACCAATTTCTCCTACATGCCATGATGTTTCTCTCGTCTTCTTCTGTAAAGCTCGCTGGAGATTTACCTTCATCGTCATCGCTACTCCATCCACCTACTATTCAATTGAGGGCATCAATGACTCAAAGAGGAAAGGAGGAGGTGCTGGCACACTCACCTATCACTTAGATATATGATTCATAGAGTCAACTTTCGTCATTGACTCATCCAAGCCGCTCATGAAGAAACAAGGTTGAAGACAACCCTCCCTACAAAGGTAACCTCTACCCTCGACTCCCCTTTTGTAAGTTAGGGTCTTTTCTAGCCTTTCCCCTTTCTTTCTATCTTAAGAGAAAGTGAGCCCAGGTGCTAGCAAGGCACATGCTGATTGGCTCGACATAGCCCCATGGTGTAGATCCTACTGACTAGGATGCCTAGGTGGAGAGATCTAGTTGGCCCAAAATGTGTTATTTAGTAAAACTTATAGAAAATAGTAGAATTATCCAAATATGTCAAATTATATATGAAAGTTGATCAGTTGGATTTTAGTTGACGAAGGAATGGATATCATCATCCTCCCTTGTATTCATAGTCATCATAATCCTATCTTGATAACTGGACCCAATACTTCACAAAGGCTATTCCCCCACTTCTGAACCAAGATGAGTTGGAGTAAAATTACCACTTTCAAAATTGGAATTCTATTGGCTTGGGACGGTTCTAGACCATTATTTGACACCCTTCCATTCTTTTAATCAACTACATTAAAATGGGATGTAAATGCATCAAAGAACAATATTATCAGTTGAACATTATCTTGCACAAACTTGAAACATACCCAACCTCCCATTAGCATTACTAACTGACTTCCTTCATTTGATCTACAAGAACAGTACAATGCATTTCTTCTATGCGAAGAAGTAGATTGGAAACAACTTGCCAACATCACCTGGTTCCAGTATGGAGATGACAACAACATATTCTTTCACTCATATGTCAAAGCCCGTCAACACCATAACAAGATTATAAGACTCCATGCTAAAAATGGAGTATGGATCACTGCACCTATACACCTTAAAATCATGAGTGGTCCTACTTTTCTAGCTTTCTTAGTGCTCCTACAACAACTTCCTCATGCTCATCAACTATCTCAAGCTATGGATGTGTGCTCCCTGATTTCCTAGATATTCTGAACCTTAGTCAGATGCTTGATGCATATGAAGTCACATGTTTTCTCTTTTAATGGCTTCAGCAAAGGCCCTGTATAGTATTCATAATGAATTTGTGTAGTCCAACAGGTCCTATGTAGGAATCTCCTTCATGATCACTATTTGTGAATCCTTCCTCTATGTTCGGATTGACCCTAGGCTTGTTGACTCCCTTATGGTCCTTATCTTGAAGGTCTCTAATCCCCAACAGTGCTCAGACTTGAGGCCAGTCTCCCTCGATAATTTTTTTTTCAAATTCATACTAAAATTATTTTAAAAGGATTAAACCCTTCCTAAGTAGATGGAACTTTGAACACCAATCTACCTTCATTCTAGGCCTCCGCATCTGTGACAACATTCTACTTATACATGAGATAATACACCTTGTGAAGACAAAGAGAAGTGGCAAGAAGTGGGTGGCCATTAAACTCAATCTATCCAAAACTTTTGAATTCATTACCTGGCCTTTTGTCAAGGATACCCTCATGAAAATTGACCTTCTTGATAGGTTAACTCGGTTGATTATGCAAATTATCTCTTCAAGCCAAACGTCTATCCTTTGGGAAGGTGTCCTACTTGAATCTTTCAAATCCAGTCAGGGTGTCTGCTAGGGCGACCCTATAAGTCCCTACCTCTTTGTTCTTTATATGGAACTCCTTAGTCAAGCTATCTCCAACTCAGTCAATTATAGAAATTCACATCCTATTCTCTAATCTTGGAATGGGGTTCCTCTCACACATGTCATGTTTTCATATGCCATTCTCCTGATGGTCGAGGTTTCCAACCTAAAAGCATCCACTATCAAAAAGATCTTGAAGGAGTTCGATTGAGTTTCTGATCAGATTATTTATAAAGAAAAACCAAGATGCTTTTTCTCTCCCAACACTACACCTGTGGAAAGAAACTCCTTCTACAGACGTCTGGGTATTGACATTACCAATGACCTTGGACGCTACATTCATGTCCCAGTCCTTTACCACCACCTCAACAAGTAGACACATGCTTCTATACTACATTCTATCAAGAATTGAATGAGTAGCTGGTCCCCTCTCCACCTTTCCTTAGATGGTCGGATTACACTGGAAAAATGCACCCTACAGACTATTCATCATCGTCTCCCATATTCATAGCGATCAGAATCTTATCTTGATAACTGGAAAAATACTTCACAAAGGAATTGAGACGCACCGTTCAAACAAAACATCATTAACTAAGAGGAAGTGGTCATTAACAGCGGATTACTGAAAATCACTAAAAATTAAAACCATTTACAAAGAGATCCAAACACAGGAAAACTCTTTTATGAAGAACCAATGTATTTTATTTACATCTTGGTTCATAAGTATATATCCTTTACCATCCCTTCTCGAGGATTACAAGCATCAACTTCTCTGTTAAAACTATACACGTGCAGCATAAGAACCTCGAGGCATCAAGCCAAAATCTCAAATCAATTCATTAAAAGTACTAACTACTAACTCCTAGGATCTGATAGTATAGAGATGACACATAGGACTCTCTATACAAAATATGACAGCCAGTGCCTCCACCTGGAATATCACTATTGTCCTTGTTGCTGCTACTGCTGCTGATCCTCCCTTGCTATAGGGTTTCTGCCTCTTCTTCCGCATCCACCTAAAAAGGTTGGATCCCAAGGGGTGAGACAATTGAAATTGTCCCAGCGAGAGATATAACTCTCCATAAGAAACATTATTATTGCAGTTTAATAGAATAAAACTGAGCAGCGGAATCATATATAATCAACAGAAGATAAATCAATGTTTAAACAAATTAGAGCAATATTCTTATTCAAAGCATTTCAGCTTATAGCTTGATAAAACAACATGTCACTTATCCAATAAGGAATTGAAGAACATATATAACATTTATCCATCTAGGATATGCTAAGCCAGGTAACATCAACCAATGATTCTCGTATTTCAACCTTAAGCAAATACACTACATGGTTGATTACATTTTTCAATCATACTTACGCCCTGAGGAGATGAGGTATATCGCTCATACTCCGACCGACCATTGCGAAATCAAAATCAGTACCATACATAGGTCAAGGAAGAGCCAGATTTCCATGACCTCCCTTATCTCAGTCAGTACGAGATCACATGCAGGATATTTTGTGTCTCTGCTAAAATAGCTTTCCAGGGTATACTGGTAACTTCACTATAGAGTTATAGCTTGTAGCATATACTCTCTTCAGGATATGGCCCTTAGCCAATGTCTGGTATTGTGGAGTTATGACCCATAGCCAGACTCTTATTGGGATATGGTCCATAACCATTCATGTGCATAGGATATGGCCCACAATCATTCTTGTGAGGTGTAAAGATATATTCACCCATTACCCCCACATATTCAAAAATATGCATTCTAGGAATTCCCATAGGAAAACATGTTTCTCCATCACCAACTACCGACGATGATGGATCTATGGTCAGGGCTCTACATGATAAGATTTCACTGGATTAATTAAGTGTATTACATATTCCTTTAGCATCAGTCTGGTTTTCAAACATAATTTATTATAACAAATGCTACAAAGAATGTGTAATACTTCAATCAAGTACTTTTCGAAGCTTTATAAAACATTGGGATCTCAATCCCTTGTCACATCATGGGAATTCTCATCTCTTTATATCTCATCATCATGATTATGGAATATGGGTATTCAAACCATCAGTTCATCAAAGGATACTTTTTACCACTTATCAGGTAACTAATACATTCAGGTCATTTGACCAAGGTAAACATGATACTTGTTACACAAGCATCTCACATGGCTTTCAAGGCCCATTTAATCTCTTGTCACCTCTTACTAGGAAAGAAAGCATATTATGGCTCACAAGGCCCATAAAAAAATTTCATAATAAAACATCATTGCTCATACCTGGCTATGCCCAACATCTCATGATAGCTACATGGTTAATACTCATGATAACAATTTTATCAATTATATATCAGCACTATGCAATGTAATGGTAGCATCACTATTCCCTCATTAGGGTTAGGGTTTCCAAATTCATGTCAATTAGGGATACTCATCCCATTACCCAAAATTAGGGTTATGATTTATCATCATTGACGTGTATTTTACTACGCGCTAAAACGCAAGTATACGCGTCGAGTAATATAGGCCTTTGTGAGGCCCGAGTCGAACACAGGGATACGTGAATTATTGGAGACTCCTACTAACTAATTGCGATCAGCTAGGCCAAATGACAAAGTAGGGTTTGTTGTCGAAATTAAAAGAAAATAAAATGAAACAAAGAAAACAATCGATTAAAGGTTAATTTTATCAATTCAAAAGGGTATCTTTAGGATTTTGGTTTCACCGCGGGTCAACATTGCATTAGGTTCTATATAATTCCTCACTCTTCTCTCTCTATCCGGGTAGTGGCCTGAAAACAGAATTACCCACTGTCGTGGTGTAATTCACTACTTAGGTTTAGGTTGATTCCACCGTCGTAGTTATCATTCCCCTAAACTAAGCGCATTATAAACGGTCTCTCAGTTTCCACCATTAATTTTACAACTCCTTTGTCAAGGGTTTTATCGATTAATGTAGGTTTCATCTCTTTTCAACCGTTAATCCTTCTGTCGAAGTGATTAAGGGCATTAAGTTATTATTATGGTGATCAGGCATAACAATATATATGGAGAAAACGAAACTATACCACGGATTTAAGAGAGAAAATATGAATTATTAATATAAAACTGTCATACAATGCATTCCCGGGCTACTCCCGGTCCTAAAGATGGAGGGTTTTAGCCTCGCATGTTCATCTTGCACAAATACATGGTAGAAATAGGGGAATTCATAAGAAAAACGTGAATTAAGTGGGAAAACCCCTGAACGGAGAAGAACCGGTGGATCCTTTGCGTAGAACACGAGCTTTCCCACCTCTCGGTGGTGAAATTCGTCTTCGGCAGCATCCAGATCGACAGGGATGAGCTTCTGGTCTCCGTTCTCCTTTCTCCTTCCTCGGCACTTGTGCAATGACAAATTAGATCATCCACTCATGTCGGCGACCGTCATTAGGTATAAGTCCCTAATTAAGTCGTCAAATAACTCCAGCCGTCCGATTGAGATCAAAATGAATCCAACACATATTTGTCGGCGTCGATACCATCGACGCGGGTCGATGGTATCGACCCAGCGTATTAGCAGCAGCCTTCTTTTCTTTTTGTCTGAGTGCCTGTGTCATCTCGATACCATCGACTAGGGTCGATGGTATCGACTCTCTTTAGCGTCGGTTGTTGTCGTTTAGCGACGCTGTAGCCTCAATGTGTCGATGGCATCGACTTGAGTCGATGGTATCGACAGATTACTCGCCAGCAACCTGAAGGGATCTCGATGCCATCGACTTAAATGTCGATGGTATCGACTCTGTGCTGCTCCTCTCGGCTGGCAACTTGTGGCTTGGTCGATGGTATCGACTTCCGTCGATGGTATCGACGGAAGCAGATACTTGTTTTTCCTGAAATTCAAAAACAGGACCAAATAAATCCACACAAATTATGATAATATGATAAATAATGCTCAAAATGATACAACTAAGGGGATTTGACATAAAATGATGGCAAAGACCGAAATGAGTGAATTATGCAATATTATCCATAAAAATGACTAATTAGAGCATAAAACACATATGAAAAAGGTCTATAAATGTGACTCAAAATCATCGCATCAAACTCCCCTAAGCTTAAACATTGCTCGCCCTCGAGCAACCAATCCTTAGAATAGAATTGCAGATGTCAACTGAAAATCAACACACCAACCCAACATCCCATGTGACTCCCACTGAACTTTCTCAAACCGGCCTTCTCTAACCACAGAACATTAATTACCCTAAAGGCGACAATAATCATCCATAAGAGAAATTATCCTTAAAACCGATGAACACTATCACATAAGGCAGTTAACATAATAAAACTCGTCGATTCAGCATTGGTGCATCTTGTGATCGCCTACACTACATTGCTCGCCCTAACTACCATCTACATGGAAGTAGTTCTCCTGATAATCATTAGTGAGGAGAAATTCACGGTGGCCTACCAATCCGAGCAACGGGTGGATGGAAATGGGTGGTTCATGGAAGAACTTGGAAGTATTGTACAAATTCAACATGCATAAAACAAAATGTCCTAAATGATGCAAATGCACATAAGAAATGCCCTAATGCCAAAAATTGGGTGAAATGATGCGTGCACTAACCTTCCACCCCAAAATGAGATGGAAATCTAATTAAGCCACATGTACTCAATTTTCCTGTAATGCGAGTGATATCATGTTCCTTTCTCCCTCTTCTTCCACTTTCTTCTAAATTCTTTTTTTTTTCTTTATTTCAGCTTTTCAGAATTTTTTTTCTTCACTTTAGCCCATGTATCCATAATTGCTTAGAGATAAGTGTATTGGGCTATTTACTTCATGCTTGGAAATCTTTGCAATATTTCAAAGGTATGGAACAGTTTAGATCACTTTTGAGGAAAAATTGAGATACATGGTGTACTTTATGCATGAAAGTCATGAGTGCAACTACATGGCATGCACCTAAAGGTAATGTGCATAAATCCCTATATTTTTTTTCTTTTTATGCAAAAGTATGGAAAATATTAATGCAAGTCCTATCTAAATGCTATGCACACAAGAAGGAATTAAAACTGCACTTTACTTCCAATTCTTAGGTGGATTATGGAAAAATGAAGTGGAATGATCACAAGATTAAATGACTGAACCTTGGAAAGATATTATGTGTCCCTCCTTACTGACCTGAGTAGTAGTTTAGAGGGTTATCTCTCTTACATCCAATTAAAGTCTCATTACCATTTGGTTAGGTTAGGCTCAAACAACCGTTACTATCCACTTTTCATGAATCAATAGGAGTACAAGTGTGAAATGTTGTTTTAAAGTTGACATAATCAATCATTTTCGTAGGAAAAGTTCCCCAAGGACAACCAAGTCAAGCTATCCAAAGACACAAAAAATTTTAAATTTCCATTAAATTTCCCATGAATTGACAGCAAGATGACAAACTTTTACGACATCCACAGTTACACTAGATAGCACATGGATCCTACCAAAACTAAAAATGCAAGAAACAATTAACACTGCTAAAAACTAAAAACAATAAAAGAAAAGATAGAGTTGTTCCAACTACCCCCCTAAGCTTGAATTCGACTATGGCCTCATAGTCAAAAACAATCTTAAGAGTGGAACAGAGATACCCTGATCATTCTTGTGGAGGCGTAGGTGGGTACTGTGGGGCCGTAGGATCCCAAGAAGGATACTCCCCCTGGAAGTTCGGATCGTAATGGGTCCTCAGCGGAGGCTGTGGATAGCCTCCAAAGTAGCTCTGACTCCAGTAGTGGTCATAAAAGGGCTCCTGTTGCATCTCCATCCTTTGCAACCGATTGTGTATCTACTGTTGGTTGTCGAGGAGGAGACGTTCATTCTCGAACATCGCCCTTTGGTTGTCAAGTAACCGGTTCGTAGTATCGTGAATACCAGTATACATTTCTAGATGTTGCTGCTGTGTCTGATGTATGTCCTGCAACATCATGTACATGCCTTGCATTGAGTAGGCATCCTCGCCTGGCTGCGAGGGCTGTGGTGATGGTGGCGGGGGCTGTGATGATGAAGACGCACCCAGATGCATCCTAGGACACTTCCGGGGTGCTACTCGTGTGCGAAGAGGTGTGAAAGCCTCCTCTTCCTCCTCAGCCTCGCCTTCTTGTCCATCGTTGCCGCCTTCTTCATCATCGGACTCGACGGCTATGATCGCCCACCGGAAGTGCTGTGCGCCCGTGATGTTGAAGACGTCGTCTGGCAGTGCGCACTCCTGATAAGCATAGTTGATGTGGCAGTGTACGTACGCCAACCCATCCCGTAGAAGGATAAGGTTTGAACGGTGCAGATGCTGCACGTTCACCTTACTCCTCGTGGAAATCGGAGTCATGGACTGGAAATTCAGCCCCAAGTACAATGCCAATTTGGTGATTAGCCCACCAAAATGGATCAGAGCCTTCCGTGTACTCCTCTTCACCGCCAGGACGCACTGCAGAACGAACGCACCCCAGTTGCATTCTTGTCACTTCAGGAGCATGTAGAGGAAGAAAAGATCGCTCTCCTGAAACTTTCTCAATGCTAAATCGCTCCGAGCAAAGACCGTAAGGCTCAGCATTCGGTGTAAGACCCGGACGAAGGGATGCTCGAAGTCCGCTACCGCAGCATTGTGGTAGCTCACTATCTTTCCCGCTGGCACTGTGACTAGCTCGGTGAAGATCTTGTCATATTCGGTGCGGGAATCTGGGCGCCGGTGATCATTTTGGGAGTGGTTCCAGTTAAATATGTTGTTGAACTGCTTAAGAGTGATGTTGTAGTTGATGTTGAACAGCCAGAACGATACCCGACCCTTGATCCACTCACGGTCCGATGCAACCACGTCGTTGGGCACAACGCAGACGTCGAGGGATGCCATAAACTCCGCCACCAATTCCTTGTAGGTGGGCCATTCTCCAAAGAACGGCTGCCCATCCGCATGGCGCTCCAGCTCGTCTGGCCTTCTGCTGGTGTGGCGTGCTTGACCCTTCAGCACATAGGCCAAGTTGGCCTCAAATCCAAGCTCCTGGATCATTCCCCGGTCCACATACCGGGTCGGCTCGATCTTCCGCTTCATGATTTCCTCATAGACCTTCCTCACCTCCGCGGATGGGTGAACCAGGCGCGGACGTGAGACTAAAGCAGTAGGGGGTGGAACAAACTCCCTGATCTCCATGGGATTCGCGTGCGAGGACGATGATCCGGCGGCGTGCACCATTGTTGCAAGAAAGATGGGATTAGAAGAAGAGAGCTCGGGGAAGATGGAGAAGTGATTCTCCGCTCGGTGAAGATCCTTTCTCAATGTTGCTGCTCTTCAGTCTTGGAGGGCTCGGGGGAGTGCTCGGCGCAAAGGAGGAAGTTTGCTCTGAAGGTGTGACGTCAAATGACGTTGCAATTCTCCTTATATAGACTTGGCCGGCGCCACTGTTGACCCGTCGATACCATCGACGCGGGTCGATGGTATCGACACGTCTCGATGCTATCCGCCTCCCTCGCGAGTATCGACGGCTGACGATTGCTGGATCGTGAAACCCGGATTGCTGACCTGTCGATACCATCGACGCAAGTCGATAGTATCGACGCAGCACCCAGATCGCTGACGTGGACTCGCGATCGCCGTCGATGTCTTTGCGCGGATCGGTGACATGGATGTCGATACCATCGACGGGTGTTGATGGTATCGACTTGACTTCATTGCGACACAGCCACTTTTTCACTTCAACCTGTGACCATGTCGATACCATCGACGAGTGTGTCGATGGTATCGAGTTGACTGAGACAAATCATTCTGAATTTCTCCAGAGATCTCGATGGTATTGACTGGCATGTCGATACCATCGACATTTATTGCACGACCTGCCTGTAGGTATGTCGATACCATCGACGTGACCGTCGATAGTATCGACTCTGAGCGATTTTTGCAGCTGTCAACCTGAACCTATGTCGATACCATCGACCAGTGTGTCGATGGTATCGACCCTGCCTGTGCCTGCACATTGAACAAACGGATCAATGTATCTTCTTTACACTAGAATTTAAACGAAATGAAAGCAATCTATGACTATAATTAAACTATCCTAATGTACCAATGGTTGGGTTGCCTCCCAACAAGCGCCCTTCTTTAACGTCTTAGGATAGACGTCTTCCCAGCATCTCATTCATCCACAAGTGTAATGAGTTTGACCTCATTCACTTTTCTCTTGTAATTTTCACCAAAATACAACTTCAACCGCTGTCCGTTCACCAAGAACGTGGCATCTCCATCACGCATGAGAATCGCACCATGCGGTCTCACCTCTTCCACTACGAATGGTCCACTCCACCGGGATTTCAGCTTCCCGGGATGCAACTTGAGGCGGGAGTTGAACAATAGAACACTATCTCCCTTTTTGAACATGCGCAACTCGATATGGCAATCTTGGATCAGCTTTGTGCGCTCCTTGTATATGCAGGCATTCTCATATGCCGTCATGCGTAACTCATCTAGTTCATTCAACTCGAACATCCTCTTTCTCCCGGTTTCATCATAACTCAAATTCAGCCTTCGAAGCGCCCAATGGGCCTTGTGCTCTAACTCCACCGGAAGGTGACAAGCCCGGCCATACGCCAACCTAAAAGGTGTGGTGCCTATAGGTGTTTTGTATGCCATTCTATACGCCCAAAGTGCGTCCGGTAGTAAGGCACTCCAATTTTTCCTTGTGGATGCCACTGTCCGTTCTAGAATATTCTTGATTTCCCGATTTGAGACCTCCACTTGGCCTTGCGTCTGTGGATGATATGGGGTGCCGATGTTGTGTTTGACCCCATATTTCTTCAAAAGTGTCGAAAATTTCTGATTCCGGAAGTGTGTGCCCCCATCACTTATTATCATTCGGGGTATCCCGAACCTGCAGAAAATATTTTCCTTCACAAACATGCACACTACATTAGAATCATTAGTCCTTGTGGGGATTGCTTCCACCCACTTTGACACATAGTCAACAGCAAGCAAGATATACAAATTTGAATTCGAGGACACAAAGGGTCCCATGAAGTCTATGCCCCACAAGTCAAATACCTCAACTTCCTAAAATACATTCAGGGGCATCTCTTGTCTCTTCGAAATGTTACCTGCTCGCTGGCACGGGTCACATTGCCTTACAAAATCGTAGGCATCCCGAAACAAAGTTGGCCAATAAAGACCGCTTTCCAACACTTTGGCTGCTGTCCGTGAACTGGCATGGTGTCCTCCCGTAGGCGACGCATGGCAATGGTGGAGAACACTCTCGTACTCCATCTCCGGCACACACCTGCGTAGAATACCATCCCTGCACTGCTTCAAAAGAATTGGGTCATCCCAAAAATAGTATCTCAAAGAATGAAAGAACTTCTTTTTCTCTTGATAAGACCAATCTTCCGGGATGATCCCGCAAGCCAAATAGTTAGTAATTTCAGCAAACCACAGTTCTTTAGAATTAATTTTTAAAAGTTGTTCATCAGGAAACGTCTCAGTTATGGGTATGTGTAAATCTTTTTCATCTACCCTGTCTAACCCAGACAAATGATCAGCCACCACATTTTCAATTCCGGACTTGTCCTTGATTTCAATATCAAATTCTTGTAAAAGCAAAATCCACCTAATGAGTCTAGGCTTTGCATCCTTTTTCTCCATCAAATATTTTATCGCAGCATGATCAGTCCATACAACTACTTTGGATCCCACTAAATACTGCCGAAATTTTTCAAAAGCAAACACAACGGCAAGTAATTCTTTTTCTGTAGTTGTATAGTTCAATTGAGCATCATTAAGCGTTTTGGAAGCGTACAAAATCACAGCGGGCTTATTATCTACCCTTTGCCCCAAAACGGCTCCTACTGCATAATCTGAAGCGTCACACATCAATTCGAATGGTTTTGTCCAATCCGGCATTTGAACAGCCGGAGCCGAAATCAATTTTTCTTTCAAAACTTCGAATGCGTGAAGACACTTATTGTTGAAATCAAAAACCGCATCTTTCTCCAACAATTCGGATAAAGGTTTTGCAATTTTAGAAAAATCTTTAATGAATCGCCGATAAAACCCGGCGTGTCCCAAAAAGCTTCTCACCCCTTTTACAGAATTTGGTGGGGGTAGCTTGGAAATCACCTCAATTTTGACTGGGTCTACCTCAAGACCTTTGCTAGACACCTTGTGTCCTAGCACTATTCCCTCTGTCACCATCATGTGACATTTCTCCCAATTGAGGACCAAGTGTGTGTCCTCACAACACTGCAGCACCTTGTCCAGATTATATAGACACTCATCAAAAGACGCACCGTAAACCAAGAAGTCGTCCATGAAAACCTCAAGACAATGCTCCACCATGTCAGAGAATATGGCGAGCATGTAGCGTTGAAACGTCGTCGGTGCATTACATAATCCAAACGGCATACGTCGGTAAGCAAAAGTCCCATAGGGACAACTGAACGTAGACTTCTCTTGATCCAAAGGATCAATCGAAATCTGGTTATACCCCGAATACCCATCCAAAAAACAAAAATGCGACCGACCGGCAAGACGTTCCAAAATTTGATCGATAAATGGCAAAGGAAAATGATCTTTTAGAGTGGCGGCATTCAGTCGGCGGTAGTCAATGCAAACTTGCCACCCGGTTACCAATCGGGTGGTGACAGGTTCATTCAACAGATTTGTAGTAACAGTAATTCCCCCCTTCTTAGGGACTACCTGTGTGGGACTCACCCACGTCGAGTCTGATATGGCATATATGATCCCTGCAGCAAGAAGTTTTATGACTTCCTTCTTCACAACCTCCATCATGCTGGGATTTAGACGTCTTTGAGGCTGAATGACTGGCTTGGCTCCCTCATCGAGCCGAATCTTATGCTGGCAAAGTGTAGGGGAGATCCCCTTGATGTCTGCAACAGACCACCCAAAAGCTCCTCGGTGGTTCTTGAGCACTATCAGTAGTTGCTCCTCCTCATCCGTACTCAAGTAAGCAGATACAATCACTGGTAACTTGTCCTTCTCAGCTAGAAAGACGTACTTAAGGTGCGGGGGCAGCGGCTTCAACTCCAACTCAGGCGGGAAAATGAGAGATGATTGCAGCAGTGGGGGAAATGTACCTAAATATTCATAGTGCCTCGTGTAGAAACATGGAAGCATCTGAAGCATTTTGGCACACTCCTTGAGTGATTTACTGCGCATCCAATCATAGGTGACATTCAACAGACACGCCTCCAACGGCAATTCCGGATATGCCTCAACAACTGAAGTAGTAATCGCATCATCCTCCCAAGAAAGTGGAATGTCCTCATTCTCATCATTCGGAAACCCAACAGCTTTGCATAAAGAGACAACTTTAGTTTGCTCCATGATGTCCACAGCTAAGGTTCCATTATCCATCTTGCTCATCACATGAGCCATGTCCAGGAATGGTTTTCCAAGGCAGAGTGAGATATTGTGATCCACATGCTTAACCATGTTACAATGTGCTTTTTCTTTAGTAGACGCAGTGCTAGTGGGCATGACCATCTCAAAGCGATCATCCGCTATGCCCAAGGTCAAGCGACCTCTTCCCATTTCCAAGATCATATCGGTTGTAGCTTGGAAAGGACGCCCAAGTAGCAGCTCATTGCCATGTTCATCCTGCATTTCCATAACCACGAAATCAGCCGGAAAAACAAATCGGTCCACCTTTACCAAGACATCTTCGCAGATTCCATAAGGTTTCACCACAGAATTATCGGCCAATTGGATAGTCATATTGCTCGGCCGTGACTCCTTTAATCCCAGCTTTTTGAATGTAGAAAGGGGCATCAAATTGATGCTTTCCCCAGAATCACATAGTGCCTCTCCAAATTTGAACTTCCCGATAAAACAAGAAATGCTGAAACATCCGGGATCCTGTCTCTTAGGCGGTAGAGTGCCCATAATGAAAGCACTCACTTGCTCCTTCAACACCACGACCTCCTTGTCTGGTATTTTCCTCTTCTTGGTGATGACATCTTTTAGAAACTTCCCGTATGACGGGATCTGCTCAATCGCTTCCAACAACAGAATATTGACGGAAAGCTTCCTAAAGCTGTCCAAGAATTTCTTGAATTGTGCATCTACCTTCCTTGCCTTTGCACTATTCAGATAGGGGACCGGAACGGTATGTGCCCTTTGATGGGGTGGCACATAGGGTGTCAACTTCTGCGGTTCCTCCTCAGTAGCTTGTTCTTCATTACCATCCCCAGCTATGTCTTCAGCTTGCCCTGTGCCAGGTGTGGGCTGCTCCTTAGTGGTTGCATCTTCAACTTTATCCTGCAGTGTGCTTGTGTCATCCTTCCTTGGATTTAACACCTTCTTGCCGCTTCTCAGTAAGATGGCCTTGGCCTGCTGGTTTCCCCCGGGAACATTGGTGTTCCCCAGAAAACCCGGATGTGCTGGCTTCTTCAGACTTGCAATTTCTGCTGCCATCTGCGCCATGGAGGTCTCTATAGTCCTCATTTGAGCCCCGTGGCTCTGCAAAGTCTGCCCAAATTGGTTCATATATTCACCTTGTTGCTTGATTTGTTGCCCGAATGTGTTCATTAACTCTTGGTTTTGCTTGATGACCTGATTGAGCAACTCCGTGCTCTTGTCTTCTGTGGCTGGTGCAGGCTTGGCGTCCGGATCCTACAGAAAATTGTTCGGATCCTTCCATGAGAACTTTTTGTCCTTTTGCCATGAATCATCATTGTTCCTGTACCCTTGCTGTTGCCTGATGTACTTGACTTGAGCCTCATCTTCGGACTCATTGCCTTCCTTTTGCAGTAACTTCTTTGTGAGAAGATCCATCTTCTCATTAAGCTCTTTTATTGCCTTTGATTCGCTGGCGAATCTAGCTTACTCAACTGGGCCTCTCTCTCTTTCTCCCCAGGATTGCTTTCGTGCCATGTTCTTCAGTATTTCCTAGCATCTCGTGTCAGTGTTATTTAGGAAAAATCCTGAACCGGCTGAGTCCAAATTACTCCTATCATGCTCGGAGAGAGCAAAATAGAAGATCTTCACTTGTGTCTCCTTGTCCAACCCATGATGCGGACATCTCCTCAACATGACCTGAAATCGCTCCCAGGTCTCAGAATATGTTTCACCCGCCTGTTGGGTGAAATTGTGAATCTTCCTAATCATGTCGTTGGTCTTCTCAGGAGGGAAAAACCTCTCGAAGAAAACCTCCACCATATGATCCCATGATTCAACGAACTCATCATCGAGGTTCTGTAGCCACTCTCTTGCTGCTCTTACCAAGGAACTTGGGAATAGCTTGAGGTACAAAGCATCTTGTGGGAATCGGTCGATCTTCACCATGTCACAGTTCTCCACGAACTGGCTGATGTGTGCAACTGGGTCCTCATTCTTCAGCCCGTGAAATGCATTTGATTTTACCAAGTTGATCAATGCCGGATCGATCTTATATGTTGGTATGTTGACCGCCTGCTTCTTTATAGGCCCCTTTGAAGCTGATGAAGAAGAGGCTTTGATCTTCTCCCATATGGTCTGTGGCTCGGCCATTTCTTCTGCTTCAGATTCAGAATTTATTTCCTCTTGGTGCTCTTTCTCGTAGTGCTCCTCGTCCTCAGGTCCCAGAGGTGGAACCTCAGGTGTGCGATTGTCGTAGTCTGTACTACGTGTATGCACCATACACAGTACCTGAAATGAGAAAATTCAAGTTCAGTACTATGCTTGAACGAGTAAATATAATTATAAAGAAATTTAGGAATATTTAAAGTTGTTTCAAAATAAAAAAAAATGTGGCCTAGAGTGGCCGCTCTTAGCACTCGAAGTGCCAACAATTCGCCGTATCCCCGACAACGGCGCCAAAAACTTGACGTGTATTTTACTACACGCTAAAACGCAAGTATACGCGTCGAGTAATATAGGCCTTTGTGAGGCCCGAGTCGAACACAGGGATACGTGAATTATTGGAGACTCCTACTAACTAATTGCGATCAGCTAGGCCGAATGACAAAGTAGGGTTTGTTGTCAAAATTAAAAGAAAATAAAATGAAACAAAGAAAACAATCGATTAAAGGTTAATTTAATCAATTCAAAAGGGTATCTTTAGGATTTCGGTTTCACCGCGGGTCAACATTGCATTAGGTTCTATATAATTCCTCACTCTTCTCTCTCTATCCGGGTAGTGGCCTAAAAACAGAATTACCCACTATCGTGGTGTAATTCACTACTTAGGTTTAGGTTGATTCCACCGTCGTAGTTATCATTCCCCTAAACTAAGCGCATTATAAACGGTCTCTCAGTTTCCACCATTAATTTTACAACTCCTTTGTCAAGGGTTTTATCGATTAATGTAGGTTTCATCTCTTTTCAACCGTTAATCATTCTGTCGAAGTAATTAAGGGCATTAAGTTATTATTATGGTGATCAGGCATAACAATATATATGGAGAAAACGAAACTATACCACGGATTTAAGAGAGAAAATATGAATTATTAATATAAAATTGTCATACAATGCATTCCCGGGCTACTCCCGGTCCTAAAGATGGAGGGTTTTAGCCTCGCATGTTCATCTTGCACAAATACATGGTAGAAATAGGGGAATTCATAAGAAAAACGTGAATTAAGTGGGAAAACCCCTGAACGGAGAAGAACCGGTGGATCCTTTGCGTAGAACACGAGCTTTCCTGCCTCTCAGTGGTGAAATTCGTCTTCGGCAGCGTCCGGATCGACAGGGATGAGCTTCTGGTCTCCGTTCTCCTTTCTCCTTCCTCGACACTTGTGCAATGACAAATTAGATCATCCACTTGTGTCGGCGGACGTCATTAGGTATAAGTCCCTAATTAGGTCGTCAAATAACTCCAGCCGTCCGATTGAGATCAAAACAAATCCAACGCATATCTGCCGGCGTCGATACCATCGACGCGGGTCGATGGTATCGACCCAGCGTATTAGCAGCAGCCTTCTTTTCTTTTCGTCTGAGTGCCTGTGTCATCTCGATACCATCGACTAGGGTCGATGGTATCGACTCTCTTTAGCGTCGGTTGTTGTCGTTTAGCGACGTTGTAGCCTCAATGTGTCGATGGCATCAACTTGAGTCGATGGTATCGACGGATTCCTCGCCAGCAACCTGAAGGGATCTCAATGCCATCGACTTAAATGTCGATGGTATCGACTTTGTGCTGCTCCTCTCGGCTGGCAACTTCTGGCTTGGTCGATGGTATCGACTTCCGTCGATGGTATCGACGGAAGCAGATACTTGTTTTTCCTGAAATTCCAAAACAAGACCAAATAAATCCACACAAATTATGATAATATGATAAATAATGCTCAAAATGATACAACTAAGGGGATTTGACATAAAATGATGGCAAAGACCGAAATGAGTGAATTATGCAATATTATCCATAAAAATGACTAATTAGAGCATAAAACACATATGAAAAAGGTCTATAAATGTGACTCAAAATCATCGCATCAATCATATTTCCCAAGATTAGGGTTTCATATAGCATTGCATAGCATCACCCTGGATTAGAGTTTCACATCACATCACTGCATTTGGGTTTCACATGGAATCACCCTAGTTTAGGGTTTCACACATCATTATCTTGAATTAAGGTTCCTTATAACTTTTCCCCAAATTATGGTTTCATGTAACTTTACCTAAAATTAGGGCTTCATGAAGCATCCTCTTAAATTAGGGTTTTTCATTATATTACCCTGAATTGGGATTTCTCATATCATCACCCTCGATTAGGGTTACATCATTACCCTAGATTAGGGTTACAACATTACCCTAGATTAGGGTTTCACCTAGCATTGCCCTAAAGCAGGGTTAGGGGTCATCAACCTTCTCAATTAGGGTTTCATGGTCTCTTTATCAAGGATCATACCCTAATTACATATTTTATTCATGTTGAAAGTGTTGAGGTTTAATCACTACATGATTATTATACATGTATGAATTCCTCTCCCTCTCTCTCATCCTCTCTAGGATGTTGATTACTTCAAGCTTGATTATATTAGGTCAACCCTTCATTCAAGAACATACATCTATGGTTATCATAGTGTATTGAGTTACTTCTTTCATAAGCATCAAAGGTTAACCACTCAAAAGGTACTAATCACTTAAGTACCTTAAAGGTACAACCATTGTAATTATCATCATTAACAATCATAGGGTTAATTGATCTTTCATAGCTTTGAGACTATTAGGTCTCCAAATGGTTTTGATACTTTTGAACCTTCAAACGGTTTTGACCTCCTTGACCTTCAAATGGTTTTTACCTCCTTGACCTTCAAACAGTTTTGAAACCGTTTACCCACCTTAGGGTTGAGATCGTTTGACCTCCAAATGGTTTTGAAACTATTTGGGCATCTAGGATTGAGACTGTTTGCTCTTAAACAGTTTTGAAACCATTTGGTGCTTTCAACCCTTGAAACTGTTTGATCAAATTAACCTTGAGACCGAATGAACAACCCATTATTGAAATCAATTGAACATCAAACGGTTTTGAGTCTATTTGGTCTCAAATGGTTTGAATACTGCTTGATCCCAAATGGTTTCAAGAAAGTTTGGAATCAAATGGTCTTAAGATTGTTTGGTCCAAACTACCTTAAAACCGAAAGGATCATCTAGGGTTTCCTTCAACCAATCAATTAGGGTTTGCTTCATTGAATCATTCAACATTGAGACCATTGCAAGTAGATCAAAATGTAACCCTTAGATCTCTATCCATCCATGACTCCAATTGACCTCAAATGGTCTTGAGACCATTTTCCCTCAAATGATAATGAGACAGTTTGGTCCATTCAACATAGAAATCGACTCAATCAATTTAGGGTTTCAACCAATCAATCTGATTAGGGTTTGTAATCAATGGATCATACATTCTTGAATCAATTATAATTAGATCAATTTGAACCATTGGATCTTCATTCATCCACATCAGCAATTGACCCCAAACGGTCTTGAGACCGTTTGGTCATCAAGATTGAAACTGTTTGCACATGATCTTTATTGAGGTGTGCGCTAAGATGACATCATCATATTAAAGCTTCAAACCTTCTAAATTTACTATGATTCTTATGGTGATTTCATCAACTAATCAAATGGAATTTTGGGAAAGAAGAAAGAGTCAACATCTGATAAAGAAGGGAAATCAATAATAACATTTAATGGTTCAAGTTATATAACCCCCCTTCAAAGTTGATTTTAAGCTTCAAGCCTCATGTCCTCAATGGTGAATGAAGCTTTCTCAACTGTCCAAGGTCCGTTCTCAAGTCTTTGGATGCAAAGGATGATCAAGGTTGAGCATTGAATGGAGAAAAGAAGAAAATAAGCATTGAATTTCGATTTCCACCATGAAATCAAGGTTGAAGATGATTAAGGAGCTCACCTACAGGTTGGGGTACTTCCTCCTATTTCTCCTAAGCTCCCTTGTGTTTGGCCAAAGAAAGGAAATAAAGAGGAGTCGAAAAAGCCTTTCATGTGGGTGAAAGAATGGAGTGTATATAAGGGAAATTCAAGAGAGAGAAAGTGTTATAAAAATCTTTCAATTCCCTAAATTGGTGCCACTTATCCCCCTTACTCCCTTGCATACGAAGCCATCATCCTCCCCTTAGAAATTCTCTTCTTTATCCATGAATTAAAAGAAAACAATTAAGCACCTTAATCAATATAATAATAATATCCAAAAAATAGTGGATATTACTTTTTCTTTAACTAATGTGAGTGGGATCTCCACTCACTTTAGATATTTTGGTGCCATTGCAAGGCACAAGGAATTACATACTTATATAAATTCAACCATCACATTTTTGGGTAAAGGGCACTTCCATTAATATATTTATTTTTGCATTAAATTGAATTAGGGTTTTAATTATGCTTAAATCTTGATTATTTTTAATATCAAGATTCTCTCTCCCCCAAAGAGATTCAAATGAGATGCCCCTATGATTTTCATGTCTCTAATTGATACCAAGAAACATTAGGGACTATCTAGAAGTGATATTTTGCATATTGAACCATAGGTTTTGGGTAAATTCCACATTACACGAAAACTAGGTTTTCATGCACAAACATTGCTTAATAAGCTCTTTCTTGGAGTTCAGGCTTGTGGAAGCCATACCTATGCATAATTTTCATTCTTATGATGCTTCAACACTTGAAGAACATTTTATCATGTAATATTTGCAAGTTAACCCCTCAACTTGGGTAATTTATACTTTAGTCCAAAATGGAAAAACATTATTTTCAACATTACTCAAAAAGGACTAAAATTGAAACATAAGTTCCTCTTGAGCCTTAATTACTTTTCAAAAGATAAGAGCAAGCATATAATTATCTTTCTTAAACAAAACATCTAGGGTTAAAGCACAACCCAGGTCAGGAATGTTATAAATTATCCACCCCTAACAGGGATTTCGTCCCCGAAATCATCAAGAGAAAAGAGAAGGGTACTTCCTCCTCATCTCTTCCTCTAGCTCCCATGTAGCTTCTTCAATGCCATGGTGATGCCAGAGAACTTTCACAAGACATACGTCTTTCTTTTTCAACTTTTAAAATCTTTTATCAAGGATCATCACAGGTCCTTCAACATATGATATATCATCATTTAATTCTACCTCCACAGGTTGCAAAACTAACTTTGTGTCAGGATGACACTTTCTCAACATGGATATATGGAACACTGGATGCAACTTATGTAGCTCAGGTGGCAATTTCAGCTTATAGGCTACTTTTCCAATCTGTTCAATGATTGGATAAGGCCCCATAAATCTAGGAGCTAACTTTCCCTTCTTTCCAAAGCTAAGGACACCTTTCCAAGGTGAGACCTTGAGATATACTATGTCTCCAACTTGGAATTCTAAAGGTCTTCTCCGTTTGTCAGCGTACGACTTCTGTCTATCCTGTGCAGTCTTTAATTGTTGTTGTATTACTTTAATCTTCTCAATTGTCTATTGCACTAGCTCAGGACCCAAAAGTTGATATTCTCCTGTTTCATACCAACATAATGGAGATCTACAATGTCTACCATATAATGCTTCATATGGTGCCATACCAATACTGTGCTGATAGCTATTATTGTAAGAAAATTCTATCAAGCTCAGGTGTAGATCCCAACTTCCTACAAACTGAAGGACACATGCCCTAATAAAATCCTCCAAGGTTTGTATGGCCCTCTCAGATTGTCCATCTGTCTGTGGGTGAAAGGCAATACTAAACCTTAACTGCATACCCAAAGCTTTATGGATTCACTCCCAAAAATGACTCATGAACTGGGGACCTTTATCAGAAACAATAGTAGTTGGAACCCCATGCAACCGCACTATCTCATGTATATATATATATATATATATATATATATATATATATATATATATATATATATATATATATATATATATATATATATATATATATATATATATATATATATATATATATATATATATATATATATATATATATATATATATATATATGCAAGATTCTCAGTAGTGTAGGTTGTTTTGACAAGAAGGAAATGTGCTATCTTAGTCAACCTATCAACTATCACCCATATGGAATCATGACCTTTGGTTGTTCTAGGCAAACCAACCACAAAGTCAATGGTCACATGATCCCATTTCCACTGCGGTATAGACAAAGGTTGCATTGTTCCTGCGGGGTTTTGATTTTCAGCTTTAACCTAATGACACATCAGAAACCGCATAACAAACTCATCTACATTCTTCTTCAATCCTGGCCACCAATACATATCCTTCAAGTTACGGTACATTTTGGTGCAGAAAATCTCAGTTTCTTGAAGCTTTCAGACCTCTGTCCTTGAAACTGAGTATACACCTTCTTACTCTTAGTCTGAAACTTCTCAATCACTGACCTTTCTATCCGTTTCACAGACTCCACAAATATGGCGAACCTCTCTCTGTTCTCTAAGGTAGACACAGGACTGGTCAATTCAGCGTTCAACCCCTTCTTAAAATGCTGAATTCTCTCTTCATCAGTAGCTTCCATATGCGGACAGAACCACAAAAGCTCCACGAACTTTCATACTCACTAATGTTCATTAGTCCTTGCTTTAACCTCTAAAACTGAGAGATCTTCTCATCTAGATACGTCTTGGGAAAGTATCTGTTGACAAATTCTCGTCGGAATTCTCCCCATCTGATTTCAACACCTGGCCTCTTTCCCTCTTCTATTGTCCACTAGTGGCCATCACTCCCTTTTAGATGGTACACTGCATGTCTCACCTTTTCTGCTTTAGGGATATTGAGGATTCTAAAGGCCTTTTCTAGCTCAGTCAGCCACATGTCTACATCTGCTGGGTCAGCTGTACCAGCATAATCTGTGGCTCCAACCCGGTGAAGTCATTCGAAAGTCTTACCGGCTCCCTGTCCTTCATTATGGGTGGGTGCCTTAGGTGAAGTTGGTGGCATCATATCCACCATATGCGTAATAGTTGCCATGAACTGCCCAAACAGATCATGGAAAGCTGGGTTTTCTAGTACAGCATGGTTAAGTTGGGGATGTTCGGGTTATGGCTCCTCCCTAGTCTGGTCCCTTGCACCTCTTCCTGGTGCAGCAATGCTGCTCTCAGCAGCATGTTCTTCTTGTGATCCAGACATATTTAAGTTCTTCTTCTCCTATATGAGTAGAAGACACTATTAGATAAATTGGAAGACACTAGAACAGACTCAACAACTTTAATCCTATGTCTCTATAGACTCAGCAAACCTAGAGCTTTGATACCACTAATTGAGATGCACCATTCAAACAAAACATCATTAACTAAGCGGAAGCGGTCATTAACATCGGATTACTGAAAATCACTAAAAATTAAAACCATTTACAAAGAGGTCCAAACACAGGAAAACTCTTTTATCAAGAAACAATGTATTTTATTTACATCCTGGTTCATAAGTACATATCATGTACCATCCCTTATCAAGGATCAAAAGCATCAACTACTCTGTTAAAACTATACACAGGCAACATAAGAACCTCGAGGCATCAAGCCAAAATATCAGATCGGTTCATTAAAAGTACTACCTACTAACTCCTAGGACCTGAGAGTACAGAGACGACACATAGGACTCTCTATACAAAATATGACAGCCAGTGCCTCCACCTGGAATATCACTGTTGTCCTTGTTGTTGCTGCTGCTCCTCCCCTGCTATAGGGTTTCTGCCTCTTCTTCTGCATCTACCTAAAAAGGTTGGATCCCACGGGGGTGAGACAATAGAAATTGTCCCAACGAGAGATATAACTCTCCGCCGGAAACATTATTATTGCAGTTTAATAAAATAAAACTGAGCAGAGGAATCATATATAATCAACAGTAGATAAATCAATGTCTAAACAGATTAGAGCAATATTCTTATTCAAAGCATTTCATCTTATAGCTTGATAAAGCAGCATGACACTTATCCAATAAGGAATTGAAGAACATATATAGCATTTAGCCATCTAGGATATGCTAAGCCAGGTAACATCAACCAATGATTCTCATATTTCAACCATAAGCAAATATGCTACATGGATGATTACATTTTTCAATCATACATAAGCCCTGAGGAGATGAGGTATACCGCTCATACTCCAACCGACCATTGTGAAATCGAAATCGGTACCATACATAGGTCAAGGAAGAGCCAGATTTCCATGACCTCCCTTATCTCAGTTAGTATGAGATCCCATGCAACACATCTTGTGTCTCTGCTCAAATAGCTTTCCTGGGTATACTGGTAACTTCTCTATAGAGTTATAGCCCGTAGCATATACTCTCTTCAGGATATGGCCCTTAGCCAATGCCTGGTACTGTGGAGTTATGGCCCATAGCCATACTCTTATTGGGATATGGTCCATAATCATTCTTGTGTATAGGATAAGGCCCGCAGTCATTCCTGTGAGCGCATAAGGATATATTCACCCATTACCCCCACATATTCAAAAATATGCATTCTAGGAATTCCCATAGGAAAACCTATTTCTCCATCACCAACTATTGACGATGATGGATCTATGGTCAGGGCTCTACATGATAAGATTTCACTGGATTAATTAAGTGTATTACATATTCCTTTAGCATCAGTCAGGTTTTCAAACATAATTTATTATAACAAATGCTACAAAGAATGTGTAATACTTTATCAAGTACTTTTTGACGCTTTATAAAACATTGGGATCTCAATCCCGTGTCACATCATGGGCATTCTCATCCCTTAACATATCATCATCATGATTATGGAATATGGGTATTCAAACCGTCAGTTCATCAAAGGACACTTGTTACCACTTATCAGGTAACTAATACCTTAAGGTCATCTGACCAAGGTAAACATGATACTTGCTACACAAGCATCTCACATGGCTTTCAAGGCCCATTTAATCTCTTGTCACCTCTTACTAGGAAACAAAGCATATTATGGCTCACAAGGCCCATAAAACAATTTCATAATAAAACATCATTGCTCATACCTGGCTATGCGCAACATCTCATGATACCTGCATGGTTAATACTCATGATAACAGTTATATCAATTATATATCAGTACTATGCAATGTAATGGTAGCATCACTATTCCCTCATTATGGTTAGGGTTTCCAAATTCATGTCAATTAGGGATACTCATCCCATTACCCAAAATTAGGGTTATGATTTATCATCATATTGCCCAAGATTAGGGTTTCATATAGCATTACATAGCATCACCCTGGATTAGAGTTTCACATCACATCACTACATTTGGGTTTCACATGGCATCACCCTAGATTAGGGTTTCACACATCATTATCTTGAATTAAGGTTGCTTATAACTTTTCCCCAAATTAGGGTTTCATGTAACTTTACCTGAAATTAGGGCTTCATGAAGCATCCTCTTAAATTAGGGTTTTTCATTATATTACCCTAAATTGGGATTTCTCATATCATCACCCTAGATTTGGGTTACACCATTACCCTAGATTAGGGTTACAACATTACCCTAGATTAGGGTTTCACCTAGCATTTCCCTAAATTAGGGTTTGGGCTCATCAGCCTTCTCGATTAGGGTTTCATGATCTCTTTATCAAGGATCATACCCTAATTACATATTTTATTCATGTTGAAAGTGTTGAGGTTTAACCACTACATGATTATTATACATGTATGAATTCCTCTCTCTCTCTCATCCTCTCTAGGATGTTGATTACTTCAAGCTTGATTAGATTAGGTCAACCCTTCATTCAAGAACATACATATATGGTTATCATAGTGTATTGAGTTACTTCTTTCATAAGCATCAAAGGTTAACCACTCAACATGTACTAATCACTTATGTACCTTAAAGGTACAACCATTGTAAATATCATCATTAACAATCATAGGGTTAATTGATGTTTCATAGCTTTGAGACTATTAGGTCTCCAAATGGTTTTGATACTTTTGAACCTTCAAACGGTTTTGACCTACTTAACCTTCAAACAGTTTTGAAACCATTTGCCCACCTTAGGGTTGAGATCGTTTGACCTCCAAACAGTTTTGAAACCATTTGGGCATCTAGGGTTGAGACCGTTTGCTATTAAACGGTTTTGAAACCGTTTGGTGCTTTCAACCCTTGAAACTATTTGATCAAATTAACCTTGAGACCGAATGAACAACCCATTATTGAAACCAATTGAACATCAAACGATTTTGAGACCATTTGGTCTCAAACAGTTTGAAGACCCTTTGATCCCAAATGGTTTCAAGACTGTTTGGACTCAAATGGTATTAAGACCCTTTGGTCCAAACTACCTTGAAACTGAAAGGATCATGTAGGGTTTCCATCAACCAATCAATTAGGGTTTGCTTCATTGAATCATTCAACACTGAGACCATTGCAAGTAGATCAAAATGTAACCCTTGGATCTGTATCCATCCATGACTCCACTTGACCTCAAACGGTCTTGAGACCATTTGACCTCAAATGGTCTTGAGACCATTTTCCCTCAAACGGTCTTGAGACCGTTTGGGCCATTCAACATTGAAATTGACTCAATCAATTTAGGGTTTCAACCAATCAATCTGATTAGGGTTTGTAATCAATGGATCATCCATTCTTGAATCCATTATAATTAGATCAATTTGAACCATTGGATCTTCATTCATCCACATCAGCAATTGACCCCAAACGGTCTTGAGACCGTTTGATCTCAAACGGTCTTGAGACCGTTTGGTCATCAAGATTGAAAATGTTTGCACATGATCTTTATTGAGGTATGTGCTAAGATGACATCATCATCTTCAAGCTTCAAACCTTCGAAATTTCCTATGATTCTTATGGTGATTTCATCAACTAATCAAATGGAATTTCGGGAAAGAAGAAAGAATCAACATCTGATAAAGAAGGGAAATGAATAATAACATTTAAGGGTTCAAGTTATATAACCCGCCTTCAAAGTTGATTCCAAGCTTCAAGACTCACGTCCTCAATGGTGAATGAAGCTTTCTCAACTGTCCATGGTCCGTTCTCAAGTCTTTGGATGCAAAGGATGATCAAGGTTGAGCATTGAATGGAGAAAAGAAGAAAATAAGCATTGAATTTCGATTTCCACCATGAAATCAAGGTTGAAGATGATTAAGGAGCTAACCTACAGGTTTGGGTACGTCCTCCTATTTATCCTAATCTCCCTTGTGTTCGGCCAAAACAAGGAAAGAAAGAGGAGTCAAAAAATCCTTTCATGTGGGTGAAAGAATGGAGTGTATATAAGTGAAATTCAAGAGAGAGAAAGTGTTATAAAAATCTTTCAATTCCCTAAATTGGTGCCACTTATCCCCCTCACTCCCTTGCATACGAAGTCATCATCCTCCCCTTCGAAATCCTCTTCTTTATCCATGAATTAAAAGAAAACAATTAAGCACCTTAATCAATATAATAATAATATCCAAAAATTAGTGGATAGTACTTTTTCTTTAACTTATGTGAGTGGGATCTCCACTCAATTTAGATATTTCGGTGCCATTGCAAAGAACAAGGACGTCCATACTTATATAAATTCAACCATCACATTTTTGTTTGAAGGGCAGTTCCATTAATATATTTATTTTTTCATTAAATTGAATAAGGGTTTCAATTATGCTTAAATCTTGATTATTTTAATATCAAGATTCTCTATCCCCCAAAGAGATTCAAATGAGATGCCCCTCTGATTTTGTTGTCTCTAATTGATACCAATAAACATTAGGGACTCTCTAGAAGTGGTATTTTGCATATTGAACGCTAGGTTTTGGGTAAATTGCACATTACACCAAAACTAGGTTTTAATGCACAAACATTGCTTAATAAGCTCTTTCTTGGTGTTCAGGCTTGTGGAAGCCATACCTCCTCATCATTTTCATTCTTATGATGCTTCAAAACTTGAAGATAATTTTATTATGTAAAATTTCCAAGTTAACCCCTCAACTTGGGTAATTTGCACTTTAGTCCAAAATAGCAAAACCTTATTTTCAACATTATTCAAAAAGGACTAAAATTGAAACATAAGTTCCTCTTGAGCCTTAATTACTTTTCAAATATAAGAGCAAGCATATAATTATCTTTCTTAAACAAAACATCTAGGGTTAAAGCACAACCTAGGTCAGGGATGTTACAGGAACTTTCCCCCACTTCCAAATCGAGATGAATTGGAGTCCAATTCCCTCTTACCAAACTAGACTCCTAGTGGCTTGGGATGGATCTATACCATTCCTCGATGTCGTTCTAATGTTACAACCAACTACGTTAAAATGGGATCAAAATGCATCAAAGAACAACACCATCAGAAGAACATTGTCTTGCACAAACTAGAAAAATTCCACATACATACCCATCCTCCCATTAGCATTACTAACCAACTTCATTCCATTGATTTACAAGAACAGTATAATGCAATCCTTCTACGCAAAGAAGCAGATTTGTAGCAGTGCGCTAGCATCAAATGACTCTAGTATGGAGACAACAACAACAAATTCTTTCACTCTAATGTCAAAGCACCTTACCAAAATAACAATATTACAAGACTCTGTGCTGATAATGGAGCATGGATCACCTCACCCACACGCCTTAACAAAAATGTGCGGTCCTACTTTTCTAGCTTTCTTAGTGCTCCTACAACAACTTCCTCACACACATCAACTATCTCAAGTTATGGAGGCATGTTTCCTAACTTCCCAGATATTCGTAACTTTGATTGGATCCTTGATGCATATAAAGTCAAAAGTGTACTCTTTCAAATGGCTCTGGAAAAGGCCCCCAGGCTAGATGGTATTCATAACAAATTTGTGCAACCCAACTAGTCCCATGTAGGAAACTCCTTCATGATAACTGTTTGTGAAGCCTTCCTCTCTGGTCGGATTGACCCCAGGCTTGCTGACTTTCTTATGGTCCTTATCCCAAAGGTCTCTAGTCCCCAATGATGCTCAAACTTAAGGCCAATCTCCCTCAACAATTGTTGTTTCAAACTCATCTCCAAAATTATTGTCAAAATGATTAATCCCTTCCTCAATAGATGGATATATGAACACCAATATAGCTTCATTCCAGGCTGCCACATCAGTGACAACATGCTACTTCTATATAAGATCATGCACTCCATGAAGACTAAGAGAAGTGGCAAGAAGTAGGTGGGAAATAAACTTGATCTCTCCAAAGATTTTGATTGCATGCACTGGACTTTTATTGAGGATACCCTCATGAAAACTGGCCTTCTTGACAACTTAACTTGGTGAATTATGAAAATTATCTCTTCGGGTCAAATGTGTATCCTTTAGGCAGGTGTCCCACTTGAAGCTTTCAAATACACTCAAGGTGTACTCTAGGGATACCCTATAAGTGCCTACCTCTTCGTTCAATGTATGGAATGCCTTAGTCAAGCTATCTCCAGCACAGTCAACTCTAGATAGTGGCATCCTATTCTCTTATCTAGGAATGGGGTTCCTCTCAAACATGTCATGTTCACAAATGACATTCTCCTGATGGTCGAGGTTTCAAACCTACAAACATACAATATCAATATTATCCTAAAGGCTTTCACCTAAGTCTCCAGTCAGGTTATATCCAAAACAATTTGAGGTTCTTTTCTCTCCCAACACTACAACTGCTGAAAGAAACTCCTTCTACCGATGTCTGGGTATTGCTAGTACCAATGACCTTGGAATCTACCTTGGTGTCCCTATCTGTCGCCATAACCTCAACAAGCATAGACATGTTTCTATATTGCATCCTATCAAGGATAGAATGGACAATTGGTCTGCTCGCCATCCTTCCCTGGCTAGCCAAATTACACTAGAGAAAAACACCCTACATACTATTCAATTTTACACAATGCAGTCTGTCAAATTATCATCAATACTTTTTTATGACAATAATAGACACATCAAAAAAAAATCTGGTCAGGAGGTAGAGCACAACAAAATCTATCCCTGGTCCCTTGGAAAAATTTAACTGGTAATAATGATCATGGTGGTGTTGGAATGGAAGTTGCAAGGGATCATAATACAACTTTAATGATGAAGAATGTGTGGCAATTCTTGGATCAACCTTCTACTCTTTGGGTCCATGTAATGCGAGATAAGTACCTCCGTCACAGTTCCACCTCTATATGATCTTGCTCATTGGTGTGGTCCTTAATCAAACACCACATACCAATAATTGAATCCTTCAGTCATAAGACTATTAACTTAGGAGTGAAAACCAATGTCTGGTGTGATAAATGGCTTCTGGAAAGTCCATCCTTGATATTGATCTGGCCACCATTATCCCTATTGATCTTGAGGATCTTCTGGTTCAATCAATGGTGCAAGTTGATGGTGGCTGGAATTGGGATTCATACAATTCTATCTCTCATCTTCCTCCTGGAAAATCATTCATAGCACTATGCCCCCAGACATTCATGCATGAGGAGATACATGGTCTTAGACTAATGATGTTAAAGGGGAACTCTCTACTAGCTCAGTGTATGCCTGTTTAAGGTCGCCCTCAACATCGGCCCATCTAGTATGATGGAAGGAGGTTTAGTCCCTGCCAACCCCACTCAAATACCAAACCTTCCTATGGATCCTAAAGCATCGTGCCCTTCTTACCAATTTCGAGAAGCTAATAAGGCACATTCATACTCAAAATACATGTCCAATATGTAATAGTGATATCAACACATCGTCATTACCTTCAAGACTACTCGTTTAGTAGGAAAACATGGAACACCCTTGGAATAGACACTCTATTCTTCAACCTTCCTGAGCCTGAATGGATAGATCTCATCAACCATGGTACTGTGAGGTCTAATTCA
The DNA here is from genome assembly GCA_963693085.1 of Alisma plantago-aquatica. NCBI lineage: Eukaryota > Viridiplantae > Streptophyta > Magnoliopsida > Alismatales > Alismataceae > Alisma > Alisma plantago-aquatica. The sequence continues at coordinate 1,343,315,740 of OY856412.1, read as the reverse complement.
AAGACCCTACACTATGTTGGTTGTTGGTCTATCTAGAAGACACACAATGGCTTCCTACACAATAGGGTTACTATGCCACACTCGATCACTACTACCTTCATTAGTGGAAGATCAAGATCGATTCTTCAACTACTGAAACACAAGTGATCATCCTAGCATATAGAATGGATCGTGACTTATATGCCTCTAGCTGAGGATCATACTTTCATCTTCATGGATGCAGTGTTCTAGGGGCACAACCTCAAGATGGGTATAGGCATACATGATGTCTATAGGGTAGGCTCCTACATTATGAGTGCTAGGCTACATGTATATACATCCTTGACAGAGATTAAGGGAATACTACATGCATTGAAGCTATGCAAAGAGCATGGCTGGCCATAACCTATTATCACTCAGATTCATCTATAATAATCAACACTCTAAGAGATAATTGTACCCAAGCTATCAAACTGCACCACTCAGAAGAGTGTTTCCCTCTCTAATATAAATTGTTCCCACCCTACAAAATTTGTTCATACCTCACACCTACAATATGACATCTGACTATATTGGAAAACACACAATGTATTCCTTCTCATCCTATGTCTTCTATCTTGACAATCCAAGATGGATTTCAAGGAGCATTCATGTTCAACCCTACTTTTGGCCCATAGTAGAGAACATGATGATAATAACTAGTCTCTTTGTTTTCTCAAAAAAAAATAAAAGTTGATGAGTAAATATGAGGAATCCATTAGAATTTATTTCAATACCTAATTCTACCCTTAATTCCAAAAGTGCATTAAGTTGCTAAGTTTAATGTATTTAAAGTATGAAAGTCCTAATTTCTTAGTTTTAATGATCATAACTTGCTTAAATGATTTCAATGGGTAAACACTAATATTTCTGGATTAAAAAAACATCTTAGAATCTAATTTGAGATATAGAAGTTGTATGATATAAAATTAGGGTTTATTGAGTTAAGAAGCATTAAATGTGGTAATTAGGGTATGAAAATCCCAAACCCTAATTTGACCCCAAAACACTAACTTGGAACCCAAGCCGGTCTTAATGATAATTTATGTACAAAATAGTAATACTTGGGTGTTACACATTAATTTCAGGGCGATTTCTAGGTTGATTACAATTGTACTTGCTATTTGGACTTTAAGCCATCTCTAAGAAAGGTACAAAGTTACACCTATGACTAATCACCTTAAATGACTCTTGTGGTTTTCTAAAGTTTCTTGAATGGATTGCAATTAAACTAATGGTTGTTTATTTAATTCTTGTAATCTATAATGCCCATATGAGTATCACTTATAATAACTATATCTTGCTCAGGCCCAGGATATATCTCTAAATAAATGCAGCATGGATGTTATTGAGACTACCCCCAGAGAGTGGGTTGGCCAATAATATACACCCAGAGAGTGAGTATGATGGGATGAACACGCCAACGAGTGGGTATGGATAGAGATTACCCCCAATGAGTGGGTACATCATTATAATACTCCTAGTGGGTGAGTATGATAGTATGAATACCCCTAGAGAGTGGCTATACACAGAGATAGAATAGGTGCAAGTTGAGAAGTTATATAACAAAAATGCAAGTTTGATTATGTAGCAATATTTACTACTATGGTTGTTTATGTTGTTACACCTAGATGCACACATTTTGTTTCCCCCACGTACTCAATATATTTGATAAGCTGACCATGTTTTTGGTTTCATGCCATTTTAGGTTGAAGTGCAATTAATGGTGAAAGATGGACTTCTAGAGAACAAGACACCAAAAGAAAAGATCTAAACATATTATGGAGGATTTAGATAGTTAGATCTATTTGTTTTTTCAAACATTAATTTCCATTTTGTGTAAATCCTTAGTGGATAATCTATCTTCATGTTGTTATCAAACTCTTTTCCATTCAATGAAATTCATAACCATTATTGGTTAATTGCTAAAACTTGATCATATATATAAGATAATGGGCCTTGCCATCTCATTCCACCTTAATTGGGGATAATTGGGGGATGGGGTTGTTACAATATCCATTTAAAGTTTGGATTTCTAATGCATCTCTACCCGTTAATCACAAAGATAGTAACTTTCATTCACTGTTGATCACTTTGAGGACCCTAATTACCTTTCAGGCACTCTCGATGTCTATAATGCACATATATGACTTGTTTGGACCTTAACAATGTACTTTTCTCTATTAATGTTAATATTTCTTCCTATTGACACCTAATTCTTAATCGTCCATGAAGTCAGTAACATAGTGTCTTCCATGATAGAAGTATTATCCCCTAATCCCCTTTTTGCAAAGTTTGTCCCATATGAAACTTTATATGGAGGAATGTGACACCCTTTTGATGGCACATGATGATACTTAAATAAAATGTGTACTTGGGCCTTCTTATAAATCAACACCTTTATATCCTTGAAAATAGGAATCTTATGATGTGTTATGATCTATCCACCTAAGATCAGCCCCTCTTATTCTAGGGTGATGTATGAGGCCCTAATCGACCCCTTTTGACCTCTTACATGCTCAAGTGTCTTGACTATTATCCTTATGCCCAAAATTTGATATGGATCATGTTCTTATGTTCTATCCTCCAAAATTAGGAAATACCTTAATTCTTGTGCTCACTCTGATGTGGATGTATCACTTAGGTCATATGTTGGACCCTATGACATAACTGAACTATTTTGACAATTACATGTATGACTAAATGTTGATACCATTTTTGGGTATATGCTGCCTAGACTCTAGGGGACACCCACATATATTTGAATGAGATTTTTGTCTCTACATTGTTTCTATACCATCTTCCATATTTGAATCTCATGACTTGGTGATTGATGGTCTTGCTTTTCTTATTATGAGTATATCGACCCTAAATGTACATAAGTTACAAAAATCTTGTGATAGTCATATATAATGAATGAAACATCAACGTGACTTGAAAATTGAACTACACCTTCATGATGGGGCCCTAAATCAGTAAAAGATCATCAATTATGTAATTAAACAACTTTGACACTAACTTTACCAAAACCCTAAAATTGATCAATCTAGGGTTGATGATCAAAATCTGATAAATGCATTTGATCTTGTTCATAATCAGGAGTTGCTTGTAACCTAGATGGTCAGGGATAGGAAATTAGGTACATACTTTTTATAATTACATGATTATGGTTTTCTTTCTTGAACCTTGATATGTATATATGTTTGTTTTCTTGCACAAATTTCCATGTAGTGTTGTATTATAGTAATTGATGTTTTGTCTCTTTGATTTTATAACTTGAACACATAATATATATCTCAATTTTACAAACCTTGTGCACCTGCCTATACTATTGGGGTAATGATGCAAGGATGGACGTTCTACTTGAGTTGTGAAGATAGGGTGAACCATGCTGATAGACATGATTAGTAATGGCTTTGAGACTTAAGCCCCTAGACAGACCCCTTCTAATGAAAGTTTGGTCAAATGCCTTATGATACATGATATTGTCAGTATAATAGAGTAAAATGACTAAAACATGAGTTCTCATTTTGCGTAATACTTAACTCTTGTACTTGTGTCACCCTTTCTCTCCCAAACCAATATTACTCAAAACCAAACAAGGAATCAAAACTAAACAAGTGGATTACTAGAAAACACAGGAACTTAAAACCAATTTCATAACCATGCATCAAGCTTAACTCATCATGTCTGAAGCCATAAACTAGAGCCACTTTTTTCATTCATATCAAAAGTTGTTAGATGACATAGTTCACTGGATATCTAGACACATCCTATTACATGTTATAACTTGTTCATATACACAAATCACATCTAAATCGTTATCATATGTGTTCAAAAACTCAAACAAATGTACAATGTCTATAAAACACCCCCAAGGACCTGAGTGTACAAGGATGACACATAGGAATATATTACTAGACACTAGCTACATATCCATGATCCAACAGCTACAACACCTTAGTATGTCTTCCTTAGAAACACGATTTCTATCCCAGCATGTGTGTCCACCTAAAAGATGTGGGAACCCATGGGGTGAGACCAAGCATCCCAGCAAGAGTTATAACTCTCCACCAGCATCTATTAAAAGCATAGAAAGCTAACACAGGAGATTATACTATTAACAGATAAGAGGATTCAAATAACTAATATAAATGGATCAATTAATATTCTAAATAGGAATATGAAGAACATGTATATTCTCTAACTATAGAACTATACAAAATAAAGGCAATGCTTCAACCAATGTTGTCGTATTTGATCCTACACAAATACAATACATGACTGTGTTACATCTTTTATAATGCCCTAATGATTTGAGTTGTACCACCCAAATCTGACCACCCCCTGTGAAGGGCAACCGATGGTGCCATACAAGGTCTATGAAAGAGTCGGAATCCACGACCTCTCCACCACCTCTTGGTTGGCACAAGAGTAATAGTGACATATAGTCAACTGAAGATTTTGGATCATGCATGGCCACAGTACAAGTCAAGGCGCTAGTGAACTGAGATATGACCCCCACATACTCCTTCTAGGGTATGACCCACAACCAAATATGTAAAGTCTCACCAGAACGTATTGAATCACATCACTGAGGCATGAATGCATCCATCCTCCAATTACTTGATATTAGGGTACCAAGTTGTCCGCGCATTCTCAATAGTATGCACTCTGAGTTTCTCATAAGGGTTACTTGTTTCACCATCCAGCACTAAGGCTGACACTAGAATGCATCTATGGCTAGGGAAAAGTACATGATTAGGGTTTTTTTTTTACTTAAGTCAGGGGGCACTTTTATTCATCCCATCCCCCTCATATGGGCTATATCGCAAAACAAATACAACTCCTGCACATAGCAATACGCAGGTATCATCCCTTAATCCTAAATCAAGCTCCATAAGAACAGGACCAAACAGCCCATCAACCCGAATCCACCTTCTGTAAAGCCACATATGACGTACCCCGTTTGTCACACCCCGATCTCACACTAACCACTAATCACGAGATTAGGGCGCGACGGAGGAATTATCACATAAACAAATCACTGAGAACTTTTTTTCTTTCTTTTTAAAACCTCATAATGATATCCGGATTATTGCTGTAAACTAAAACATAATAAACTATTGCGGAAGAATTTCAATTAAACTGGCTAGAGAACATAAACAGAGTTTACAACATGTAACATTGTTTAACAGAAAGTAAACATAACAGTTAATTTACATCTTTATACACATTTCACATACACACTCTCTCTCACCCACACCATGTCCCAAGGACCGAGGGGAAAGGACTAAGAGACCTCTAACTAGACTAACTACATATACCTTCTACAGATTAAGCGTTAGGATGAAAAGATCCTTCCGATTCTTGTTGCTGTCGTTGACCTGAAAATGTTTGAGTAGAGGAATGAGCCTACTCGCTCAGTGAATAATATTTCACTTAGCCATCATCGGATAACTCCATATTTTACATTTAACAGGAATATGTGAATAAATTAACAAACTGAGCAGTTCTAATTAAACAGTGCAATTATTGCAGAAAAGTATACTGAACATTTAAAGAACAAGTATTATAAATTCTAAATCTGAACATACACAAGTTTCATATTAATCTATCTTAATTCTAAGTGATCATCTTTTAACTTATGCCCTGATCATATGCAGTGTACTCTGCATATAAAGTCTCGTAGCGAACTATGAACCCACCGTACAAGACTTAGCGACACACTCGGGAAATGCTAAGTCTGACTGTCATCCTGGTCTGCGTCAGGACTCTCAGGCTCACACGGCCTCACTGCACTCTCAAAGAGTGTACTCTAGACTCCTCCTCTAACTTGAGCACACAGGCGGAGAGTCTGAGTTACCACCATGACACACGCACGGATTATTGTTGAATAACCCCTATTTACTTCCCGTGCCACCGTGACACACGCACGGATTATTGTTGAACACTGCCTCTCTGTCCTCGTGCCACCGTGACACACGCACGGATTATTGTTGAACACGAGCCACCGACCATCTAGACACACGCTAGGTAGGTCGTTTCACCACTAAGGCACAAACCTCTCAAAGGGGTTCTACGGTGTCAGGGCATCTAAGTCTAACACATTTTATTATAACAAGAAAACTCTTATAACATTGTGTCTCTCTCTCACATATTCAACTACTGGAATATAATGTAATTCTGCAATTCACTAGCTGAAATTAGAAGTTCAACTTTCATAACATTTCTACATATAGTGCAACAGCTATTCACTTATATCGCAATAACTCATAACTCAGCTATGCTTTCATGCACACAGATTCGTTTACTGTAAATAGATTTCATATCTATTCCACGTCTCTATACTGATTTCATATTATTGAACATTCAAATATACTATATTGAAAGGAATACTCAACCTCAAATACTTTATCACATTTATTCGCATCTTACTGAAATTACACGTAAGGCATGCACATTTATATTACTAATCATTTCATTTCGTTTGAACTATGCAAATTAAAAGTCTAAGGATGCTAACTATGCTCGGCATCCGGGTATTCTCTATTACCCACATATACACGTAAACATCATTTTCATATATGCAATATCTACAATTAAACGAGTTAAACCTTGATAATTAAGTGAGATAATACTCACCCAATTCGGTGTGTTCGTATACACCGAAAATGTCCACAAACACGCCTAATTCTACTTTTCTGCAACTTTGCATGCCGTGCAACTGATTTGCACCCCGTGCAATCTGGGCAGAAACACTTCTGTTCTATTTTCTGCAACTTTGCACCCCGTGCAACTGATTTGCACCCCGTGCAATCTGGGCAGAAACACTTCTGTTCTGTTTTTCTGCAACTTTGCACCCCGTGCAACTGATCTGCACCCCGTGCAACTGATCTGCACGCCGTGCAAACCTGTGCAGAAACAGAAATCCCCGACATCAGCTTTCTGTAACTTTGCACGCCGTGCAAACTGATTTGCACGTCGTGCAACCTGCACAGAAACGGAAATCCCCGAGGAAGAAGGTGGATTTGGGGTCGATTCGCGGGAAATCTCCGCACGAAATACCTTGGGAACTTTAAGACGACCTAGCAGCAACTCGTAGACGTTGCTTTTCACGCCTTTGGCCGCTCCTAGCACCTCCTTGGCCGGCTCCTATCTTGGCCGGGCAGCAGGAACGGGGAAGAAGAAGGGGAAGGGGAAGAAGGTGAAGTGGCTGGCTGATTCGGCTGGAGAAGATGAGGAATCGAAGAAGAACGGAGAAGGAGGGGCTTGATTGCCCAGCTTTCTCCTCTAGCTCGCTCTCTCCCTCTCCCTTTCTCTGTTTTTCTCAAGCGGCAACTGAAGGAATGAACGTATCATTCATTCAAGGTCGGCTAACAAAGCTAATAAAGGAAAAACTAAAGAAGGGATAAGGAAGGGCGCCCAGGGGTCCAGATGCAAATTACCCAAGAACTTTCAGAAATTACATATAGGTCCCTTCTCGATAAAAAGCTCATATCTTTTTACTCTGAGGTCGGTTTCGCATGATTTCTCTGGCAACGGATCAAGCACAAACTTGTCCTCAACCTCAGGACAAGAGAACAAGCTAATGATACATTAACAGTAGCTCAAAGCTCAAAACACTATTAACAAAAGCAAGTACTCATCTCAACATAACTAGTTCAATTATGCACTAACCAAGGTACTTACTGGTAAAACGAAATGTGGGTCATAACAATCTCCCTCCCTTATAAGAATTTCATCCCGAAATTCCTAAAAGAGAAAAGGAAACTTGTTACGCATCTCTGATTCAAGCTCCCACGTAGCTTCCTCTATATTGTGATTCCTCCACAAAACTTTCACTAAAGATAACTCGCGATTCTTAAGCTTCTTGATTCGGTGATCAACTATCTGCACTGGTCCTTCCACGTAGGACACATCTGTCCTAAGCTGCGCCAGTTCTGGATCTAAAATCTTTTCTGTACCGGGATGACACTTCTTCAGCATAGACACATGAAACACATCATGAAGATTTGCCAACTCAGACGGCAAATCCAACCTGTAGGCTACAGGTCCAATCCTCTAAACAATAGTATATGGGCCCATATACCTAGGAGTCAATTTACCTCTCTTGCCAAACCTTAGCACTCCTTTCCACGGTGAAACTTTCAGATAAACCTCGTCACCAACCTCAAACTCAAGAGGTCGACGTCGTCTCTCTATAACTTTTCTGCCTGTCCTGAGCAACCTTCAACTGCTCCCTGATCACAGATATCTTCTCTGTAGTTATATCGACTATCTTAGGTCCAAGAATTTCTTTTTCGCCAACCTCGTACCAACAAACTGGTGATCTACACTTTCTGCCATATAGAGCTTCATATGGGGCCATTCCAAGACTAGAATGGTAGTTGTTGTTATATGCAAACTCCATCAGACTTAAGTGTTCTTCCCAGTTACCTCTGAACTGCAGAACGCATGCTCTTAGCATGTCTTCAAGAGTCTGAATGGTCCTCTCAGACTGACCATCTTTCTGTGGGTGAAACGCTGTACTGAACCTCAACCTTGTGCCCAATGCACGATGTAACTGATCCCAAAACCTGGATGTGAACTTAGGGTCTCTGTCAGAAATAATGGAAACTGGAATACCATGTAATCTGATTACCTCGTCCACATATATCTTGGCCAGCTTCGGAACATCAAAGGTTGACTTGACAGGAAGAAAGTGAGCAGACTTAGTTAGTCTATCCACAATCACCCATATCGAGTCCGAACCTCTAGGCGTCCTGGGTAACCCTATTACGAAATCCATCGTGATATGTTCCCATTTCCATTCAGGTATAGAAAGCGACTGCAAGGTACCAGCAGGTTTCTGATGCTCAGCTTAAACCTGCTGACACACTCCACATCTAGCCACATACTCAGCCACATCTCTTTTCATACCAGACCACCAGTACAGCTCTTTGAGGTTCCTGTACATTTTCGTGTTACCTGGATGCATAGCATACATAGAAGCATGCACTTCTTCAAGAATCTGCTCTTTCAGCTCACTGTTCCCAGGTACACACAACCTGTCATGTAGATACAACACACCTTCGTCAGAAAACCTGAATTCTGACCTTTTACCTTCTGACATATCCTGCATAACCTGCCACAACTCGTCATCACATTATTGCAACACCTTAATCTGATCATAGAAAGTAGGTTTGACCTGCATCTGAGCAATCAACCCACTCTGTCCAGACACATCCAAGTCTAAGTTCAACTTTCGCATATCTACAAGCAAGTCTCTCTTGAAACATGCCATAGAAAATGCATCAGCTGTTGAGCTTGACTTTCTACTTAAAGCATCTGCCACAACATTCGCTTTACCAGGATGATAATCGATTGTCACCTCATAATCCTTGATCATCTCAAGCCATCTTCGCTGTCTCAGATTCAAATCCTTCTGAGTGAAGATATACTTCAAACTCTATGGTCTGTAAACACCTAACATGTCTCACCATACAAGTAGTGACGCCATGTCTTATGAGAATGAACTATAGCAGCTAATTCCAGATCATGAGTAGGGTAGTTCTCTTCGTTCTTCTTAAGTTGTCTAGATGCATAGGCCACAACCTTGCCTTCTTACATCAACACACAGCCTAAACCTCTCCTGGAAGCATCGCAGAACACTGTATAACCTTTATCTGCCTATGGCAAAACCAACACTGGCGCTGTGGTCAACTTCCTCTTCAAGATCTGAAAACTCTTCTCACAGTTAACAGACCAAACAAACGGTGCATTCTTCCTCGTCAAACATGTCAAGGGTGATGCTAGCATACTGAAGTTCTATATAAACCTTCTGTAATAGCCTGCTAATCCCAAGAAACTTCTAATCTCAGTAGGAGTCTTAGGCTGTTCCCACTGAAGTACAGAATAAACTTTCTTAGGGTCAACGCTAACTCCATCTCTCGAGATAACATGACCAAGAAATGCTACCTCGGCCAACCAGAACTCACACTTGCTAAACTTAGCTTACAGCTGGTGTTGCCTCAACAACTGCAACGCTACTCTCAGGTGTTGCTCATGTTGCACATCATCTCTGGAGTAGATCAGAATATCATCTATAAAGACTACAATAAACTGATCTAGGAACGGTTTGAAAATCCGATTCATAATATCCACAAAGGCTGCTGGGGCATTGGTCAGCCCAAACGACATGACCAGAAACTCATAATGCCCATACCTGGTTCTGAAAGCTGTTTTGGGAATATCAGAGGCCTTTTTTCTGATCTGATGATATCCAGATCTCAAATCTATTTTAGAGAAGATCGTCGCTCCACGCAACTGATCAAACAGATCGTCTATTATCGGCAAAGGATACTTGTTCTTGATAGTGATCTTGTTCAGTTGCCTATAATCTATACAGAGATGCATGGTACCATCCTTTTTTCTTAACAAACAGGACTGGAGCACCCCACGGCGAAGAACTGGGTCTGATGAAACCCTTATCCAGCAACTCCTGTAGCTGCACCTTGAGTTCCTTCAACTCTGCAGGTGCCATTCTATAAGCTGGCAGTGCTACTGGATGACTACCTGGATATAACTGAATCTCAAAATCAATGTCTCTGACAGGAGGTAAGCCTGACAACTCTTCTGGAAAAACATCTAAAAACTCACTAACTACTAGCACATCATAAACACTGGCGGTGCTCTTCTCTATTCTAGTGTCAACCACATGAGCAAGGAACGCTTCACATCCTTTCTGTAGCATCTTATCAGCTACTGCAGCTGATACAATGCACGTAGGCAGAACTTTCCTATTTCCAGTAAAGACACAAGAAAATTCACCTTGTTGAAAGGTAGCTTCCTTCTTCCAACAATCGAGTTGCACTCGATATGTCTCAAGACAATCCATACCCAAGATGACTTGAAAAGTATTGACATCCAGGGGTATGAGATTAGCATCAAAGGTGTAACCTCCAAAAGATAACAAACATCTGGGACAGAACTCAGATAAAACTATTGGTCCACCTAGTGGAACCCTCAACACTAACTCGTCTACCAACACTTGAGTTAACAGATTAAGTTTACCAACTAAAGAACGTCGTATGAAAGAGTGAGTAGCACCCGGATCTATCAAAACTGATACTGGTATACTATTAAACAAAAGCATCTCTCCTGTAATGACTTGTGAAGAGATTATACCTTCCTGAGGTGTCAAAGAGAAGAAACGCGTTGAAGCTCTCCCTCTGCCACGCTGTCCTCTCTGACCACTTCTGCCACTGGGCACACCACCACCTCTAGAACCGAAAGCCATAGAAGAACTCGATCCTTCCACTGGAGGTTGTCTCTAGACATCATGAAATGGGGGCTGAAAAACTGGTGATGCTGCTGGTTGAAGTTGAGGGCAAAACTTCTTTTTATGTCCCATCTGACCACAATGATAACAACCTCGAAATTCCGAACCCTGACACTGACCAGAGTGTGATCTTCCACAAGTATTACATACTCACGTTTCCTGCCTCAGTGGACCAGTCACAGAGGTAGATGATCCAGATGGCCGCCCATAAGAAGAAGATGTCACCTCACCAGATCTTGGTCTACTGAAACAACCAACACTGCGTCCCAGCTTAGAGAAGAAACCTCTACCTCCACCTCTGTACCCACTACTGGACTGTCTTCCACTAAAATCCATAGACCTCTTCTTAGTCTCAGATATCTTGTCAGCATTCACAGATTCTTCAACCTGTCTGGCCGCCTCAACGAACTCACCAAAATTCTCTCTGTTCCTCCTACTAGTAGCAAAAACTTTATGTCGAATATCTGACCTCAGCCCTTCCTGAAACCTTCTACATCTCTCTATGTTATCAGGTACAAGATGAGGATAGAAGTTCGCCAACCTGGTGAAAAGCGCTTCATATTCTGTAACTGACATGCTTCCTTACTTAATGTTCTGTAACTGCCTAGTTTTCTCATTAATGAAAGTGGGTGGATAAAATTTAAGATGGAACTCCTCAGAGAAATCCTGCCAAGTAAACTCTGAACCTCTCCTTTTATCCTCCACACCGTGCCACCACAACTCTGCATCGCCCGTCAAAAGATAAACTGCGTGATTAATCTTTTTCTCTTCTGGAAGCTCCATCAGGCGATAGACCTTCTCTATTTATCTCAACCACTCATCAGCCTCAGCGGGATCTGTAGTACCACTGAATTCTGTACCACCAAGCTTCTTCACAAGCTCATATGATCTCATCAGATCCTTACTGCTGGTAGAAGTAGAAGCTCGCCTATCAGCCTTGTATCTCTCTCTGGTCTCCAGAAACATCCTGTACATACGGGATGCTTCATCCACATGGTCACCACCACCTAGACCTATGTACAGAGGATCAGGGCCAACATGACTCTCAGCCTGGTCATCATGACCAAAACCTCTTCCTGCCATCTGCAATAATATAACATAATATTTCCTGTTAGAAAACTGCAGATAGAAGAAAGACACCTAAACCTTAATCCTATTGGTCTCTTATCGTCCCCTGACTTGGACTCTGAGTAACTATGTACTCATCCTAAGCTCTGATACCAAAAGATGTCACACCCCAATCTCACACTAACCACTAATCACGAGATTAGGGCGCGACGGAGGAATTATCACATAAACAAATCACTGAGAACTTTTTTTCTTTCTTTTTAAAACCTCGTAATGATATCCGGATTATTGCTGTAAACTAAAACATAATAAACTACTGCGGAAGCATTTCAATTAAACTGGCTAGAGAACATAAACAGAGTTTACAACATGTAACATTGTTTAACAGAAAGTAAACATAACAGTTAATTTACATCTTTATACACATTTCACATACACACTCTCTCTCACCCACACCATGTCCCAAGGACCGAGGGGAAAGGACTAAGAGACCTCTAACTAGACTAACTACATATACCTTCTACAGATTAAGCGTTAGGATGAAAAGATCCTTCCAATTCTTGTTGCTGTCGTTGACCTGAAAATGTTTGAGTAGAGGAATGAGCCTACTCGCTCAGTGAATAATATTTCACTTAGCCATCATCGGATAACTCCATATTTTACATTTAACAGGAATATGTGAATAAATTAAAAAACTGAGCCGTTCTAATTAAACAGTGCAATTATTGCAGAAAAGTATACTGAACATTTAAAGAACAAGTATTATAAATTCTAAATCTGAACATACACAAGTTTCATATTAATCTATCTTAATTCTAAGTGATCATCTTTTAACTTATGCCCTGATCATATGCAGTGTACTCTGCATATAAAGTCTCGTAGCGAACTATGAACCCACCGTACAAGACTTAGCGACACACCCGGGAAATGCTAAGTCTGACTGTCGTCCTGGTCTACGTCAGGACTCTCAGGCTCACACAACCTCACTGCACTCTCAAAGAGTGTACTCCAGACTCCTCCTCTAACCTGAGCACACAGGCGGAGAGTCTGGGTTACCACCATGACACACGCACGGATTATTGTTGAATAACCCCTATTTACTTCCCGTGCCACCGTGACACACGCACGGATTATTGTTGAACACTGCCTCTCTGTCCTCGTGCCACCGTGACACACGCACGGATTATTGTTGAACACGAGCCACCGACCATCTAGACACACGCTAGGTAGGTCATTTCACCCCTAACGCACAAACCTCTCAAAGGGGTTCTACGGTGTCAGGGCATCTAAGTCTAACACATTTTATTATAACAAGAAAACTCTTATAACATTGTGTCTCTCTCTCACATATTCAACTACTGGAATATAATGTAATTCTTTAATTCACTAGCTAAAATTAGAAGTTCCACTTTCATAACATTTCTATATATGGTGCAACAACTATTCACTTATATCGCAATAACTCATAACTCAGCTATGCTTTCATGCAAACAGATTCGTTCACTGTAAATAGATTTCATATCTATTCCACGTCTCTAAACTAATTTCATATTACTGAACATTCAAATATACTATATTGAAAGGAATACTCAACCTGAAATACTTTATCACATTTATTCACATCTTACTGAAATTACACGTAAGGCATGCACATTTATATTACTAATCATTTTATTTCGTTTGAACTATGCAAATTAAAAGTCTAAGGATGCTAACTATGCTCGGCATCCGGGTATTCTCTATTACCCACATATACACATAAACATCATTTTCATATATGCAATATCTACAATTAAACGAGTTAAACCTTGATAATTAAGTGAGATAATACTCACCCAATTCGGTGTGTTCGTTTACACCAAAAATGTCCACAAACACGCCTAATTCTTCTTTTCTGCAACTTTGCACGCCGTGCAACTGATTTGCACCCCGTGCAATCTGGGCAGAAACACTTCTGTTCTATTTTCTGCAACTTTGCACCCCGTGCAATCTGGGCAGAAACACTTCTGTTCTGTTTTTCTGCAACTTTGCACCCCGTGCAACTGATCTGCACCCCGTGCAACTGATCTGCTCGCCGTGCAAACCTGTGCAGAAACAGATTCCCCGACATCATCTTTCTGTAACTTTGCACGCCGTGCAAACTGATTTGCACGCCGTGCAACCTGTGCAGAAATGGAAATCCCCGAGGAAGAAGGTGGATTCGGGGTCGATTCGCGGGAAATCTCCGCACGAAATACCTTGGGAACTTCAAGACGACCTAGCAGCAACCTGTAGACGTTGCTTTTCACGCCTTTGGCCGCTCCTAGCACCTCCTTGGTCGGCTCCTATCTTGGCCGGGCAGTAGGAACGGGGAAGAAGAAGGGGAAGGGGAAGAAGGTGAAGTGGCTGGCTGATTCGGCTGGAGAAGATGAGGAATCGAAGAAGAACGGAGAAGGAGGGGCTTGATTGCCCAGCTTTCTCCTCTAGCTCGCTCTCTCCCTCTCCCTTTCTCTGTTTTTCTCAAGCGGCAACTGAAGGAATGAACGTATCGTTCATTCAAGGTCGGCTAACAAAGCTAATAAAGGAAAAACTAAAGAAGGGATAAGGAAGGGCGACCAGGGGGCAGGATGCAAATTACCCAAGAACTTTCAGAAATTACATATAGGTCCCTGCTCGCTAAAAAGCTCATATCTTTTTACTCTTAGGTCGGTTTCGCATGATTTCTCTGGCAACGGATCAAGCACAAACTTGTCCTCAACCTCAGGACAAGAGAACAAGATAATGATACATTAACACTAGCTCAAAGCTCAAAACACTATTAACAAAAGCAAGTACTCATCTCAACATAACTAGTTCAATTATGCACTAACCAAGGTACTTACTGGTAAAACGAAATGTGGGTCATAACACTGTTTCTCCAACATCGCCATCCCTCTAATCTTAGACGGCATGCTTCTCTGGTCAGTGACCACAACAAACTCAGTCGAGTTCCTCCCCCACACACCCAAC
This sequence comes from Alisma plantago-aquatica, assembly GCA_963693085.1. Lineage (NCBI taxonomy): Eukaryota > Viridiplantae > Streptophyta > Magnoliopsida > Alismatales > Alismataceae > Alisma > Alisma plantago-aquatica. The sequence continues at coordinate 1,343,300,343 of OY856412.1, read as the reverse complement.
TCTCTGGGGATCGAGTTAATTATCTTGTGAATCACTGATCCTCTGACATCATCATTCCTCAACTCTCTCTTGAGATCACAGGCAAAAGAACAAACCCACCATGGAGCATCCTCGTTACCCCACAGAATTCTATGGACCTGCTCATCATCGATCTCTAACACATAGATATTTAGATTATTATCCACCGTGAATTTCATTCCAATGGCGCATGCCTGCAGGTAAGCTGCAATATAGTCAGAAGCTTTCAGCCAAGCTCAAAAGATCATAAATATTCGAGCATCGTGATTGCGAACAACACCCGCCGCCCATCTTCGATTCACACCATTCACGTCCTTATCTCTACCAATGGTGATATTGTATTTGAGATTATGTAGATCCGGTGTCCTCCATCAGAATAATTTGATCTCCCTCATCTTCGTCTTGGGTTCGTCAAATCCCGCTTCCCTCATAGCAACATAAATATCTACGTTAGGTGAAATAAGAAAGGAATTCTTCTTCAAAAGAGTGTTAATGGACAAAATATTTTGTTCCCATTCCCGGCTCTCAGATCTCCTGGTTCCATCGTATCTAGCCACGCATCGTAGTCTCCAAATACTGAAGGGGATGAGGGCTGAGAGATTTCCGATCAACCAGTCATCTATCTTCTTGGATTGACCTCGTGCGCAGCTCACTATTAGGGAGTTGAAATCATTCGGGACAGCAACATTCGTTATTGACGCAAACTTATTCCAGAAAAAACCAGCGAGCTGTCCTTGAAAAAGCAAATGGACCATATCTTCTGTCTTCGGCTCCTCACAACAATCACACTTGGAGACTATAGGTATGCAACACTTAGATATGACGTTATCATCAGTACGAACAGCTCCCCGAAGGAATTTCCATAGAGTAGCACTCGCTCTGGGTACCTCAAGGCTCCAGATCTTCCCTATGTCTGAAGGTCCCTCCTGCAAATCTACAACCAAACATTTCTTCACAGATTTCAGTGAAAACTTCCCTCTCACGTCCGGAGCCCATATAAGACTGTCATCTTCATCATCTAGCCTCACCTCAACTCTCTAGATCAAATCAATACCCTGATCGTCAAGAATCTGACGGAGTGCCGGCCAATCCCATCCCTGGTCCTGAATCCAGAAGTCCTTAATCAAGAACAGATGCCTGCTGTCACTGTTATAAATGGCATGATCATATAGAATCTCCTCACACCACCACGAATCCCAGAAAGGGATATCGCCTCTACCAATTCGCCATCTACAATTAGGGTATATCTTGGGGAACATGTCCCAGACCTTCTTCCAAAAAGGCAAAGGGGTGCTTCCGATCTTCAGATTACAAGGATATGCCCTAGATCTGCCCATATGATGATTTCGATATTTGTCTCTACAGAAGGTAGCCCACATGGTGTCCCCAGTCAAAACCTCCCAACACGCCTTTGCAAGTAGGGCTTCATTTATCATCCAAATAGATTGTAGGCCTAAACCACCTCTATCCGTTGGAGTAGCAACCCTATCCCAGCTCAACCACGCCTTTATGTGATTATTAGATCTATCTGCCCAAAGGAAACTCGAGAATTTCTGCTCAATTCTCTTGATGATCCTCGACAGAATTCCAACGGCAGCACTAGTATACAAAGTGATCGACGTCAGAACATGTACAACTAGGAGTCTCCTACCAGCAAAAGAAAGGAGCTTCGACTTCCAAGAAGCAATCTTCGCATATATCTTCTGAATCATATGATCATAGTCTTCCATCTTCATTCTGCCTTTGGAAATAGGGACCCCGAGGTATGTCAAAGAGTCTGTAACATCTCTAATCTGCAGAGTCATAGATATAGAATCCACCATATGTTGTTCCTGACCTCCCACCACGCAGACTGACTTATCTCTGTTGATACGCTACCCCGTGGCCTTCTCATATGCCACAAAAATCTTCCTGATCTGCTCAATGGAGTTTGGGTCCGCGTTACAGAACAGTAGTATATCATCTGCGTATAGCAGTATAGAAGGGGCCTCCGCATACCCTCTAGTAATGAAATGGGAAATAGCTGCATCTCTGGTAGATCGGTTAAGCTTTCTGCACAGGAAATCTTCAAATATTATAAACAAATAAGGGGATAACACATTGCCTTGTTTAAGGCCCTTGCTCATCTGGAAGAAACCCGCTGAAACTTCGCCAATGGTCACTGTCGCCCAAGTATGAATAAAGAAGTTCATAACCAGCTCCACAACATCAGGAAGAAAACCCACGCCTGCTAGAATCTTCCTCAGGACCGTCCAATCCACCCGATCATATGCTTTCGACATATCATATTTCACCACTATGTTTGGGTGGCTATGTCCCTGGTTAATATCGTGCATGAGCTCCTTTACCAGTCTCACATGATGGGTGATATCCATCCCTTTTAGGAAAGCCCCCTGTGTTGGAGATATTAGCCTAGGCATGAGAGGAGCAAGCATATTACTTAGGATGCGTGCCAATATCCTCACCGACATGTTCTCAATCGAAATGGGCCTAAAATCGGTCGTCAAGACCCTAGGAGAATCGACCTTAGGTATAAGGAGGATCCTGCAGTAGTATAAGCTTTTGTGGCATATCTGTCCTCTGAAGAAAGCTCCCGCCAACGCCATGAAGTCAGAGCCAATGGAGTTCCATGTCGCCGTGAAGAAAGGTAGTGTGAACCCGTTTGGGCCCGGGGCCGAAGAGACATCCATCTCTGTCATCGTCTTCAACACCTCCTCCTCGTTTGGAACAGCCATCAGCGAAAAATTATCATCCATTGGGATAACTTCCTGGATCTCTTGCATAAACCAATTAAGATTATCCTGATCAACGTCGGGAACGTCGTTGTAGAAATCTTGGAAAAAAACACCGCTTTCTCTACCATCATGTTCTGGTCTGCTATGATCATCCCATCCTGCAAAACTAAGGACTCTATGCACCTCCTTCTTCTACGCGATTTAACCACAGCGTGGTAGAATCGAGTGTTTCGATCGCCATCCTTCAGCCATTCAATCTGTGCTTTCTCCTTCTAGATCAACTCCTCCATGTCAAGCAGCTGTTGAAGCTCTTTCTCCGCCGTCTTTAACATCATCTCATTAGTCAATGTAGGGTTTTCATCAAATGCCACCTGAGTGGTAGAAACAACATCATGAAGGTCCTTAACACGTTGAGAAGTGTCCCCGAACGTCGTTTTGCTCCAAGACTTCAGCGCCAACTTAACCCTCTTCAAATTTTGGAAGAATATGAAGGATGGATGCCCCACCACCGGTTCTTGCCACGCCTGCTGGATCACATGCATACACTCTTCATGCTTAAGCCAAGCTGAATGGAAGGTAAAGTGAGATGATCTTCTGTCAGCCTGCTGATCACCAGGAACAATTAAAATGGGGCAGTGATCTGACACCCTGAATCTCGTTAGATGTATGGATCGCGTCGACGGTTGTCCCGCTAGCCAGGCATCATTGCATAGTGCTCTATCGATTCTCTGCCAAATCATGGGAGTAAGCTGTTGTTTGTTTACCCAAGTAAAACGACTACCTTCAAAAGGCATCTCGTTCAGTCTCGCATCCGAGATGAAAGAATTAAAATCGAGCATGTCTTGATATGGAAGCCCAGTCCAACCTAACCACTGATAACACCAAATTTTGTGACATTTTTGCCCTTTATTCTGTTATCAAAACTACCCTTTTCTTCTATTTTCCTCTATTTTATTAGCATTTTCGCAATAATTGGCCAAGCAACGCTCTTATTCCAATTTTTCCTATCTTCTACAGAGTTTTCCTCGTTTTTGTGCAATAAGGCCGGTTCCGGCCCACAATAAGTCTAAGCCCGCCTCGACCTTCCTGACGCCCGATACAACCCAGCCCGACAGGGGCTGGGCGACACAAGAATGATCGATGGAGAAGGGCACCTCGCGAAAGGGACGTGCCGGCAGACACACCTTCTACCCGACAGGGAGCCAAAGCCGCTCGACGACCCAGCTCGACGAGCGATACGACCACCCACCGGAAGGTGTGCCGCCCATCACGTGACGAATAGCCAGCACCTCGCGCCGAGATATGCCTGTATCGGCCATCCACATCCATCGACCGGCGTATAAGGGAGCTACGTGGCGCTTCGAGCACCATGTTTTCTCACCAACCAGCTGACTATAAATAACAGCTACAGGAAGCCAAAAAGACAGGTTGGAGAGGTCGGGACGGCTGGCCAGTTCACAGTTCGGACAGTTGGGGACTTGAGCTATCTGCGAGAGAAGTGCGAGAGCAACCGTATCGTGCCCCAGTGCTCGTACCGGGCAACACTAGGTGAGCTCTTCCTCATCCCGAGAGGGAGAGGATCGGTTCACCTAGGACTGTACCGGACGACACTGAGGGCCGATATCGGCCGATGTAGATACGTGACACGAGTGCCTGACAGCAATGCCCGACAGTAGTATATGTAAATCCATGGCCGACACGATACCGAAACCGATACGCTCCGCCCGTCAGTCGTGCTGCCTGAGAGGGTGTGCCACCCGACATGAGCGTATCGGCCAGGGTCTTCGAACGATACAGTCGTCCATCAGGCGTGCTGTTCGAGAGTTCGTGCCACCCGACACAGCTGTACCGGGATAGGTCCCTGGACGGTATCGGGCTGGGAGTAGTAGTAGTCTGTCGCCCTTCTACATCAAGAAGGCGACATCTATCTTTAATTCTGTTATTTAAATTCTTAGCTTATGCACTATATTAAGACCCTTATTGCTGATGGAAATAGAAATGCCTAATTGTAATTTGTTTAATGCTTAGTGCCTTATGATTGGATAACTGCTGTGTTGGATATCTGAACTCTAGCTTGCATGTTTTGGATCGCATTTCACTTAGCTACCGAATCGTCTTTCCCGTCGCAACTACTTCGAGAGTTGGGTTGTGACTCTAGTGTTCGGTCCGATTCTGGAGTACGAGAGTGCCCGGAACGGAGTTGTTTTAGTATCATTCCACTCTAAATTGAGCCCTGCAACCTCGAGAGGGGTGTTGATGCTTGGTTAGAGGCACCCGCTCTGAGAGGAGGGGTGCAGGGTGATACTGCTACTGCTTGTCTTACTGAAGTCTTGTCCCTTATTTTACGCCTTAAACTGCAGTTTATCTTTCTATTTTCTGTCGCATGAAAATTCCTAAAAACTGCTAAATGACAAAATCTTAATCTTTCTTGTAGCTCCAGTTGGAGATAGTTTTCTTTGATTTAATCGTGACATCTTGTTGTTCCCTTCGGGGAACTTTAATATCTCTTTATATCCACCGGAGTGTAGAGTGTCGATTCAGAGTCGTCAACACAACCCACCTTGTCCCTGTGTTCGACCCCGTATGACTACTTCGACCCTGTAAACAAAGTTGCGGGGGCCTAGAAGGATTCGGGTTATAAATGCGAAGGCTCGACTACCTCAAATACGCCTCCTATTTTAGGACGCGCGATTTAGGCCGGTCAACCACATCCAACAACTCCACGGCCCTATCAGCGTGCAAAAAAGGCTCCATAAGGCAGACGACATCTGGTTTGTGCCATGCACAGATCCTACCAAGGACTCTTCTCGTAGGGTTGTTAGCCGCTCCCCTAATATTCCAGAAGATAGCTTTGGAATTCATAAAGGAACAGAAGAACCGCTATACTCCGGTTGGGGCGCCCGCCACTCAGTAGCTATATCTCCTCTCTCCCTCCAAACTATCGAGTTCATCCGAGAATCTGTCATCATCGACGAAACTATGTCTTGATCTTTCATGTCTAGGAACAGATCGTCCTCTTCTAAAGCCCTCTCTGTCTCTTCTAAATCTCGATCTCTCCCGGTCCCTTCTGCCCCTTCTATATCTTTCATCATCTTCAAACTCAACATGTAAGAAATCCTCCAGTCTCCTGTTCTGGAGAAACTACCTATTGGCCTCTGTATCAATAATCATCCTTCTAGGGGATCATTCTCTATGGATCTGATCACCCACTGATGGCCGCACAACCTGTTGTCTGACTGGTGGTACATTTCTCGATCTATCATCTCCCTGTATCGGTGGGACCGGCGGCGGCAACGCATTCACAGCAATCGTATCTCCTCTCCAACTCATTAACGCCTCTGGCGGAATCCCTAATTCCTTGCCAACCTCAGTGATTGTGGTATTCTTCAAGCCAGTCTCTCCTCTAGCCACCATGTGCAACTGCACAGTCGCTCTCCTTTCCCCAAAAGTAACTGATACAAATTGCGGCACATCTTCTCTAAAAGCTTCGACTTGGACCAGGATCCCAGATATATCATCTTCTGCTCTCTGCCAATCAGAAATGAAGCCCAAGCTTCCAAACTGCCTGATAATAGCGGCTATGGATGCATCATCCCTACAGATCAAAGGGAGATCTGCAATCCAAAACCAAAAGGTTTCCTTTCGGCTAAGCCTTTCACCTCCCTTCATATGATATAGATTAATCTTGGCTCTAAGGAATGCAGGAACTCCTCTCCCAGCCATGTCCCGCGCCTCCTCTGGGCACGAGAAGAAAGCTACTGCTTTCCTCACTGACATGGTAAAGGTCAGCGACCCCCGGCCAACAGTCGTGCATGAAGTGGCTTAGAGCAAGCCATGGAATACTCTCCGACATGGATATCTCAATCGCCCTCTCCAAGGTTCTATCCTTATTCCTCCTGACTTCATCATCCGGCCCAATATCCACCGTGGTCCGCTTCAGGACGTGTTGCGGGGCTCCTCTCTCTAGAATCGCCGGCGTCAACGGGGGAAAGGTCGTTCGGGACTGGATGTCCGGGACCCTAGGCGTCAAGGGGACGTGACAACACCCGACGACATGACCTGGCCTCCGACATCGGTAGCATACCTTTCTCCTTTGACACTGAGCTTTCCAGTGTCCCTTTCCCATACATCTGAAACAAACGTCGTGTGGGATGCCGTAAAGAGGTTCCTTCCTCCTTGGTCTCTCATCCGTCAGGGTCGGCGCCGCCGTCACCTGGTTTGGCGCTTCCCCTCCCTCGATCGTCGGTATCGGAACGCCTGTCGACGATCATCCTTCCACCGGTGTGGGAGCGGTCGTGTAAACCACTTAAGCATGCGGTGCGGGGATCACATCTGTCGTCCCAGGGTTCTCCGTTCTCGCTGAGCCAAGACCATCAGGATTCCCTCCGTTCTGGCCTTCCTCCTCATAAACCCTAGGCGACGAGTTATGGTGTTGCTCCTCGCCGTTATCCAAAACAGTCCTAATATCCAGTAATATCTCCTCTGTTGGTACGTTAGACGCCACCAGGTTCGACCTCCTCTCCGCAACAGCCTACTGTGCATGGACTCCACGCATGCTCTGCCGGGTAACTTTACGTATGAGAGGCGATGGCAACATCTCAGACCGGAAACGCAACGAAAAGGGGATGGTAGTCCCCAGCTGGAGGAGTGCCAAGCCGGAGCGTATGGCGGCGGCTCCGCCAAAGGCAAAATCGCCCTAGGGGTTAGCGCCTATCGTGTGGGCTCCAAGTCACATGATTAGGGTTTCACTTTTTTAGTTATGCCGATTGGGTGAATTAAGGCTTTAGCACACAAGTGGACATATAAAATACTAATTAAATCTTGCAAGCATAACTATATTGAAACTATAGAATTTATAAAACATATAAGGTGTGAACTTGTCATGTCATCTCAAGGCATCACCATCTCATTTCCTTAAACAAGGCTATCAATGTCACCACTTGTTAACACTGTCACCTCAGGCTAATCATCATAGTATCAGCACTTGGGATAATAACCCCTTTCACATCATTGGAGGATATCACCTCTCACTAGGCATCAAACCTTCACTAGGTCATAAAACCAATCACATCACTCATGCATATCAACATCACATCATGCCTTAACATGTACAATGTGCATAACCACCTCATTGTATTACGTATAGATTACCATAGCATTCACATAACTATGACATTCATTTCACCTTCAAGGATAGGGGCTCATATGCGGGGCTAGTGACTGGAGTGAAGTCGTAACAAGGTAGCTGTACTGGAAGGTGTGGCTGGATCACCTCCTTTTTAGGGAGAGCTAATGCTTGTTGGGTATTTTGGTTTTACACTGCTTCACACCCAAAAAGAAGCGAGCTACGTATGAGCTAAGCTTGAATATGAAAGTCTTCTTTCATTTCTCGAAAGTGAAGTAAGACCAAGTTCATGAACTTATTATCCTAGGTCGGAACAAGTTGATAGGATACCCTTTTTACGTCCCCATGTCCCTCCCGTGTGGCGACATGGGGGCACAAAAAGGAAAGAGAGGAGCTATTCTTAGCATGATATTGGGGAATCTCAAGAGAGAGATAATATCATAGATCCCTATGTCCCATCATGATCTCAACATGCCTCATAATATACATAACCTTTACCATATCATGCACAAGCCATGACATGCATTCAACCTATAGGGTTAGAATTACACATGGGAGAGAGAAAGTGTAATCAAGTGCTATACATTTGAAGCAAGCTCCATAAACATAGCCTACCCTAGAATTGGGGTTAGGGTTCACACATATAGCTGATCAGGGTTTCATTGCATGTTTAATCACCAAACCCTAGTTATGTTATATCCCACTTTCTTGGAACTAATTAGGTTGTTAATCAACATCACTAGGTGTTAACGTCATCCATAAGTATACAAGTACCCATCCCACTACATTGCACATAGGTAACGACCTTCCATGCATCATGTATGTTTATCAACAACCCGTCACATATGTGTTACGACCAACCATCACCTAACATGTCCCGACCACACTCATGCAACATGTCTCGACTTCACACACCACAAGGCATCTCAACTGTGATGCACCCCTATCTAGGTTGTGACTATGACACACCTCTACCTGGGTCACGACCATGATGTTCCATTGTTAGGCGTCACGACTAAGCATTGTGATTCAGGTGTTACAACCATAGATTAACAAAGCGTCTCGACCAACGCCCATGATAGAGTGTTATGTCCACTCTCAACATGGAGTCATGAGCATCAACTAGCTTAGCATCTCACCCATGCTAGAACATCGTGTTGCAATAAGGAAGAATGCAATGTCGTTCCCTCGATAGAGATCAACATCACACCTACAACAGACACAATGCCATGGTCTGAACATACAAGGTGTTTCGTCCAGAAGCACAACAGACCATTGCTATTTAAATAAGGCCAACCATCACAACCAAACAACTCAATTGTCTTAACCTCATAATGCACATTGGTGCACATCGGGATCAACCCAAAACAACAAGAGAACCCACAATCTTGACCAAAATAAGACCAAACAACAAAAACACCCAACGTCATAAAGATCAAAACTAAAGGATCTAAGAACAACAAACCCTAAAACCAACGTCATGGAAATCATCTAGAAAAGCCACTTAGGAGAGAGGGGAAATCCAAACCTCAAAACATAAAAAAAACACCCAAAACTCCAAAAAGAGCATAAGGAACGAACTTAAATCATGGTGATAGAACCAAAGCTCAAGATACAGTGACACCATCTTCTCAAAGCCACCAAGAAAACAAGCACATAGATATTAGGGCTTAAGAAGGAGAATAATTTACATGAGAATACTTCAAAGCCCTGAACCCTAAATTCATGATAACATTGTATAGCTCATTAGGACCATGTTTAGAGATTAAAAGAGAAGATTTTCATCAAGGAAAGACCGTTGTCTCCAAGGAGAAAACTTCATACAAAAGCTATCACAAAAAACCCTAAAAATTGTGCTATAGAACAATCATAGAAGAACCTTGTGCAAAAGAGGTGAACCCACATTTAACCCATCCAAAACAGAACCTAAACTCCATATTTTATCATGTGACATGAATATCATGGATGTGGCCAAAACCAAAATCAAGACATAGGAGGTAAACCACTATTACGTACCCATCTCTAAAATGGGGTACCTAACCTTAGGGTTTTGGATTTTAAACATATCAAGCATGATAACCACCATCACTTAGGCTCTAGATCATCATATCATCTACTAGCATATTAAGAGAACATTTTAGAGTGATAAATAGGAAAAATGGAAATAAGATTAAAAGTACTAATAATAGAGGACAATATAGAGTTATAAAACCCCCCTTAAGAAGCTCAACACCAAGGTTCCAAAATCAAAGATCAAAGTCTCCAAGAACATGATCCAGAGATTGAAGGAGCTCCACCAAAAGCTCCACTCTCGACCACATAATTATCTTAATAAGGAGAAGACACCAAGTCAAAGATCATATAAGAAAAGATAGACAAAAAGTTCCAGGCCGAGCCAAAAAAGAAAGGGAGAAAGAGAGAGAAGAAACCCTCAACACACTTGGCCCCAGGGCAAGTTCGAGCTCTCCCAGTGGGATGGTGGCTTCTTCAAGCTCAGGTGTGACCTCAAGGCAGACCTAGATCTCTACATGGAGGGAGGGCCATGGTTCTTCGATGAGCGATTAGTCATCTGCCGCAAATGGACTCCCTCCACCAAGCCGGTGCGAGACCTGCTTACTTCTATCCCGTGCTGGGTCACCTTCCCTACCCTTGGACACCTCCGCTCGCTGGACATCTTGGCGTGAGTGGCGAGTTGCGTTGGGAAGCCTTCACATGTGGGGGATTGGGTGTCTGCTGCCTCAGGCTCGGCATAGGCCAAGGCCCTGGTGGACCTTCCTGCTAGCCGTGACCCACCTGATGAAGTGTGGGTTCGCTTCCCGGGTGGTGATGCTGAGAAGGTGCAGGTCCAATACAGGTTTGTTCCGTCACGATGAACATCCTACGAGGCGTTTGGCCATGGTCTTCACAGATGCCCATTTGTCTCCGACAAGACCCGGTCTGATGCCCAGCAGCGACAGGACCTTGGTGGTAACCACCCCTCCAACAGGCCACGCGGTGGCAGCAGCACTGGTGGCCAAGGTGCATTGCCCCGGGGCAGAAGTAGAACCAAAAAGATGAACAAACAAAATGGCAGGCCGAGTTTTGGCGAGGTTGTGGCGGCGGCTAATGGAAACCCGGTGGCGGGTGGATGTTGCGGCAAGGGTGGTGATAGAGCCAATCATCCTGACACAACCTATGACAGGGGGCGTGTGCGGTTGTTGCTCCCAACCCTGATGTGTCTGAGGCCACCCCCTGCAACCTAGAGGCGACGGTGGGCGACGGCATGGACACTGTGATGGTGGGGGTGGATGACCCCGAGCCACCCTGCCCTTGCGCGGCCGAGTTAGGTGTTGTGTCGGATGAGCCAAGTCCTCTGGGAGGAGGCAATTTCACCAACTCTGATCGACCATCATCGCTCGAGAACGACCCACCCTCTACCACCTGCCAGGCCTCGCCAACTAAGGTGCCTACTAGGAAGGGAAAGCACGCCCCTCCGAGGCCAGGGGTGATAGGAACCAAGATCTCGAGATGTGCCCTCACCAACAGGCACCTTCCCCCGCCACCTAAGAAGCAAAAGGTGGTGGTAGCCCTCTCTGCCCCGGGCTCATCAGTGGAAGGTGTTGAGACAGACGGTGAAGCCGAAGCAGAAGCGGTGGAGGAAGTCCTACCTCCCGCTGATGTTGTCCCTGGCCCCAAGAGGAGGCTTGCAACCCGGCGAGGATCCAACCCAACCCCCCACCATTCCCAATGTCAGTAGTGACATGGAATGTGCGCGGTGTCTGCAAGCTGGAAAAAAGGAGAGCGGTGGCCCTCCTCCTATGAGAACAAGGTGCCTCGATGGGTCTGCTGGTGGAGACCAAGCTAAGGAAGGATGCGGGTGGGGAACAGGTGATCAATGAGATATTTTTGGGGGGTTGGAATTGCATTTCCAACATCAACGCCAATGGGAAGGCCAGGGTGTGCTGGGAATGGGACCCCCGTGTGTGGTCTGTAGTGGCTACAACCACCTCTGCCTAGATGATCACTGCCTGGTGCACCAACAAGGGCAGCACACATGTTCTTAGGTCAGTCGTGTACGCCCATAACCAACCTCAATGGAGGCACTCTCTCTGGGAGGAGATGGAGGCGGCCAAGCCACTAGCGATGGTCCCCTGGTTGGTGGCGGGTGACTTCAACGCCATTTGCCATGATAGTGAGAAGGTGGGGGGGTGAAGTTTCCAGGAAGGCTATGAGGGAATTCAACGTTGCGATGGACCAATCAGGCTTGCTGGAGCTCCAGACGTATGTGGGCGACCTCACCTGGTCGAATAGGAGGGAGGTGGGGATCGGGTCTGTTGTCGTCTGGACTGGGTATTGGTCAATGACAGGTGGGAAGCCCTCTTCCCAGCCGCTCACACTTGCCTTTCTTTTTCCCACCTCAGTGACCACGACCTGATGGTCACTTCACCCTTTGTTGCCTCAACTAGGCATCAGGTAAGGCCCTTCAGGAGCCTCAATCCTTGGGCTAGTTGGGATGGGTTCCTGGATGTGGTGAGGGGTGTGTGGTGCTCTTCAGTGATGGGGAACCCGTTCTTCATCGTCGCCTGGAAACTCAAGGTGGTCAAGGCCAGACTCAGGGCTTGGGCCGCGAGCGATGGCGATGTCAGATATGAGAAGAAGAAGACGGAGAAAGAATATGCCACCATCCAGGCGGGTCTCCAATGCCTGCCTTGCTACCCTGACCTGACCCGGAGGGAGAAGGAGGTCAAGGAATGTCTGGATCAGCTCGACGCCACCGTGGAGCTGTTCTTCTACCAGCGTAGCCGAGTCAAGTGGATCCTGGATGGGGAGCGTAATACTGCCTTCTACCAACAGGCGGTCCAGAGGAAGGAGATGAGGGACACCATCCACTACCTCATCGACGAAGACGGCGTACAAGTTAGCAACTAGGAGGAGCTGAAGGGGGAGGTGGTGGCCTTCTACAGTGACCTCTACAATCACAACGGCGGTCCCACCCGTCAGATGCGGCTCCAACCAACCAAGAAACTTACGACGACCCAAGGGCGACATCTCTATAGGCCCTGCACGAGTGAGGAGGTGAGGGTCGTGGTATGGTCTATTGGGCAGGACAAAGCCCCAGGCCCTGATGGGTTTAACGCCAGCTTCTTTAGAAGCTGCTGGAGTGTCATTGGTGAGGACGTAACCAAACCCGTCATGTGGCTTATGAGAGGGGGGGCATGGTGCAGGAAGTCAACCACTCCTTCTTGACACTGATCCTGAAGATGGATGGCGCCACTTCTCTCCGCGACTTCAGGCCGATTGCCTACAGTAGCGTGCTCTACAAAATCTTCGCCAAGTTGTTGGCGGAGAGGCTAAAGGAGGTTATCGGGGGGTTTGTCTCGCACAACCAAGGCGTGTTCATTCCAAATAGAAGCATAATGGACTGCCCCCTCCTAGCAGTGGAGTTCCTCTATGGCTTCGACCTCAAACGCTCAGGCCCAAAGGCCTGCTTAAAGACATACTTATCAAAGGCATAAGAACACGTCGAATGGGAGGCCCTATGGACAATCATGGAAAGAATGGGCTTTCCCGCTACCTAGATGGATTGGATCAGGAAATGGGTCTCCACCTGCTCTTTTTTGGTCCTCGTCAATGGGCTGCCAGTGGGTCTGTTCAACAACTCACGCGGTCTCAGGTAGGGGTGCCCGCTGTCACCCCTCCTATTCATGCTCATCATGGAGTATCTCACCATACTCATGTATGAGGGAGAACGTCATGGCCGCTTCCACACCTACAACGTCAAACGCACTGTCGTCATGTCTCACCTAACCTTCACTGATGACGTGCTCATCTTTGTGGAAGCTACTAGGAAAAGCCTTCTTGGGGTCAGAAGGATCCTGGATGAGTTCAGCGACACGGTCGGGGTCCGCGTCAACCCAACGAAGTCCAAAATCTTCCTCTCAAAAGCGGCGGCAGCGAATGCCAACCTTCTCTGCGGTGCGGTGGGTTGCCCTCTAGACACCCTGCCCACGTGTTATCTTGGGTTCCCTCTTGCTGCTAAAAACCATACATCAGCCTTCTTCAACCCTTGCCTTGACCAAATGAAGAAAATGATCTCCAAATGACCACTGGACGAAATCACCATGGCAGGGCGCTGCCTTCTCACCAAATCAAACCTCCAAGGCCTTGTCACTTTTTGGGCCTTGCAAGGCCATATCCCGGAGAGTACTTGTGATTGTATGGAAATGGTGCTGGCGGATTTTGTGTGGGGGTCCAAACACCATCATATGCACTACGAACACCTGGCCAAACCCACCATGGAGGGGGGTCTGGGGCTTAAGAGGGTCTGTGACATCAACTGTTGGGCCTCGCTACGAAGGCTGGTCCGGTTCCACACCTGCCCTGAGTCGCCATGGACCCAATGGCTACGTAGACGATACGGGTTCTCCTTTCAAGACCCTACTACTATGTGACAGGGGGTGTCCAACTCCTGGAAGAACATGGCCCGTTCCTGGGTGAAGCACAACCACCTCTTCGAACAATCCACCCATGGCCACGTCAAGCTCATCAACCCAAACACCATGATATGGAGGGTGATCCAGCCCCAACAGTCCCCCTATTTCATCGGTAAGACCATATGGGCAGGAACCCTTATCCATAGGTGGAGCTTCACAATCTTTAGGGCATTCCATGGGGCCCTGGCCACTACGAACTGTGTCCACGAGTGGAATGCCAACGCCAGTGATAGATGCACCTTCTGCCGTCAGAGGGAGGACGTTCAACACCTCTTCTTCCGCTGTAATTTCTCCAAACTCATATTTTCACACGTCATGGGCCTTTGTGGGATGGTGATACCCACAACGGCTACCACCCCCAAAACTACCACCCTTATAAAAAACAAAACAAGGGGTTGGAAGGGGTGGAAGTGGCTTGCCCTTGCTGCTTGGACGTGCTCGGCATACTTCATCTGGAAATAGTGCAATGAGAGGCGACACAACCAGCAAACCCTCACCTCCGCGGAGTGTTAGGACCTGGTTGACAAGGCCACGCATCATCCTGCCGAAACACGTGGGTGGAGCTCCACTATTCCAGCCCACATCAGTAGGATGTGGGGTATTTTTCTTTAGTCCTTAGTTTGTTGTTTAGAGCCCATGGGCTTCCTTGGGATTTTTGTAGAGTTACCCCCCCCACACACACCCTTTTTTTGTAGTTATACAGGGGTGGCTGGACGCACCCCACACCTTGGCTTATAAGGTGTGCGGTGTGTCCTGCTCACATGTGTTTATGTTGAGGCTTCCTTGAGCCTTTTGGCCTAGTGCTTCTTGCACCTTGGGGTCTCCTTGTATGGGTGTCCTGTTTTGGGCCACCCTCATCGTTATATTTACCAGTCTATCAAATAGACTATTTCGATGGTCTATGACCCTTGTAATGAGGAGTTTCTCACCCAAAACGACCAACATGGAGGAAACATGGTCTAGGGCCAAGAAAAGAGAGGAGGATGGAGGTAGGATATCAAAACAAATGCCATCAAGGAAGATAAACACTTACTAAGGGTTGAAGATGGGTTATGGTCACCACAAGCATCACATGCTAGAAGAGTTTGGTCACCAAGCTCCAAGTTCAAAACTCCTTGCTCCACCAAGCTCTAAGAACAAGCAAAAGAGAAGAAGATGGAGGGTCGAAAGGGGCTAAAAGCATGGAGAGATAATGGGTTATATAGGTGTAAGATGAGAGAGAAGTCAAGGGATGATGTGTCAACACTCCAAGGTACCAAAGGGACACTTGTCCACTCAAAAGATCAACATACAACCACTCTAGCCTAACATGCAAGACATGGAGATACACTCTACGATTGGATATCTACCACCTTGGTCACGCACATGGTCATGGACGTGACCCTACCATGGTTCACCATCCATGGTCGCAACACACACACCCACCACGATCTTCACTTGGTTGAGATAAAGGACCACTTCAAACCCTAGGTCGAGACATCCTGTAAGATGACAACCATCTCAACCCAAGATCACCCAAGACCTCCTTGTTCATGACCTATCTCATCTAGAGGGGTGTCTCGATCGTGATACCCACCAAACCAGCCCTAGGTCGAGACCTAGGTTGAGACAACACATTATATATACATATTTTGGGAAACCCAACACTCCTAGAAACCCTAATCACCATTCATGGTGACACTCCTCAACCAAGGCTCAAACAAGGTGCCCATTTATTTTTCTCTCCTATAGATGATGTCAAGAAAGAGAAGGAATATTCTAGAGGTGACAAATTACACATCAACCCCCTACTTTGGGTAAATTTCACTTTGCACCAAAACTAGCACATAAAGCACAAACAACATCTAAACAAGATCAAACTTGAGACTTAAGCTCTCCACAAGCCCTAATACATCTCAAAAGATTAGAGAAAGGTTATAAGCAACTTACTTAAGCCAAACAAATAGGGTTACCCCAAAACCCAAGTCAGGGGTCTTATAGTACTCTTATATGTCTACTTTTGCAAATATTTTCAAATTGTGAAAATCTTAGATATATACTAATTACCTTGTGTGTTGACCCTCTGGTTTATCATATGTTATATCTTTAGAAATAGCTGAAGTAAGTTTATGTCTTGTGAGAAAGTGTTTACATTGTACATATTATAAGATCCTAGCTAGTGTACATGATCAAACTTATATAGTATACTCTTCAATATGTAATCAGAATCATATAATAAATAATTCCATTTAATAATATTTATTGATTGTTGAGAATATATTAGTGCATGCTTCTAGTTATTTATTCATATATGCTAAGCTTTTATTCTTCCACATCCATGTTATGATATTACCATTATAGGGTTGCAACCTGGGTCCTTTCACCATAGACTTTCTAGTCATTTGGAGTTTCAATTAGAGGATTAAATAGTTTTCTGAAAAATTCTCTTCTTCTCTATCTTTGTTCTCAAGTGGGGGAGCTATCCATAGTTAGGGGTAAATAAATATGGGCAATATGAGTTGTAATATTTCTTACATAGTGCTTATTTGCTGGTATTGACATATGGTTTCTTTCGTCTCATCTTAAGGAGAGTTGTCGAAGTCAAGTCTTGTGCCTTTAGTGTTGCAGGGCATCATCTTATTTTCACCTCATTTCCTAACAAGTGATATCATAACAAGATTTGAAGGACAAGGAG
The DNA here is from genome assembly GCA_963693085.1 of Alisma plantago-aquatica. Taxonomy (NCBI): domain Eukaryota; kingdom Viridiplantae; phylum Streptophyta; class Magnoliopsida; order Alismatales; family Alismataceae; genus Alisma; species Alisma plantago-aquatica. The sequence continues at coordinate 1,343,283,318 of OY856412.1, read as the reverse complement.
TGCTGATGGCATTTGAATGTGAAAAGGTGCACATTGATGAGAAACAATCACATGGATAACCTCATGACTATGATGCGAGCTTCTCTGTGAGATGTCAAGAAGGACTGAATGATAAACTTTTTACAAGCATAAAATGGTGTATCATGAAAACTTCTAGTCAGACAAGGTCGCTCTAAAGACTTGTGTAGGACAATATGGGTGTGAAGATAGAGAAACACAATGAATGTTGCACGTGAAGGATAAGAGAAACACAATTGTTGTTTAGCTATTACTTAAAGAGTGGAGGATCGAGCTCCTAATGAGGAGTTATGTCAACACAGGAAGCATCATGAGAGGGTTTTTGAGCTTTCTATATATGGTCTGGAACATGTTTTTCTTCCAAAACTGCTAATGTAGACGTGGAGAGAGAAGTGACACCACCATGAGTTTTTGTCTAAGTTGTTTGGGAACAAAGTTAAGTCAGGGTGGGACTTAAAGAAGGTGGATGGAAATGACTAAAAATGATATGTTAGAGGAAGTTGCCACCTATCATAATCATTATTACATAGTCTTTGTTGACCAATATTGCCTTATGAGTTTTCACTTCTCACAAATTTTCTACATTAGGCCTTATGATTTTAATTTTGCATAGCATCGTCACATTCACTTTAATTTCTAACAAAATCATGTTGGATCGAATTTGGTTATGCCACATCCAAACATTGGTTTGCACAATGAATGACCTTCTAGTGCCCCGAATCCCAAACGGGATTTTACTGTATTATTTACCTATTAAAAGAAAAACTGCGCTTTAGGGCATACGAATTGCACACTTCTATGACATAGAAGAGGGACAAATTTGTGCAAGAGGCGTGGGATGGATCGGCTGAGTGTCATAACTCTGAATACCATGAAAAATGATGATGATGACGAGCATTGGGGAGATGTAAGAGTAAGAGAGATGGAGGCAGCGGAGGAAATTTTATCCCATATTCGATCCTTTCGTGAATGTTTTTCGTACAAACAAGGCCCACTATGTATACCATCTGGACTAGTTGGGCTCTAAAAAGGGAAATTGAATGGGCTACTGTTATGGAAAAGCCCAATTGCATTGAAATCATCAATTGTTTGTATGAACTGACCTTGTGAGCCTAGTAAAATTAAACGGATAGCAGCAACTTAGCAGATAGGAGTCCGTGATTTTGTTCAACTACTGCATTATATATAATGTAAACAAGTTAATAGAAAACTCTGCATCATGCGGAGCGCCTAGGGTTTGGGCGTGGAGGCGGCCGCGGCCGCGGAGGAAGAGGACGCGGAGGAACCTACGTCCATGGCAGTATGCCCATGAACGAAGACACCCGCACCCCACATGCCAACGGTGATCTGATCCAACCAAATCGTGAAGCCGCAACTGATGGCGTCGAGACACAGGAGAAATCATACAAGGATGCTATGATGGGCCGCAAGGTTGCTGACTCCATCAAGCTTGTTTCCCCAGACACCCTATGCACGGAAGATATACTGGTGGATCACAGCGGAGCCATACCGGCGATCACAGTAAATCCGACCTCTCTCACACCGCTCTTAGAGCCATGGAAACATGTTGTTATCGTGAAACTAATTGGTGACAACATCGGTTTCCAGACCCTTGTTAACCGGTTGGCTCTGCTATGGTCGCCATCTGACTCCTTCAGAGTCATCGACCTTGAACTCAACTACTATATCATCCAACTCGCGAACGAAGAGGACTTTATCAATGCCATGACAAAGGGGCCCTGGACCATCTTCGGCAATTATCTCTCAGTCCAGTCATGGTCGCCCAAGTTCTGACCTTCTGACCCCATACCCTGCAAGCTCGTGGTTTGGGCCAGGGTAGTCGATCTGCCCGTCTTCTTATTCCAGAACCAACTCCTCTCAAGCATAGGAGATCTGATTGGGAGGACAATCAAAATCGATGCCACTACAACTACAAGAGACCGTGGCAAGTTTGATCGCCTGGAAGTGGAATTCGACACCGCCCAACCCCTTCTTCCCGGAATCTTCTTGAACGGTGAACATTACCGTCTTGAGTACGAGAACCTACCAACGGCGTGCCTACGTTGTGGCAGGTTGGGTCATGGCGACGCTGACTGCTCCTTTGTCAAGCCTTTCACACTAGCGGAAGCCTCATCCTCGAACGCTGCCGTCCCACCAGCACCCTTCTCCTACTCGGCGTCAATCCATGCTCCGAAGCCAGTAAGAAAGACGCAGTCATAGAAGGAGAAACCAAACACCGAAGAAGGAAACAACAAATCCACAACAAAGCAAGCCCAACCAAAAACCAGTCAAGAGCCATCCCACACACCTGTAACGTAGGAGGAGGATGGAGGATGGGAAAAAGTGGTCCACAAGAAGAACAAAAAGAAGCAGAATAACCCACCATCTAAAAAGATGACAAGCAATGAACGTCCACAGGGCGCCAACACCGCAGTACAGGATGACACTGCCATCATCCTAATTGACGATCAAATCTCTGAAGGCCGTGACAAACTCCCTAACAACGGGGAGGCCTTTGTCTTCACTGGGGATAACCCTGAGCCAAGGTCGGACATCCCCCCTGACAAGTTTAGTTGGGGGAACACCACGAACGAGAACGACGTCCTACTCAAGAACAGACACGTCGTCTATCAGAACGTTATGATCAGTACCAGGAGGGAACGAAAGAAAGGAAGGCTGGACCAAATGTTTACCAACCCAAACCCAGGCCACGCAAAGAAGCAATTAGAATTCGACAATCAGAATCAAGAAATGGACACCTCAGACGCCAACACCGCTGAGGGGCCAAAAGCTAATGAAGGAGGCGAGCAGCCTATCGGGCTGCAGGCATCCTTCCATTAATCAACCCGCCTACATCTCTATCCAGCTGTATTAATGGTTAATATCCTTTGCTGGAACATCCAAGGAGCTTGCTCCAAGGATAAGATTCGTCTAATTCGGGATTATAAGATCAAGTACCATCTCCACATGCTAGCACTCATCGAGACCCGATGCAGTGGTACCTCAGCAGACACAATAATAAAAAAGCTTGGCTTCTCCTCCTCCCATAGGGTGGAAGCACTTGGTTTCTCCGGAGGCATCTGGATCCTTTGGGATAGCAACCGCTGCAACATTGAGATTAGTCTTAATCACCGTCAGCTTATCCATTGCAGAGTGAACAACATGTGGCACCTTACAGTTGTTTACGGCAGCCCTCACCCTCTGAAGAGGAATCTTCTATGGACCAGACTCACTGAAATCTCCACTACCATTACCGGCGCTTGGGCCGTGGTTGGTGATTTCAACACGATGCTTGACAAGTCAGAGAGGAAAGGAGGTAAATCCTTCGACCGTCGGAACTGCAAGCTATTCAATAAATTGCTGCTTGACTCTGGACTTGCTGAAGTCCATACTAGTGGACATTACTACACCTTCAAACGGAAGAAAATCCTCGAGAAGCTAGACCGCGTCGTAGCCAACGATGGCTGGCTCACTGTGGAAGGAGGGATGCGTACATCGGTGTTGCCCCTCCTCTACTCTAACCACAACTGCATCCTCATCTCCAACCCTCCCAATACTGACAACAAGCCGCACATCTTCCACACAAAGGCTAGCTGGATCGCTAACCCAGAGTTCAACAATCAAATCCTTCCAACGTGGGACTCCAAGGCGTCATTTCTCCAGGCCTTACCGCCCTTCTCCAAGTCAGTGCTTAGCTGGGAAAAAAAGACAACCAAGAATAAAAGGAAGACGAAGGAAGACACCATGAGACGCCTCAATCACTGTCAGGTACATGACTCTGTTAATTCGAGCCTTACTAATGATTTACTAGCAACTTCTTTGCAAGAACAATACAGGGATATCCTTCTTCGTGAGGAGATGGATTGGCAACAAAAAGCACACGTCAACTGGCTTCAGTATGGTGATGGCAATACAAGCATTTTCCATGATTATGTTAAAGCCTGCGCCATCATGCAAAAATAACCAGACTACGAAATGAGGAGAATGTTTGGACTGAAAACTCAGAAGAGATAAAACAACTCGTCTCCAGCTACTTCATATGCCTTCTCACCGACGATAGACCGATCACAGCCAGGCCAGACGCGGCCGCTGGATATGTCGGGCACTTTATTCAGCTCTCTAATCAGGCACTCAATTACATTGCTCGCACACCTGGCACCGAGGAGGTTAAAAGCACCCTTCTTCAAATGTCCCCTCTGAAAGCCCCTGGCCCAGACGGGGTATACACCATCTTTCTCCAAAAATTCTGGTAGCAAGTCAGACATTCAGTCACTCTCATAGTCCAAGAGGCATTCAACACTGGCAAGGTTGATGCTCGTCTATAGGATTCATATATGGTCCTGATCCCAAAATGCAGACAACCCCAAAAGTGCAGTGAGTTACGGCCGATCTCACTCAATAACACTTGTTTCAAGCTCATTTCCAAAATTCTTGTGGAACGTCTTAAGCCACACCTGAGCTCGTGGGTAAAGGAGACTCAAACAAGCTTCATCCCTGGTCGGCGCATAAGTGACAATATCATCCTTGTTCAAGAACTTATACACTCCATGAGACAGAAAAGGTCCGGCAAGCACTGGGTTTGCATCAAACTCGATCTTTCCCAAGCTTTTGATCGAATGAACTGGAGCTTCATCCGGGATACAATCATCAAAACTGGTCTCCCAAATATTACTATTAGCTTGATCATGGATATCATCTCAAGTGGAAACACATCTATTTTGTGGGATGGAGTACCCCTTGCACCCTTCAGTTCAACCAGAGGGGTCCGACAAGGAGACCCATTAAGCCCATATATCTTCATTCTTTGCATGGAACGCCTATCACAGGCAATCTCTAAAGCGGTTGAAGACAACAGATGGAAACCTATCAAACTCACAAGACATGGCACACCTCTCTCACACATCTTCTTCGCTGATGACATCCTCCTAATGGCGGAAGGGCATGTGGAACAGGCGAGTGTCATCACCAATGTATTATCAGAGTTCGCTACTGCGTCCGCCCAAACTGTCTCCAAAGAAAAATCCCGTTGTTTCTTCTCCCCCAATACTCCACGCAGCAGCAAACGCAGGTTCTGTAGGAAAATTGGGATCGAAAGCACCGATAATATGGGGTGCTATCTAGGAGTTCCAGTTTTGCTCCACAGGCTCAATAAGACGACCCACAACCAAATTGTTGCCACGATCAGAGGAAAGATGAGTAGCTGGGCTGCAAGACATCTCTCCCTGGCCGGGAGGATCACCCTCGCAAAATCTACTCTCCAAGCCATCCCGTCTTATACTATGCAGACTGTCCGTCTCTCACCCATGTTATGCGACCACATTAACAAACACATAAAAAACTTCATCTGGTCCGGAAACGATGACAAGAAGAAGCTTTCCTTAGTGTCTTGGAAGAAGGTCACATCCTGCAAATCTAATGGTGGCCTTGGAATTAAAGACGCAAGAGACCAAAATACTACACTTATGATGAAAAACGCCTGGGATTTCCTGACTGACCGGCCGGTCCTTTGGGTAAAGATCATGAACGAAAAATATATGCGAGCTGATAAATCTCTTAGCACTCCCTGCTCCTCTGTGTGGGCCTTTATCAAACGCAATCTGGACATCCTTAGGGCAACCTGCCATAAGTCGATTGTCTCAGGACGTAATACCTTAGTTTGGAAAGACAAATGGATCCTGGGGAAGAGTATCAATGATATCAGCCCAGACTGGCCAGTGCCAGACGATATACCTGATCTTCTGGTGCACTCAATGAGATTGGAAACCGGTCTCTGGGACTTCAGCTTCATTCAGGCATATCTGCCACCGGAAGTCGGGGCAACCCTGCAGTACCTACCCCCTCCTACTAACAACAACGAGCTAGATAGCTGGACCTTTCCTCACAGCACAGACGGCTCATTCTCGGTTAGCACTGCTTACAAATGGATCCGCGAGGATAAGGACATCGCTACACCCGGTCACTGGGACCTGATCTGGAAGTTAAAGGCCCCTGAACGAATCCGCACTTTCCTGTGGCTCCTCCAACATGGCGCGCTCTTAACCAACGTCGAGAAGCAACGACGCCACATAGACGTCGACCCTCTTTGCCCACAATGCAATAACGCACCTGAGACGCTCATGCACTGCCTACGTGATTGCCCGATGAGTAAAAGCATATGGAGAGCACTCAATATGCAAGATAGCTTCTTTGAGTATGATGAAGACACATGGAGGAATGTAATCACCAATATAAACAACAACAGCGAACTCCAGACAGTCATTGCTTGCTGGCGCCTCTGGCAGGTTCGGAACAACATCGTGCACCAACAGCTGATCCCCAAGGTCCATGAAGAAGTGTGTTTTATCAAGGAGAGGGTGAACTCGATAATGAACATGCCCAAGATTACTCCAACTGCACATTCTAGGAAGTACGTTCCTCTTCTGCATACCTTCATCCCTGATCACATTATCTTCATGGATGCTGTCTTCCGGGAGTCTTCCAACATGGCCGGAACAGGACTCCATATTATTAACAGTGTTGGCGTTTGTTTGCTCGGTAAAGGGACGCCTCTGTATGCACAATCAGCACAGGACGCAGAGCTCCATGCCATCTACAACGCAGCTGCCATTGTCAATACCATGAATTTGGGAAGAGTCATCCTTTTCTCCGGACTCCATCTCCTCGGTAATGATGGTTAACCAGGCGATGCCCCCGGGACCCAAGCTCCAAGCTATTTGGAGGAAAACTCGCACCATCTCGGCTTATCCCAACCAGTTCTCTCTACGTCACGTTCCTAGGGAGCTCAACGGCGTAGCCGATGCTATTGCAAAAAATACTCTTTCTACTTTCAGTCCTTGTTCTTTTACTACTGTAAGCCCATCGTGGCTAAACCAAGCCATTGATGTGAACACATCCAACTTCTGGCCTGCACTAGAGAGCAGGATAAATAATACTTAATCTCTAGTTTCTAAAAAAAAAAAAAAAACTCCGCATCATGCAACAAAAAGCATTGCAAACTAGATGAGCAAATGTCGGAGAAAGACAGGATAAAAACATCGCACGTTACCAGTAAAGCTTCTGCTCCAATGAGTTTCTGCCAGAAATGCATAGCACGCAGATCAGCTGGAGTAGAACGATGATGAGGGATTTCCGAACAGTTGTGAACAGATAGGGCAATCTGAGAGGAATGATGTACCTGATTGCAACGAGTTGATATGTTCCCTCGTATTTATCCCCAGAATAAGCCACAGACTCTGGAACACGATCGGCCAACTTGTTGATACCATGTCAGGACGTTTGGCGGTGTTCAAAAATTTCAAAGCGTGAGAAGGCTGGAAGACGCTTTCTGCTAAATTAAGTATCATGATTACTAATACTGGGCTAAGCAATCGAGTTGTCCAATCATAGCGGTGTTTAACTTGGAATAATCCATAGGAGTTGAGTACTGAACGGGAACATGAAAGTTGATCCAATTAAATCGATTGATGCTTGGGTGAAATTATAACGTATCACGTATGGCAGGCACATGTCAGGTTTCTTTTACGAAAATGTTACTGTGATGCGGCCAGGAGGGACGCGTCTCACACGCGGTTGGTATACCGCTTGGGCTGGGTGGTTTCTCCGGACGGGACCCCCCCGCCCCTTTTTTTTGCTTTTTTGTTGCCACGTGACAATCTGCACACAAAAGAGTACAAAAATAAAAATTACGAATAACTTTTAATCCATAATGAATTTTTTAACGAAATAAAAACCACTGGACTCGTTACGAAAAATCCAATCTAATAAGACCAATATTGATATATTTTAAAAAAAATAATATGCATGCTATTTTACAAATAGTGTGCACATTATATTAAGATTTATGTTAATTTATATTTATGCACAACATCTAAAAAGTAGATACATTCGCACTATAATTTATATATTAACACCGTAATTGGGTATTTTTCTACAAATACTAGGCGTATTGTGTTAAGATTTGTGCTAGTTTGTTATTTATGCACATACTCTAATTAAGATTTGTGATAAGTAGGCGCATTTGCCATACAAGTAGGCGCATTTGCCATACAAGTAGACACATTTGCCATAAGTGGGCACATTCAATCTAAAATTATACATTCAATTAAAAGTAGGCGCATTTGCCATAAATGAGTTTTTATTACAAATGTAGGGTGCATTCACACTATAACTGGGCGCATTCACACCATAAATGGGCGTTTACTACTAATATTTGGCACGTTAAGTAGGAACATTGACACCATAAGTAGGCGCATTCACACCATAAGTGGGCGCACTCACACCATAAATGGGCGCATTCACACCATAACTAGGCGCATTCACACATTCACAACATAAGTGGGCGCATTCGCAACATAAGTGGGCACATTCACATCATAAGTTGGCGCATTCACACATTCACACCATAAGTGGGCACATTCACACCATAAATGGGCGCATTCACACATTCACACCATAAGTGGGCGCACTCACACCATAAGTTGGCACATTCGCACCATAAGTGGGCGCATTCACATCATAACTAGGCGCATTCACACATTCACAACATAAGTGGGAGCATTCACAACATAAGTGGGTGCATTCACACATTCACACCATAAGTGGGCGCATTCACACATTCACACCATAAGTGGACGCATTCACACATTCACACCTTAAGTTGACGGATTCACACCATAAGTGTGCGCGTTCACAGCATAAGTGGGTGCATTCACACCATAAGTGGGTGCATTCACACATTCACACCATAAGTGGGCGCATTCACACCATAACACCAAAAGTGGGCGCATTCGCACCATAAGTGGGCGCATTCACATCATAACTAGGCGCATTCACAACATAAGTGGGCGCATTCACAGCATAAGTGGGCGCATTCACACCATAAGTGGGCGCACTCACACCATAAGTGGGCGCACACACCATAAGTGGGCGCATTCGCACCATAAGTGGACGCATTCACATCATAACTAGGAGCATTCACACATTCACAACATAAGTGGGCGCATTAACAGCATAAGTGGGCGCATTCACACATTCACACCATAAGTGGGCGCATTCACACATTCACACCTTAAGTTGACACATTCACATCATAAGTGTGCGCGTTCACAGCATAAGTGGGCACATTCACACCATAAGTGGATGCATTCACACATTCACACCATAAGTGGGCGCATTCACACATTCACACCATAAGTGGGCGCATTCACACATTCACACCATAAGTGGGCGCATTCACGCATTCACATCATAAGTGGGCGCATTCACACATTTACACTATAAGTGGGCGCATTCACACCATAAGTAGTCGCAATCACACTTGACTTATTTATTATTTGATTTTCTTCAAAAATATACCAATATTAGTCTTGTTCAAATATATTTTTTATAACGAATCCAGTGCATTCACACCATAAATGTGTGCATTCACAGCATAAGTGGACACATTCACACCATAAGTGGGTGCATTCACACATTCACACCATAAATTGGCACATTCACACCATAACTGGACGCATTCACAAATTCACACCATAAGCAGACGCATTAAGTGGACGCATTACGTGGGTGCATTCACACCATAAGTAGGCGCATTCACACTTGACTTATTTATTATTTGATTTTTAAAAAATATATACCAATATTAGTCTTGTTCAAATGTATTTTTTATAACGAATCTGGTGCATTTTGTTTTGTCAAAAAAATCCTTACGGAATAAAAGTTATAAACAAAATAGCGGATTTCCCCTAGAAAATCAAAAGAGAAAAAATAAAAAAAAAATCGGGACCCGCGTGGGGGGGGGGCAGGGGAAGTGCCAGCTGGGCAGGGGATGGCTATTTACCGCCGCATCCGGGACGCGTGAAACCGCCCAAGCGTTTCCAAAGTTAAGTCCTTTCTTTTATCGTCCAGTCTGCACTCAATGGACGAAACTCCTTTTCCATATGAGTGAGAAAAATCCCACTAAAAAATGTACAACACGCAAAATAATATGCAGTTATATAAGAATCAATAATTTCACATGAAAAAATAAGCAACTGGGTATGTATGGACTAAGTATATATTGTATATCACCATCTTGAAATAACGACATATAGTAAGTCAGCATTTGTG